>CM050167.1:108585878-109066714 GCA_027410445.1 Discoglossus pictus | reverse complement strand
CAGTGTAAATGTGGGAGCGGGGACATCAGCAATGACAGTCTATTTTATAAGCCAAGAAGAAATGCCCCGCGGTAACACCAGGCAGCTTTCTTGCTTTGATTTGGGATCAAACAAAACTACTGGTCCCCAGCAGTGATACAAAAGCAGAGCCTTCCATGCATCTCTGTACTTGATAGCAAATGCATGACACCTGTGGGGAGGGGGGAGCACAAATATACCAGCCATCTATCTCTCTCTCTCTTACCTCTCCACTGTGCCTTCTCTGCCTCTCAGATCACTTCACTTCTTTCTCCAGAAGCAGCAATGGGATCATTCTGCCAGGCAGGGCCGTCACCTGAGTCAGAGCTCTTCACTGGCTTCTACCTGCTTGAAACAAGAGAAACAGATTTGGAGTCATTTGGCTTTAGCTTCAGATCTAAAACAAGAGACAGAGCAATGAAAGACAGGGGGAAAGATAGATAGACATTTAAACCTAGAAGAATAGCTGCAAGACACTAAATAGAGAACTGTGCTCAAATGATACACAAGAGGTCTAAATAAAGTCAACACACGCTTTAACACTTTCACTGACACAAGTGTCAAAATGCACTACATGGCAATGTGTGGCTTGCCATTTTGGCAGACAAAGGGTTAAAGACTTGACTACAAGAAGCATAGGAGCAGTAAAAAAAATAATAATAAATGGTCATGACAGAGAACTATTAGCTGTTCTCCCAGAATTCACATGTATATGGCTATTGGTACGTCATGTTCTGAGCTATTAAATCCCATGTATTTTGCCAGTCTCCTAGAGGCACAGATCTAGGTATATATATCCTCATAGTTCTAGGAGGTGCAGTAGTCATAGTAGTCACTCTGGATCTCTGCATAGCTCCTCCAGACAATGCCATTGCCCACGATATCAACCTCTCGCTCCTTTTTTGGGAGCCTCAGAGGACAGGGAGGTTCTTCAACCAATTAGAAAATCTTTTATTAGTAGAAGGTACAGAGTAAATGGGGTGACATGTTTAGATTCAAATGCATAAGTTGCACAATGGAACACCCCTTGGTTGAATGGCAGGGTCATTTGAAGTGTCACCTATCCACAATCTAGCTTAGTTCCCATTAGGTTTTAGTTCCAAAGTAAGGTCCTAGGCAGTTACAAATGGTTCAACATGCATCTTATCCTAACGGTTCTGCCATGACATGCAGCTCACCGCTGTTTCTTATTCTTCCTTTGATCAGACAGTACAGTTTTGGATGCAGTGGGCGTGGGGGCCCTTATGACATACTGTAGGCCTTCTGGCTTATTCCTGTTCATAAGGACAATTAACATTTGTTAGACTGTGGTTTTATTGACAAGTTTTATGTTTACTTTTGCCTCCCTATAGGTTGTTCAGCATCCTGCAAATTATTTGAGACCTTTTGTGCTTTTTCATGTCTTCATCCCCTTTGGTGCTTTTTCATGAATGACCTAAACTGTTGCAGACATTTGCTTGCTCACTACATGGATGACCTATTCTTAGTCTGTCCTGACCACTCTAATCAGTTCCTCAGGCTTTTGCTTGCAAGAGTTTGAGCATATTTTAGAGTGATTTTAGCTGTTATCAACAGCAAGAATCATACAACTGATATTCAATTGCAGGGTATTATGATAGAGGGCTCCTATGTTCTCAAGGATCATCAGTCTCATGTTCATTTTCATTTCTTTCAGGCAGGTGGATCTGGTTTTGGTTCTGACTTAATTGTCCACTTGTGTGCTGTAAAAATGTCCATAGGGGTGTTTAATCAGATATTTGGCTTTTTTGGAATTCACTATTTTTGTAGCCTTGTTTTCCTGGAAAGCTGAATACAAGAACAGCTCTACTGTGTTCCATTCTGATAACAGCATTGCTGTTCATGCAGGTAACTCTCAATCTGCCTCATCATAGCTTCCAGTGGTTTGGCTCTTCAGACATCTCATGTAACAGTGTCTACTGTTGGACTTGAAATTTAGGGCCAGATACCTACCCGTTGTTGAAATGAGATTGCTGATGCACAATATCGGTTTCAGTTTGACCAATTCAGTGAGCTCGTCGGGAAGCTGCCCCAGAAGGGATTTCCATGCCGGCTCACTTGTGGGAGTTTGGTTGGAAGAAATAGTGAGACTGATAAAGGCATCAATGGCCCTTCTTCCTGGTCTTCCTGTCAATGTACATAGGAGTTTTGGGCCCTAGCATACCTACTATTGCTTGAACTAATGTTACGTTTACAGTGTGGTGACAAAGGTCTGTCTCATGCTGCTATTGACAAGCATTATTATTATTATTATTATTTTCTTTTATTTGAAATGCTCCAACATATTCCGTAGTGCTATTGAGGGGTTACTTACAACAAAAAATACTGTATTAAACAAAGCAAAAATTAGAGGGCCGTGTCTTTGAGTTTAACACACGATTGAAAACTTGCAAACTGACAAACTAAAGGAAGTGTGGGAGGCAGAAACTCTGCAAGAACACAGATAGAACCAGAAGAGTCAGGAAGAGGAGATAAAGGTATAGAGAATAAAAGAGAGGGAGAAGACTATTCTGTTGCTGAAAGATGCCTGGGGTAGAAGATGTGAGAAGTTGGTAAGATGTTTTCTATTTAGTAGGAGACAGTAGAAATATGACAGGAAGGGATTGTAAAAAGTGGGTTCTTGTATGCAGATTATCTTTACCCTAGCGGAAGGTGGCAGCACAGTAGAGAGCACTGAAAGGTAATCAAGATGGCTATGGTGGGTGGAATGGTAACATATTAGGATAGCATATACTGGTCAGGTGCAAGTGATTTCCATGCTTCTATAAATTGAAGTGCTCTCAGAATTTCTCAAACTTATCCCAGAGCAGAGGAGGCCTGAATTCAATTCAGGTGTGTAGCAACATTTGTGTATGTGCCTTTTATTTAAGTTACAAAGTCTAGATGTTTTTAATTGTTAAAGGCATATCTAAGTTCTCTGGGTTATTACATTTCTGAAATCCTTAGTCACAAACCATCCTTGATGAATGCAGGGCATTTTAAAAAACATTTTATTTTTATTAATTTCTAAAAATCCTCTATGATTATGCTGACGCCCCAAGGGGTGTCTACACAGGCTCCTGATACTCTGATGATCTTAGAAGGTTTACTTAAATGGATGCAGAGTGACTTGTGCACACTTGTGATCAGAAATGTTAAGCATCATCTATGGAGGGCAGTATTGCATCCAGAAGAATTGGAGAATTGTAGAGAATCAAAAGGGCTATCGCTTAATCTAAGTCAAAAGTGGAGCCTTAGCATTCTGCCAATCTGTTGATTATGACACTGTTTCTCAGAGATGAGGTTCATTTTGGATTATGGTTTTGGGTCTATTCAACATGACCTTCTCTGAGGAGGTTTCCATTATTGTGGGATGTGTCAGTGTGTCTACTGTCTCTTGTGGGTGGTCGTTTTGCTGGAATAAAGTAGCTGAACGCAGCATGCTGGTAGACCTGACTCAGTTATGTCTAAAATACTGCCTCATAAGCTGAAACAGGCAATTGTCAGTCAGAGAGAGTATGTTGGGTCATGTCTACTTAGCTCATAGTAGCTGCCAGCAATATGTACTGATGCTAGCACTGCGTATTTACATTTATAAGTTGTTTTTGTTCACGTTGATTTATTATTATGTTAATAAAAATGACAGCTGTGGCCTTCTTTTCTCCAGAAGTGGTGCTTTATGTGCCTGCTCGTGTGGTAAATGATGACAAAATATTGACAGTGGGAAGCTCATGTATATTATTATTTTGACTGAATAAGACTTGAACCATAATTGCCAACATAATGAACCTCCAAATACATTAGTGAATCTAGGCCTTATAATATTACTCACCTGCAAATACATATTAAATAATTGCATTAATCATTAGTATTGTATTTGAATTATAATACAAAAACATTTCTATTATTAGTTATTATTATGGAAATAGGCACGTCTACATCAGTCAAATGCTTAGTAAATGCTGAAAGTCTTTTATATACAATATGTTTAAATGTACCTGTAATCCATATAAAATTATTATTGAACAAGTCGGTAGAAAATGGTTTGCAATGGTTGCAGATGATTATGGTGAATACAACTTAGTAAATACTGAGAAGCCTTCAAATGCTTCAAAAACAGGCTTTGATTGTGTGTTACTTCAGGACTAGTGAATATCATTCTTAATTACAATTTCTTTCTTTTTAAATATTTTTTTTATTGTAATTAAAATAAAATACAAATAATTAACAATTATGTTGTAGATATACATAAATAGAGAAATGTATTTTTCTAATATAATTTTTCATAACATTAACAGTGATATATATAAAAAATCAATTGGGGCAGAAGAGGTATAGTGGGGCACTTTAAGAAATTATTTGTGCTCTTTCTTTAAAGTTATTTAGGTTCTTATGTTATTCATTTATTTATTTTTGAATCTATTTTCAATGTCCAGATGTTCCAATAGGATATCCATTTTTTTTAATTTTTCGTCTATAACTGCCGACATCATGTACATTGTGTGTATATTCTGATCTTTTTTTATCTCTTCTATTGTGAGTTTATCTGATTTCAAATTTTTAGATATGATCATTCTAGTAGCCGAAAATATTAAATTTATTAGGAGTTGTGTGGTTTTTGATATATTTGATATAGGTAATCTTAATAATAGGTATTATTATTATTAGTTATTATCCTTTATTTATAATGCGCCAACATATTCTGCAGCACTATACAGGGGTTGGGTAAAGTATAAACAATTACCCCACAATGAATATAATGGAAGACCCTGTTATTGAGCTTTCAAATATACACAGTGCTTTCCCTAAAGCACCTAAACAGATTGAAACTTGCAAACTTACATTCTAAAGGGTGTGGGTGAGGGATAGGGGATCCTGTGAGTGTTGGTAATATTGAATGTTTCTTCCCATAGTTGTGAGATGTTAGGAAATTTCCATAGAGCATGTTTTAAAAGTTCCAGCTACATCACAGCCTTCTGAAGCATTTATCATAAAATGATGGGTTTAATTTGTGTATTCTTACTGGAGTAAGATACCATCTCATAAATGTTTTATAGGCATTTTTTCTTAAATTTATATTCAATTTAATTTACATTAAGATGGTTATTTACATTTCTAATGATTTTATCCCGTTTTGTTTTGTTAAGAGATGTATTAAGTTAATTGTCCCTAGTCCATAGTTTAGTAAAATAAATAATATATTTTTTTTACCATTAGTATTATTTGTATAACAGTTTTCAAATGGTGTTTTAATGGCTAAATTATTTTTTTTATTATGTAATCTATAGTTTTATTTATTGTATCTAAAATAAACCATTCTTTTTGTGGAAATTTAAACTGTTCTTTTTGTAAGTATGTCTTCTACTTTAAATACATATAAACAACTTTTTCTGCATCTAAGGATAATAGCATTAAATTAATTGCATCTCTAGATGCTAAATCTATAAGGTCAACAAAAATTTCTGGTATAATCTGGGTTTTTTCTATGTGCTATAAAGTCTACTTGATAATGGTGAATCATATTCAGAAGAAATGATGCTAGTCTGTTAGCTAATATCTTTGAGTAAATTTTAAGGTCATTGCTAATGAGAAAGGTTTAAAGCGTTGACAATTAGTCATATCTTTTCTTTCTTTATATATAACTACTAGCGACTTGCCCGTCAAAAATGACGGCAATAAATTGAAGCCTGGCAATGGTGTTTGTCACACACTGCGAGCCTCTCCCCCCTCTACTTTATTGGCCTCGCGATGAGCGCCTTCAGCGCTAATCACGGGCCTCGCAATGAGCGCCTTCGCCTCTCTACCCCTCTACTTGACCGGAAGGGGCTCATTGCGAACCTCCTCCCCCTCTACTTTACTGGCCTTGCGATAAGCTCCTTCAGCGCTCATCTCGGGCCTTGCAATGAGTGGCTTTGGAACTCATTGTGAGCCTCTCCCCGCCCTCTACTTCCTCTCCCTTCCCTCTGTCTCTTCCCCCCCCTCTCCTGTGTCTCTTCCCCCTCTCCCTCCCCTGTGTCTCTTTCCCCCCCTCTCCCTTCCTTGTTTCTCCTTCCCCCTCCCCTGTGTCTCTTCCCCCTCTCCCACTCCTGTGTCTTTCTCCCTCCCCTGTGTCTCTTCACCCCGTCTCCCTCCCCTGTGTCTCTGCCCCCCTCATCCCTCCCCTGTGTCTCTCTTCCCCCCTCCGCTGTGTCTCCTCCCCATGTCTATTCCTCCCCTCCTCTCCCTCCCGTTTCTCTTCCTCCCCTACCGTTTCTCTTCCTCCCCTCCTCTCCATCCCGTGTCTCTCTTCCCCCTCCTCTCCTCCCCCTGTGTTTCTCTTCCCCCTCCTCTTCTCCCTCCCCTGTGCCTCTCTTCCCCCCTTCCCTGTGTCTCTCTTCCCCCTCCTCTCCCTCCCCTGTGTCTCTCTTCCCCTCCCCTGTATCTCACTTCCCCTGTGTCTCTCTTCCCCTCCCCTGTATCTCACTTCCCCTGTCCCTCTCTTCCCCTCCCCTGTATCTTACTTCCCCTGTGTCTCTCTTCCCCCCCCCCCTCTCGTGTCTCTATTCCCCTGTCCCTCTCTTCCCATCCCCTGTATCTCACTTCCCCTGTGTCTCTTTTCCCCCCTCCTCTTGTGTCTCTATTCCCCTGTCCCTCTCTTCCCCTCCCCTGTATCTCACTTCCCCTGTGTCTCTCTTCCCCCCCTCCTCTCCCCTCTATTCCCCTGTCCCTCTCTTCCCCTCCCCTGTATCTCACTTCCCCTGTGTCTCTCTTCCCCCCCTCCTCTCGTGTCTCTATTCCCCTGTCCCTCTCTTCCCCTCCCCTGTGTCTCTCTTCCCCCCCTCCTCTTGTGTCTCTCTTCCCCCCTCCTCTCGTGTCTCTATTCCCCTGTCCCTTTCTTCCCCTCCCCTGTATCTCACTTCCCCTGTGTCTCTCTTCCCCCCCCTCCTCTCATGTCTCTATTCCCCTGTCCCTCTCTTCCCCTCCCCTGTATCTCACTTCCCCTGTGTCTCTCTTCCCCCCCCTCCTCTCGTGTCTCTATTCCCCTGTATCTCACTTCCCCTGTGTCTCTCTTCCCCCCCTCCTCTCGTGTCTCTATTCCCCTGTCCCTCTCTTCCCCTCCCCTGTATCTCACTTCCCCTGTGTCTCTCTTTCCCCCCCTCCTCTCGTGTCTCTATTCCCCTGTCCCTCTCTTCCCATCCCCTGTATCTCACTTCCCCTGTGTCTCTCTTCCCCCCCCTCTCGTGTCTCTATTCCCCTGTCCTTCTCTTCCCATCCCCTGTGTCTCTCTTCCCCCCCTCCTCTTGTGTCTCTATTCTCCTGTCCCTCTCTTCCCCTCCCCTGTATCTCACTTCCCCTGTGTCTCTCTTCCCCCCTTCCTCTCGTGTCTCTATTCCCCTGTCCCTCTCTTCCCATCCCCTGTATCTCACTTCCCCTGTGTCTCTCTTCCCCCCTCCTCTTGTGCCTCTATTCCCCTGTCCCGCTCTTCCACTCCCCTGTATCTCACTTCCCCTGTGTCTCTCTTTCCCCCCCCTCCTCTCGTGTCTCTATTCCCCTGTCCCTCTCTTCCCATCCCCTGTATCTCACTTCCCCTGTGTCTCTCTTTCCCCCCCCCCTCCTCTTGTGTCTCTATTCCCCTGTCCCTCTCTTCCCCTCCCCTGTATCTCACTTCCCCTGTGTCTCTCTTCCCCCCCTCCTCTCGTGTCTCTATTCCCCTGTCCCTCTCTTCCCATCCCCTGTATCTCACTTCCCCTGTGTCTCTCTTCCCCCCTCCTCTTGTGCCTCTATTCCCCTGTCCCTCTCTTCCCCTCCCCTGTATCTCACTTCCCCTGTGTCTCTCTTCCCCCCCCCTCCTCTCGTGTCTCTATTCCCCTGTCCCTCTCTTCCCCTCCCCTGTATCTCACATCCCCTGTATCTCTCTTCCCCCCTCCTCTTGTGTCTCTATTCCCCTGTCCCTCTCTTCCCCTCCCCTGTATCTCACATCCCCTGTGTCTCTCCTCCCCCCCTCCTCTCGTGTCTCTATTCCCCTGTCCCTCTCTTCCCATCCCCTGTATCTCACTTCCCCTGTGTCTCTCTTCCCCCCCTCCTCTCGTGTCTCTATTCCCCTGTCCCTCTCTTCCCCTCCCCTGTATCTCACTTCCCCTGTGTCTCTCTTCCCCCCCTCCTCTCGTGTCTCTATTCCCCTGTCCCTCTCTTCCCCTCCCTGTATCTCACTTCCCCTGTGTCTCTCTCTCCCCCCCTCCTCTCGTGTCTCTATTCCCCTGTCCCTCTCTGTCCCTCCCCTGTATCTCACTTCCCCTGTGTCTCTCTTCCCCCCCTCCTCTCGTGTCTCTATTCCCCTGTCCCTCTCTTCCCCCTCCCCTGTATCTCACTTCCCCTGTGTCTCTCTTTCCCCCCTCCTCTCGTGTCTCTATTCCCCTGTCCCTCTCTTCCCATCCCTGTGTCTCTCTTCCCCCCCTCCTCTTGTGTCTCTATTCCCCTGTCCCTCTCTTCCCCTCCCTGTATCTCACTTCCCCCTGTGTCTCTCTCCCCCCCTCCTCTCGTGTCTCTATTCCCCTGTTCCTCTCTTCCCCCTCCCCTGTATCTCACTTCCCCTGTGTCTCTCTTCCCCCCCTCCTCTCGTGTCTCTATTCCCCTGTCCCTCTCTTCCCCTCCCCTGTATCTCACTTCCCCTGTGTCTCTCTTCCCCCCCTCCTCTCGTGTCTCTATTCCCCTGTCCCTCTCTGTCCCTCCCCTGTATCTCACTTCCCCTGTGTCTCTCTTCCCCCCTCCTCTCGTGTCTCTATTCCCCTGTCCCTCTCTTCCCCCTCCCCTGTATCTCACTTCCCCTGTGGTCTCTCTTCCCCCCTCCTCTCGTGTCTCTATTCCCCTCCTCCTCTCCCTCATGTATCTATTCCCCTGCTTCTCCCCTCCTTGGCCCCGTGTCTCTCACCCTCACCTCATTGCGGTTGACGTCTTCGCGTGCGCGCGCACGCTTGTCTGAACGGCTACCCGCGCACGCGGCGTCTTCGCGTGTGCGCGCGCGCGCGCGCTTGCCGGCTACCCGTGCACTCCTGCAGTAGGGGTGATGGGAGCAATGGTGAAACTGCGAGTTGTCGTCAGTTGCGGCCCTTCCTTTGCGAGGGCCGCAAAGCGTGACGACAACTCGCAGTTAGACAATTATAATATGTGATGGTTTTAGCTGCAAATTTTTCCTTTTTTAATGGTGTTCCTAACATACTATAATTAAATAATATTTTGAGTTTGGGTAAAAGAATATCTAAGAATAGTTTATAATTTGTAAATCCATCAGGTCCTGAGGCTTTATGTGATTTAGTAGATTTTATTGTTTCTTTGATTTCATCACTTGTGATTGGATCATAGAGGGTATCTAAAGACTCTTTATTTATGTTTGGAAAATTTAAGTCTGAGAAATTCATACTTTTTAGATATTACTGGTTGAACCAGAATGTTGCAAAGGTATAAGTAATTGCTAATGGTTGATGTATATAAGATCATTCTTTAATTTCTATTTAAGAAATAAAATAATCAGATTTTTTGTCGTCTAAGTTTACGGGCTAGCATCAAATCAGGTTAATAAAATAAAGTGTCAATTTTGGATTGAGTACATTGAATTATTGTTATAGCTTTTTTGGTTATATCTCATTTCATTTAAAATTAAGAATTTCTTAGTGTATTTTTTCAGATTTTTTGTTCTTAAATGATTTTTTTAAATTTTAAATTTTTACATTAATTTCATTCATTTTTTTATTTCTAATTTTCTGTTGTTGATCCCAAATATATGCATACTATTTGCTGTCCAAATTCCCATTTGGTCTATCTCTCCCCCACAATTCAATTGAAAGTAGTCTTCTAAGGACTTTTGTAGTTTATCTTTTGTAGGTTTGTCATTCAATAATGCTGGATTTATAGATCAACTAGGATTGTGCCCCTTAGGCAGTATGTTACATAAAGACACAAAGAGCCTCATTCAATTCGGGCTCGCAACTCGATCGCAGACAGCCAAATGCCTGCGATCAAATTGCGTGCTCCATTAGGTCTACTTTTGCGATGCTATTTAATTGGCATGGCCCGCAAGTTATGGCCCGATAGCAAAAATCAGAAACCATGCTATCGGCAGTAAAATTTGCGAGCTTGAACATGATCAATTACCCAAGGCCGTAACTCCCCAGTCAGAAACACCCAATAGAAATGGCGTCCATCTAATTTTGACCCCCGCAGTATTTAAAAATTAAAATTTCCTGCTGCGGGTCTTTAAAGGGCCCATGGCACACAAATGCTTAACCCCAGCTGTGGGGGTACTGCACCCCTCTAAGTACTTAACCCCCCTCTAGGTAATTAACCCTATTTAACCCTCACCATACCTAATTAACCCTATCACTAACTGCTTAACCCTATCAAGACCCAGTTATCCCTATCTAGTCCTATTTAACCCTAACTGTACCCAAAAAAAAAACAACTGGACCTATTTAACCCTAACTGGACCTTATAGACCCTAACTGGACATAATAAACCCCAACTGGACCTACTTAACCATAATTGTACCCAATAAACCCTAACTGGATCTATTTAACCCTAGCAGGACCTGATAAACCCTAACTGGATCTAATTAACCCTAACTGACCTAATAAACCCCAATTGGACCTATTTAAACCCCTATCCAATTAACCTCCCTTTACAATAGCCTCTTAACCTCCCTCTACCCTATCCTATTTACCCCCTCTACTCTATCCTACCTATTAACCCCTACACTACGTAGATAACCCCTATTAAACTGCCCAACACTCCGCTAATTACAAAAAATAAAAACACCTCACTAAATAACAAAAGACTAACTACAGAAAATAAAAAAGCACTACAAAAAATAATTACATATAAAATAAAAAAAAATTCACAGAACCCCCCCCCCACTAGCAAAATAAAAAAATAAACTTACAACCTGTTAAGGAAAAAAAGGAAAGCGTTAATTAGTTCACTGACATGGCCAAAATGCCCCTCCAGCTGTGTCTTGCAGTGGCCTGGTCTTCAGTCTTCTGTGCCTGGAATTGCCCCTCCAACAATGTCCCAATGTCCTGTTAAACCTAAAAAAAAGGAAACATAGTTAATAAACATAAGCTTACAACCTGTAATTAAAAAAGGGTTAATTGTCTACTAACATGGCCAAAATTCCCCTCCAGTGATGCCCTGGTCTTCATTCCTCCAGCCCAGGCCTTGCCCCTCAAAAAAAAAAACTGACGCTCTTAAAAAAAAACAACTACCAATCCCCTGAGGAATGCCCGCTGCAAATGGTGGTTCCCTGCATGCTCCGATATAAAAAAAAACATTTGCTCGTTCCCCTTTGGCTGATATAAACATCAATCATATTTCAAACGCGCAGACAATTAAAATGTGTTACACCCCTGTATCCCATTCTGATTGGCAGATGTAACTGTCAATCATATATTATTCAATCAGAAGGTGCAGATGCTTGGAGCCAATCAGAATGGGATACACCCCATAGCTGTGTATCCCATTCTGATTGGCTGAAAGCAATAGTGATTTCATCCAATCAGAAGGCGCTATTGCTTTCATCCAATCAGAATGGGATACACCCCTGTGGGGTGTATCCCATTCTGATTGGCTCCAAGCATCTGCACCTTCTGATTGGGTGAAATATGATTGACAGTTACATCAGCCAATTAGAATGTGATACAGGGTGTATCCCATTTTTATTGGCTCACACCATTTGAGCGTTCCGATTGGCTGAAATATGATTGACACTTATATCAGCCAATCAGAACACGCAAATGGGATTTCTAATATCGGGGCATGCACGGAAACCACCATTTGCGTAGGAGAGCTCCTTAAGAGAGGAGCTTTGTTAGTGATTTTTTTTGAGGGGCAGTGCCTGGGGACTGCAGACCAGGGCATTGCTGGAGGGGCATTTTGGCCAGGTTAGTAGACTATTAACCCTTTTTTTATAACAGGTTCTAAGTAACAGGACGTCGTAACAGGACGTCTGGACATTTTTTGAGGGGCCCTTCCTGCCAAAGAAGACTAAAGACCAGGACATCATTGGACACTGCTGGAGGGGCATTTTGGCAAGGTCAGTAAACTAATTAACCCTTTCCTTTTAACAGGTTGTAAGTTTATTTTTTATTTTGATAGCGTTTTTTTCTGTGTAATAATTTTTTTTTTTTTCTGTGTAATTTTGTTTTTTTATTTTCTGTAGTAAGTCTTTAGTTACATAGTTACATAGGGCCTCATTCTATTACCGGCCGTAAATCGGCCGTAAGGCTGCGATTCCTTGCGGGGGTTCAGTTAACTCGCGATTCTATTATACTGCCCGCAAGGATCTCCCCTTACGGCCGGCAGCATATCTTGGAACCGGCCGTAAGCTCTGAAATATAAAAACGCAAAAATAAATTCAAGCCTGCACTGTACAGCTCTGTAAATGCTAGGGATCATATTGGGGGACATGAGGATTAAAAGTAACCCCCTCTCAAGCTTGCACATCAGCCCAAACCCGAGTTCAAATTAACTGTTTATTTTCCGGCTGCGGCGTGGGCGGGTCTGAGGTGCTCCAAGCACTCTGGACTTTTTACATGTATATTTTACGTATATTAAAAAAAAATATTTTACGGATTTGAGTATAGGGTAATTATGTGCTATTTTTGCTAACACCGAATATCACTTTATAGACTCTACAAAGTGCAGGATGGCTTTTTTTGGGCTATTTTATGTGCTTAATTGGTGCTAGTGGGGACTTCTTTCCTGCAAGTAAGCTGCGGCTCACTTTTAGCCTTGCAGAGATGGTTCCCGGAGCAATTGAATTGCAAATAGGAATTTCTTACGGCCGATTTCCTTGCGGCCGTTTAAGATCAAAGGATTTCCTCCGGCGCGAGCGGCCGCAAGAGATAGCAAGGCACCGGCCGCAACCCTGCCGGAATCCCCGGCCGGAGGGGAATAGAATAGCAGAATAGCATGCGGCCGGTCCTTGCGGCCCCGCAACGGCTGCGGCCGCTAATAGAATGAGGCCCATAGTATTTAAGGTTGAAAAAAGACTTTCAGTCCATCAAGTTCAACCTTTTAAGATCTCCTCTGATCTGCAATATGCGGATTAACTATTAATTCATTAGTTGTTAATTAATTATGAATCAATTATTTAATGTTTTTTTTTTTTTTTATCAATTAGTCCAGAGGAAGGCAAATAGAAAAAAATAAAATAAAATAAAAAAATTAGCCAATTGTCTCAATGGGAAACGTAAAAAATTTGGATCATTACTGTCTCTCTAATTATCCATGATAACTCTGAATACCCTTTTTAATTAGAAATAAATGATGTCCCCTTTTAAAGTTATCTATCGAATCCGCTGTCACCACCTCCTCTGGTAGAGAATTCCACAGATTACCACCCTTACTGTGAAGAACCCTTTTCTTTCTTTGAGGAGGAATCTTTTTACTTCTAACCTCAAGGGATGTCCTCTTGTCAGTTTAAAACCTCTTGGCACAAAAAGCTTCCCCGACAAATCTTTATACTGACCCTGGATGTATTTATGTAAGGTAATCATATCTCCTCTTAGACGCCTTTTTTCTAGAGAAAAAAAGTTTAATTTTTTTAGTCTTTCTTCATAACTTAGCCCCTCCATTCCCCTTATTAGTTTTGTTGCCCTTCTCTGTACCTTTTCCAGCTCTAAAATGTCCTTTTTATGAAGTGGTGCCCAAAATTGTACTCCATAATCAAAATGAGGGCGTACTAGAGATTTGTATAGTGGCAGAATTATATTTGCTTCCCTGGCTTATATACCCTTCTTAATACATGCTAATATTTTATTTGCCTTTGCAGCTGCTGCTTGGCTTTGAGCACTGTTACCTAGGTGGTTGTCCACAAGCACTCCCAAATCCCTTTCAATATCTGATACACCTAGATTTGCTCCGTTTAGATTATAAATTGCATGGCTATTTTTCCTTCCCAGATGCATAACCTTACATTTATTCGTATTAAATCTCATCTGCCATTTAGATGCCCATTCCTCAATTTTATGTAAATCCCCTTGGAGGGAAAGCACATCATTTTCTGATTTAATTAACTTGCACAACTTTGTGTCATCAGCGAAAATGGAGACCCCACACTCCAATCCTACCTCTAAGTCATTAATAAATATGTTAAAAAGGAGAGGACCTAATACTGAACCCTGAGGAACCCCACTTACCACATTAGTCCAATCGGAGTATGTTCCATTTACAACAACCCTTTGCTTCCTGTCTTTTAGCCAGCTCTCAATCCATGAGCAGATATTTACTGCAATTCCTGTATCCCTTAGTTTGCCCAATAGTCTCCCATGTGGCACTGTATCAAAAGCCTTTGCAAAATCCAAAAAGACTACATCCACTGAGTTGCCTTGATCCAGGTTCCTACTAACCTCCTCATAGAAACTAATTAGATTTGTTTGACATGACCTATCCCTCATAAACCCATGTTGACTCCTACTTATAATCCTGTTCAAATAGACATATTCATGTATATTATCCCTTATTAACCCTTCTAAAAGCTTCCCCACTACAGAAGTGAGGGTCACTGGTCTATAATTCCCCGGATTTGCTCTTGCTCCCTTTTTTAATATAGGTTTCACATCAGCTTTTCTCTAGTCATCTGGTAGAGACCCTGTGTTAAGTGAATCTTAAAAAATTAAATATAATGGTTTGGCTATTACAGAACCCAGTTCCCTTAGTACCCTTGGATGTATTCCATCAGGACCCGGGGCTTTATTAACATTTATTTTTTCCAACCTCTTTTGGATTACTTCCTGTGTTAACCAATTATTTGGCAAAGGTAGTGTAGCCCTATTATGTTGCAGTGTCCCAACCACTTGTACCTCCCTTGTGTATACCGAAGAAAAGAACCTATTTAGCTCATCTGCCTTTTCCTGGTCACTAATTTTCAGACAGCCTGTTTCACATTCTAATGTTCCTATAGCATCCTTCCTTGCCTTCTTCCCATTAATATACTTAAAAAATATTTTAGGGTTAGTCTTACTCTCTTTTGCAATTAATTTTTTATTTTCTATTTTATCCAGTCTAATCGCGCTTTTGCAAAACTTGTTGATTTCCTTGTATTCCTGTAAAGCAGTCTCTGTCCCCTCTTGTTTGTATAATTTAAATGCCTGTTTTTTACTCCATATCTTGATCTTTAAATCATTGTTAAGCCACATGGGTTGTGATTTACTCCTTTTACTTTTATTCCCACACGGTATATGCCGATGTGTATGTATATTTAGTAAGTATTTAAATGTTGTCCATTGCTGTTCAGTGTTTTTACCTATCAGTTCTCTGTCCCAGTCTATACTTTGTATTACTGCCCTTAGACTGTTAAAATCTGCCCTTTTAAAATTAAGAGTTTTTGTTGACCCCTTAAAATGTTGTTTTTTTAATTCAATCTCAAATGAGACTGTGTTGTGATCACTGTTTCCCAAATGTTGCCCTATTTCAACATTTGATACAATATCAATATTATTTGTAATGAGTAAATCTAAGATAGCTTCATTTCTAGTATGCTCCTGTATAACCTGGGCCAGATAATGATCCCTGAGTGTACTCAAGAACCTGCTCCCCTTAGCTGAACTGCTGGTCTCATTTATCCAGTTAATTTCAGGGTAATTAAAATCTCCCATTATTAGAACTTGCCCATGCTTAGCTGCATTTCCAATCTGTAACAATAATTGTATTTCCTCACTTTCAGCTATATTTGGGGGTTTATAGCATACTCCTACTAATATTCTTTTGGAATTTGCTGCTCCGCTATTTAACTCTACCCACAAACATTCAACTTTATCACTAGGTCCACCATAAATATCTTCTCTGACTATAGCCTTAAATTCAGGCTTAACATACAGATGAATCCCTCCTCCTTGATTACCATTGCCTCTATCTTTCCTAAATAGGTTATAACCATCCAGATTAACAGTCCAGTCATGAGATTCATCCCACCACGTTTCGGTAATGCCTATTAAATCCCATTTTTCATTAATTGCTAATAATTCTAACTCTCCCATTTTTCCTAGCAAGCTTCTGGCATTAGCAAGCATACACCTTATGTTATGAGTCTGTAGTTCTGAAGTGCCTGCCACTGAACTTGAATTACTTAGTACTACCTCCCTATTGACTATACTACCCCTCCCCCCATCTCCTGCCCTATGAGTTGTTAATTCATCCCTTATACCCTCTACACTTTCATCCCCATTACTTATATCTAGTCCCTCCCCCCCACCTACTAGTTTAAAAACTCCTCCAGCCATTCTACCATCCTATCCCCTAGTACAAAAGCTCCCTCATCATTAAGGTGCAATCCATCCCTACTGTAGAGATTGTACCAAAGTGAGAAGTCAGCCCAGTGCTCTAAAAAGCCAAACCCCTCCTTAGTGCACCACATCTTTAGCCACGCATTAACCTCCCTAATCTCCTTCTGCCTCCCTGGGCTAGCACGTGGCACTAGTAGTATCTCAGAAAATACTACCTTGGAGGTCCTTGCCTTCAGCTTATTACCTAGTTCTCTAAAATCATTCTTTAGGACACTCCATCTTCCACTAACTTTGTCATTGGTACCAATATGTAACAAGACCGCCGGTTCATTTCCAGCCCCTCCCAATAATTTTTCTACCAGATCCACAACATGACGAACCCGAGCACCCGGGAGACAGCAAACTGTTCGATTGCTGGGATCTGGGTGACAAATCACCCTGTCTACCTTTCTAATAATAGAGTCCCCTACAACCAAAACCTGTCTGTTGTTCTGCCTATTCTGCCCACCGTCTCCTCCAGTAGAGCTGTTCTCCCGGCTGTTAGAGGGAACAGCTCTATCTGGCATTGCCATTCCTGAATGGACATCGCCAACAGTTTCACTCAATCTGGCAAATCTGTTGTTGTTTGCCAACTTAGAACTGGAATGTCTCCTCCTGTTCTCCCTGCTTCCCCTTGTAACTGTAACCCAGCTGCCTCCCTGGACATCCTCACTAGCCCCAGCTCCACCCTCCATGCTAGGCCCAGCTAAACTGTGCTCAGTGAGCACCAACCCCCTTTCCAGTGGAGCAATATCACTAAGTGCTGCAATTCTCCTCTCCAGATCTCCAAGTTATTTTTTGTAATTAGTGGGGGGGTATTTTCTGTAATGTAAGTGTTTGTATTTTTTGTAATAAGTGGGGTGTTTGGGAGTTTAATAGGGTGAGCTAGGTAGTGTAGGGTTTAATAGGATAGGATAGGGAAGAGGGGGGTTAATAGGATAGGATAGGGTAGAGGGAGGGTTATGGGATAGGGCAGAGAGGGGGGTTAATAGGATAGGGGTAGAGGGGGATTAATAAGATTACTGGGTCGAGTTAGGGTTAAATAGTTCCAGTTAGGGTTTATTAGGTCCAGTTAGGGTTAATAATATCCAGCTGAGGTTAAATAGGTCCAGTTAGGGCTTATCGGGTACAATTATGTTTAAATAGGTCAAGTTAGGGTTTATTAGGTCCAGTTAGGGTTAAATAAGTATGGTGAGGATTAAATTTGGTTAATTACTTAGATGGGGTTAATTACTTAGAGGGGGTTAATGTAATATTATTAATTTATTGGTGTGGATAATAGTGTAGTGTAGGGTTTGCTTAGACTTAGTGTCATGAGGGTCCTGGAGGACCCTCATGGCACTTATAGTGTTACTCTGAGGGTTAAATATTGTACCATAAGGGTCTATATAGACCCTTATGGGACTGATGGGGTTAATTAGGGGCTCATGGGGGTCTGTATATATCCCCATGAGTGATGGGGTTAATTAGAATTGTAGCGTGGAACCTTTAAGGTTCTTTAAGGACCTGCGTGGTTGGAAATGTTCATTTTAAATGCTGCGGGGGTCCCGATGTTAGGTGCCGCTGGGGTACTTACATTGGTACTTACCAGGGTTAAGCATTTGTGTGCCGCAGGCCCTTTAATGACATGCGGCAGGAATTTTACGCTTTTAAATGCTACGGGGTCCGGGACCCCTGCAGCAAGAGTTAATGTGGGGACCCTCCTGGCCTCCCAATGGGGACCCCTGCATCCTGGGGTTAATTTGGGGACCCTGCAAAGGGTCCAGATCGGGATCCCGGCATCATGGGGTTAATGTAGGGACCCTGCGGGGGTCCCATTCGGGACTCCTGCATCATAGGGGTTTCATTTAGGAGCGGGGGGGGGGGGGTTAGAAGCAGTAGGGACATTGTGAGGGAGCATACGTAAGGACTTTTCAAGCCCTTGCGAGACCTCCTTGGTACCATTAACTTGTGGTTAGATTTCTGCCATTTGCAGGCTTGACGGAGTGGTTAGGAAAGGGGAATCAGAGCAATTGAATAGCGATTTGTGATTTTACCCTTGCCATTTTGAAAGATCAAACACTTGGAGGGCATTAACTTGCATTTTTTTTCGCAGGTTGGAGCCAGTAACTTGATCGGAGGCCGCAAGAAGTTGCCAATTGAATAGCAAAATAACTTGTGACCTCCATTTGCGAACCCGAATCTCCTGATTGGGGAATTGAATGATGCTTACACTGACTAGATCATGACCTGACCATGTTATTGGATGAATCTGAGCTGCACTTAAATTTAAAACTATATATAATCTAACAAGAGTGTGATTTGTGTCTAGAGGAATAAAATTAGTAATTTCTTTCTGTTTGATTTATTGCTCTCCACATATCAATTACATTGGGATTTTTAAACAATAATCTAAAAGCTTTAAAATCTGTTGGAACCAAAGAGGCTAGTGTATCATTAGATTTATCTATGTTAGGATCTATTACTGAATTCATATTACCTCCTATTATCTATGTAGATTGTTGCCATGAGCTCATTAGATCAGAGATATTATATAAAACAGTAGTTTGGCCTGTGTTTGGAGCATATACATTAAGTAATGAAATTTGTTTTTGTATTAGAATGTATCTGCCGTCATTGTTTTTGTGTTCTTTTGTGTTGAAAAATTATTTGTTATGTATTAATATTGAAACACCTCTTTTTTCTGCAGTGGTAGCATGATATTATTGCGTGTAATTTGGTTTACAAGTGGATTTACCTTCCAAGTAAAGGATGATAAACTGCAGAGTGCACTAATTGTGCCCAGGTGAGAGTGGTGTGGCTTGACTGTTTAACTTGTATAAAAGGTTTGTGAGTTGGTTTGGGGCCTGTTTACAAGTGGATTTACCTTCCAAGTAAAGGCTGATAAACTGCAGAGTGCACTAATTGTGCCCGGGTGATAGGGGTGTGGCTTGACTGTTTAACTTGTATAAAAGGTTTGTGAGCTGGTTTGGGGCCTGTTTACAACGTGGATTTACCTTACAAGTAAAGGCTGATAAACTGCAGAGTGCACTAATTGTGCCCAGGTGAGAGGGGTGTGGCTTGACTGTTAAACTAGGGAAAAAGGTTTGTGAGCTGTTTTGGGGCCTGTTCACAAATGGATTTACCTTACAAGTAAAGGCTGATAAACTGCAGAGTGCACTAATTGTGCCCAGGTGAGAAGGGTGTGGTTTGACTGTTAAACTTGTATAAAAGGTTTGTGAGCTGGTTTGGGGCCTGTTTACAAGTGGATTTACCATTACAAGTAAAGGCTGATAAACTGCAGAGTGCACTAATTGTGCCCAGGTGAGAGGGGTGTGGCTCGACTGTTAAACTAGGGAAACAAGTTTGTGAGCTGGTTTGGGGCCTGTTTACAAGTGGATTTACCTTACAAGTAAAGGCTGATAAATTGCAGAGTGCACTGATTGTGCCCAGGTGAGAAGGCAGAAGTTAATATAAACAGGAGAAGGGGAACTTGTGAGCTTGCGAACATTTTCAGTATCAAGTGCAATTCTAGTAAAAGCCTAGGAGTTTAAATAGAAGGAGGGACTTCAAAGAAAAGGGAGGGCAGATTTATAGTGCAAAGGAGGAAAACTTTATATAAATATATTATTTTATATTCTTTTTTTTTTATTTTTTTTATAATAATTATGAGTCAGTCCAGTGGCAACCTTATTCAGTGTACATCCTGTCATATGTATGCAATACTGGAACAGATGATCCAGGGTCCATACCTCTGTGAGAGGTGTGAGCATGTTGCCTCTCTGGAAGCTCAAATTGGAGATCTGGAGAGGAGAATTGCAGCACTTAGTGACATTGCTCCACTGGAAAGGGGGTTGGTGCTCACTGAGCACAGTTTAGCTGGGCCTAGCATGGAGGGTGGAGCTGGGGCTTTTGAGGATGTCCAGGGAGGCAGCTGGGTTACAGTTACAAGGGGAAGCAGGGGGAACAGGAGGAGGCAGGCCAGTTCTGAGTTGGCAAACACCAACAGATTTGCCGGATTGAGTGAAACTGTTGGGGATGTCCATTCAGGAATGGCAATGCCAGATAGAGCTGTTTCCTCTAACAGCCGGGCGAACAGCTCTACTGGAGGAGAGGGAGGGCAGAATAGGCAGAACAACAGACAGGTTTTGGTTGTAGGGGACTCTATTATTAGGAAGGTAGACAGGGTGATTTGTCACCCAGATCCCAGCAATCGAACAGTTTGCTGTCTCCCGGGTGCTCAGGTTCGTCATGTTGAGGATCTGGTAGACAAATTATTGGGAGGGGCTGGAAACGAACCGGCGGTCTTGGTACATATTGGTACCAATGACAAAGTTAGTGGAAGATGGAGTGTCCTAAAGAATGATTTTAGAGAACTAGGTAATAAGCTGAAGGCAAGGACCTCCAAGGTAGTATTTTCTGAGATACTACCAGTGCCACGTGCTATCCCAGGGAGGCAGAAGGAGATTAGGGAGGTTAATGCGTGGCTAAAGATGTGGTGCACTAGGGAGGGGTTTGGCTTTTTAGAGCACTGGGCTGACTTCTCACTTCGGTACAATCTCTACAGTAGGGATGGATTGCACCTTAATGATGAGGGAGCTTTTGTACTAGGGGATAGGATGGTAGAATGGCTGGAGGAGTTTTTAAACTAGTAGGTGGGGGGAGGGACTAGATATAAGTAATGGGGTAGAAAGTGTAGAGGGTATAAGGGATGAATTAACATCTCATAGGGGAGGAGATGGGGGGAGGGGTAGTATAGTCAATAGTGAGGTAGTACTTAGTAATTCAAGTACAGTGGCAGGCACTTCAGAACTACAGACTCATAACATAAGATGTATGCTTGCTAATGCCAGAAGCTTGCCAGGAAAAATGGGAGAGTTAGAATTATTAGCAATTAATAAAAAATGGGATTTAATAGGCATTACCGAAACGTGGTGGGATGAATCTCATGACTGGACTGTTAATCTGGATGGGTATAACCTATTTAGGAAAGATAGAGGCAATGGTAAACGAGGAGGAGGAATTTGAATGTATGTTAAGCCTGAATTTAAGGCTATAGTCAGAGAAGATATTTATGGTGGACCTAGTGATAAAGTTGAATGTTTGTGGGTAGAGTTAAATAGCGGAGCAGCAAATTCCAAAAGAATATTAGTAGGAGTATGCTATAAACCCCCAAATATAGCTGAAAGTGAGGAAATACAATTATTGTTACAGATTGGAAATGCAGCTAAGCACGGGCAAGTTCTAATAATGGGAGATTTTAATTACCCTGAAATTAACTGGATAAATGAGACCAGCAGTTCAGCTAAGGGGAGCAGGTTCTTGAGTACACTCAGGGATCATTATCTGGCCCAGGTTATACAGGAGCCTACTAGAAATGAAGCTATCTTAGATTTACTCTTTACAATTATTATTGATATAGTATCAAATGTTGAAATAGGGCAACCTTTGGGAAACAGTGATCACAACACAGTCTCATTTGAGATTGAATTAAAAAAACAAAATTTTAAGGGGCCAACAAAAACTCTTAATTTTAAAAGGGCAGATTTTAACGGCAGCAATACAAAGTATAGACTGGGACAGAGAACTGATAGGTAAAAACACTGAACATAAATGGACAACATTTAAATCCTTACTAAAAAATATACATACACATCGGCATATACCGTGTGGGAATAAAAGTAAAAGGAGTAAATCACAACCCATGTGGCTTAACAATGATTTAAAGATCAAGATACGGAGTAAAAAACAGGCATTTAAATGATACAAACAAGAGGGGACAGAGACTGCTTTACAGGAATACAAGGAAATCAACAAGGCTTGCAAAAGCGCAATTAGACTGGCTTAAATAGAAAATGAAAAATTAATTGCAAAAGAGAGTAAGACTAACCCTAAAATATTTTTTAAGTATATTAATGGGAAGAAGGCGAGGAAGGAAGCTATAGGAACATTAAAATGTGAAACAGGCTGTCTGAAAATTAGTGACCAGGAAACGGCAGATGAGCTAAATAGGTTCTTTTCTTCGGTATACACAAGGGAGGTACAAGTGGTTGGGACCCTGCAACATAATAGGGCTACACTACCTTTGCCAAATAATTGGTTAACACAGGAAGTAATCCAAAAGAGGTTGGAAAAAATAAATGTTAATAAAGCCACGGGTCCTGATGGAATACATCCAAGGGTACTAAGGGAACTGGGTTCTGTATTAGCCAAACCATTATATTTAATTTTTCAAGATTCACTCAACACAGGGTCTCTACCAGATGACTGGAGAAAAGCTGATGTGATACCTATATTTAAAAAGCAAGCAAGAGCAAATCCGGGGAATTATAGACCAGTGAGCCTCACTTCTGTAGTGGGGAAGCTTTTAGAATGGTTAATAAGGGATAATATACAAGAATATGTCTATTTGAACAGGATTATAAGTAGGAGTCAACATGGATTTATGAGGGATAGGTCATGTCAAACAAATCTTGTTAGTTTCTATGAGGAGGTTAGTAGGAACCTGGATCAAGGCAACTCCGTGGATGTAGTCTTTTTGGAATTTGCTAAGGCTTTTGATACAGTGCCACATGGGAGACAATTGGGCAAACTAAGGGATACAGGAATTGCAGTAAATATCTGCTCATGGATTGAGAGCTGGCTAAAAGACAGGAAGCAAAGGGTTGTTGTAAATGGAACATACTCCGATTGGACTAATGTGGTAAGTGGGCTTCCTCAGGGTTCAGTATTAGGTCCTCTCCTTTTTAACATATTTATTAATGACTTAGAGGTAGGATTGGAGTGTGGGGTCTCCATTTTCGCTGATGACACAAAGTTGTGCAAGTTAATTAAATCAGATAATGATGTGCTTTCCCTCCAAGGGGATTTATAAAAAATTGAGGAATGGGCATTTAAATGGCAGATGATATTTAATACGAATAAATGTAAGGTTATGCATCTGGGAAGGAAAAATAGCCATGCAATTTATAATCTTAATGGAGCAAATCTAGGTGTATCAGATATTGAAAGGGATTTGAGAGTGCTTGTGGACAACCACCTAGGTAACAGTACTCAAAGCAGCAGCTGCAAAGGCAAATAAAATATTAGCATGTATTAAGAAGGGTATAGAAGCCAGGGAAGCAAATATAATTCTGCTACTATACAAATCTCTAGTTACCCCTCATTTGGAATATGGAGTACAATTTTGGGCACCACTTCATAAAAAGGACATTTTAGAGCTGGAAAAGGTACAGAAAAGGGCAACAAAACTAATAAGGGGAATGAAGGGGCTAAGTTATGAAGAAAGACTAACCAAATTAAACTTATTTTCTCTAGAAAAAAGGCGTCTAAGAGGAGATATGATTACCTTATATAAATACATCCAGGGTCATTATAAAGATTTGTCAGGGGAGCATTTTGTGCCAAGAGGTTTTAAACTGACAAGAGGACATCCCTTGAGGTTAGAAGTAAAAAAATTCCACCTTAAAGAAAGAAAAGGGTTCTTCACAGTAAGGGTGGTTAATCTGTGGAATTCTCTACCAGAGGAGGTGGTGACAGCGGATTCGATAGATAACTTTAAAAGGGGACTAGATTTATTTCTAATTAAAAAGGGAATTCAGGGTTATCATGGATAATTAGAAAGGCAGTATTGATCCAAATTTTTTTACATTTCCCTTTGAGACAATTTGCTAAGTCTCGCTTGTTTTTTTTTTGTTTTTTTTCCTATTTGCCTTCCTCTGGACTAATTAATAATTTAAAAAAATTAAATAAAAATTAAATAATTGATTCATAATTAATTAACAACTAATGAATTAATAGTTAATACACATATTGTAGATCAGAGGAGATCTTAAAAGGTTGAACTTGATGGACTGAAAGTCTTTTTTCAACCTTAAGTACTTGGGGCCTCATTCTATTAGCGGCCGTAAATCGGCCGTAAGGCTGCGATTCCTTGCAGGGGTTCTGTTAACTCGCGATTCTATTATACGGCCCCGCAAGGATCTCATCTTACGGCCGGCCGCATATCTTGGAACCGGCCGTAAGCGCAGAAATCTAAAAACGCAAAAATAAATTCAAGCCTGCACTGTACAGCTCTGTAAATGCTAGGGATCATATTGGGGGACATGAGGATTAAAAGTAACCCACTCTCAAGCTTGCACATCAGCCCAAACCCGAGTTCAAATTAACTGTTTATTTTCCGGCTGCGGCGTGGGCGGGTCTGAGGTGCTCCAAGCACTCTGGACTTTTTACATGGATATTTTACGGATATTAAAAATAAAATATTTTACGGATTTGAGTATCGGATAATTATGTGCTATTTTTTCTAACACCTAAAATCCCTTTATAGTCTTCTCAAAGTGCAGGATGGCTTTATTTGAGCTATTTTATGTGCTTAATTGGTGCTAGCGGGACCTCTTTCCTGCAAGTAAGCTGCGGCTCGCTTTTAGCCTTGCAGAGAGGTTTCCCGGAGCAATTGAATTGCAAATAGGAATTTCTTACGGCCGAAACTCTTGCGGCCGTTTTAGATCAAAGGCTTTCCTCTGGCGCGAGCGGCCGCAAGAGATAGCAAGGCACCGGCCGCAAGCCTGCCGGAGCCCCCGGCCGTAAGGGAATAGAATAGCCGAATAGCTTGCGGCCGGTCCTTGCGGCCCCGCAACGGCTGCGGCCGCTAATAGAATGAGGCCCTATGTAACTATGTAACTATGTAATTTGTTCCCCAACATTTGGGAATTGAATTGTTTTTAAAATATGTTTCTTGTTTCAGCTTTTAGTGTATAGCATTGATTAGGAGCAATCCTCTGTTTTACTGGATACCTGGAGAGTTGTGTGTAATAATTTTAAGGCTCATGAGTTACTATTTTTCGTTTCAACTTGTTTCACGTCTTGAAGTTTTTTGTTATAAAGAATCAACAGTGGATGAGAATATTATTTTGTCTTGGAAATAGTAAGTTGTTACTAAGAAATATAAAAAATATTTTCTATTAAATAGGGATGGGATGGAAATGGAGGCGATAAATTATATACAAATATAAATCAAGACTATTTAGTGATTAGAAGGTAATTAAAAGCAATAATAAATAGAAAACAAAGAAAATAAAAAATAAAGCAACTACTTTTTATATAAAAGCTGTTAATTAAGCTTGTACTTTATTAGATTTTTTTAAATATGTCAAATGTAATTCACTCTTAAGTAATCTAATAAATACAATATTTAATCACATATATAGTTGTGAGCGTACAGGTCGTTGCTCACGCTTGCAAGAACTACGTCCCTCGCGAAGCGAGGGACGCAGTTCCCCGCAAATGCGGGTTCTCGCGAAGCGAGGGCCCGCATTTGCGGTGATGGAGCATCCCAACGTCCCCGCAAATGCGGATCCTCGCAAAGCGAGGGTCCGCATTTGCGGAGGTGGAGGCTCAACGTCGGCTGTGTTAACACACACATACACACACACGACTTTTTAACAAAATAAACCCAACCTCCCAGCCAACAAAAAACCAACAACGTCCCCTCAAATGCGGATCCTCGCGAAGCGAGGGTCCGCATTTGCGGTGGTGGGAGCATCCCAACATCGGCTGTGTTAACAATCACATACACACACACACAACTTCATAACAAAAAAAAAAAACTTAAAGTCGCCTCACACCCGCTTACACCCAGACACACAGACGCAAGACTTAACAAAAAAACAGTAAAAAAGGCCCCTCACACGCTCTTAACACACATACGCACGACTTAGAAACAAAGACACTGCGTCGTACACGTAAAAGCTAACTGCGTATATCGCAAAAAAATACGGCAACATCGCTACAAAATACGGCCGCATCGGAAAAAAATACGGCCGCGAAAGACCCATTTCAACCGCCGCGCATCAAAACATCACAAACACAAGAAATAAACACAACAAACACATAAAAAGCTTACTTACAGCACGGGGGGGCATCCGGCACCTCCAAAAGTTAATTTACACGTCCATTTAAGTCCAAAACAAAGAGTTTAACCGGCCGAATATCGGCTAAGCGAGAGAAAAAATGGCCGCCGAACAAAACGAAAACGAGGCTCCAGACGTAACTACACTACACTTACTCGCAATAATGAAACACATACTATGCGGAACGGATCACACTCATATTAAACACCATTTTAACCACTACTACGCACAAAATGGCGGATGGAACGCAAATTGAAAGCTGGAACGCAAATAGCGCATGCGTATTGCGTTCTAACGGTCTAACTTTCCAGAATGTTCTACAAGTTTATAAATACTGCCTATTTGATAGAGAAAAATACATTTCTACTCAGGTGATGAACAGACTGACTTCAGACATAACTGCTGCTAAAACTTGAGAAGACAATTCTTTCCTAATTTAATAGTTTACATTGTTAAAATTACAACTGAGAGGTAAGCTATAATATATTACATTTTATTATCAAGACAGGACATCAAAAAAAAAAAAAAATAAGAAAAAGAGGTTTATGTATACTGACATGTGAAACGCACATATATGTGTATCATGTATAGTGACATGTGACACGCACATTTATGTGTATTGCCCCTGCAACAAAATTATCTTAAAACAAACTAATTAAACAACTACATTTAAATTACATTAGAAAAAAATAAGTTGGGACTATTAAAATATGACTCATGTATACTGATATGTGACACGCACATATATGTGTATCATCTATAGTCACATGTCACACACACATTTATGTATGTTGGCCAAAAAAAAAAAAAAGTTAATTTTATAATTAAAATATGATTCATGTATAGTGATATTTCACACGCACACAAAAAAATTACTTTCAACTATGGAAATGTGCTTCATGTATGTGACATATGTGTGTAGCCACCACCGAAAAATAATGTTAATTGAAAATAATTACAGAAGTATATTTAAATGACATTAATTTACTGCAATTCAATAGATCACCTAAAGCTTAATCTTTCTACTTTTTTTAATATTCAAACAGACTCTGCATCAACAGCGTCACTCAACAATTTACACCGTGCATTGTGAAGCACAATCCCTTTTAAAGAACACCAACAAAGAAGAAGAGGTAAGATACAAAAATACATTAAATGCTGAAAAGGCCATGCTTTGCTAAATAAAAATAAAAAATTATATAATTCACTATTTCACTTTATTTTTCAAACAGACACTACAAGAAGACTGGCGGATTAAGATTGCCAGGAGGGGACCCTCTGTCATTCCACACTTCAATCAAGGTAAAGTATTAAGTATAAAAAAGAACCGAACCATGAGCCTCATTCAATTGCGAATTGGCCAATTGAATAGGGCTCTATATAAGCACATAACAGATTTTTTAGACAGACATTTTTAGTTACTGAACTTCTAACCACAATCAAGGTCTTCACTAACTCAAAACTTCTGTCAAAAAATATGTTATGTGCTTATATAGAGCCCTATTCAATTGGTGAAAACGCAATTGAATCAGGACCTAAATATGTTTAATGGCCGAGGGCCTCATTCAAATGTGATTTGCCCATTTCAATAGGGCTCTATATAAGCACAGAGCATATTTTTTTACAGAAGTTTTTAGTTAGTGAAGACCTTGCTTTTGGATACAAGTTCACTAACTAAAAACTTCTGTAAAAAAAGATGCTCTGTGCTCATATTGAGTCGAATTCCCTCACAATATAACAAATCCAGCAACCAAAGGCCCTCATTCAATTGATATTTTGGACAATTCAATAGGGCTCGAAATAAGCACATTTAGAACCCTATTGAATTGGCCAAACTGCAATTGAATGAGGGCCAAAGTATGCAACATATGGTACACACAAACTGGTACACACAAAACAGGATTGTAACAAACACATAGCAAACTAAATTCATATTCTTTTTCAATGTTTAAAAACCTTTAACCATTAGAAAAAACACTACATAAGTATAACAAAAGTGGTGCCCATCAAACTGGATTGTACGAAAACTCACACAAACACATAGCAAACTACATATAAATTCTTATTTAATGTTTAACAACCTATAAGCCTTAGAAAGAAGCCTAAATAAGCATACCAACATTGGTGCGCACCAAAAAGGATTGTATGAAAACTCACACAAACACATAGCAAACTACATTTATATTCTTATTTAATGTTTAACAATCTATAAGCCTTAGAAAAAAGCCTAAATAAGCATACCAATAGTGGTGGGCACCACACAGGATTGTAGAAAAAGACAGAAATAATGTCATTTTTTAGTTAATACAAATACATTCAAATAAAATAACATTTTCATTTTTATTTTATAACAGATACTGCATCAAGAACATCGGACCAGGAGTTTCAACTGAGGACCAGACCAGTGGACGAGGACTTTCAACAGAGGACCAGACCATTGGACGAGGACTTTCAACAGAGGACTACACCATCGGACGACGACTTTCAACAGAGGACCAGACAATTGGACGAGGACTTTCAACACAGGACCAGACCATCAGACGAAGGCTTTCAACACAGGACCAACAAAGATTCTGCTTCAAATCAAACTTCAACCAAGGTACAGTATAACAAGTAAAAAAAGAGAAAAATTAATTAATATTCTTCTTTAATGTTTAACCACTTATAAGCCTTAGAAAAAAGCCTAAAGAAGCATACCAAAATTGCGGCGCACCAAAAAGGATTGTAGAAAAACACAGAAATAATGGAATTTTTTCATTAATACAAAGACATTCAAATAACATAACATTTTCATTTTTATTTTATAACAGATACTGCGTCAAGAACATCGGAACAGGAGTTTGAACTGAGGACCAGACCAGCGGACGAGGACTTTCAACAGAGGACTACACCATCGGACGAGGACTTTCAACACAGGACCAGACCATCGAACGAAGGCTTTCAACACAGGACCAACAAAGAATTTTGCTTGAAATCAAACTTCAACCAAGGTACAGTATAAAAAGTAAAAAAAGAGAAAAAAAAAATAAAGATCTTAGCTTTGCATCGATGTCAACAGAAAATAAAATTTAAAAAAACCCACCGGTAACTATAACTGTTGAGAAAATATAACTAACACATTTTTCATCTATCTCTTATTTGTCTTTTAGGGCCAATAATCTTTAACAGTAAATACAAACTTCAATGGCATAGTCCAAAAAAATTGGCATAGTCCAAAAAAGTCTAAAAACACAGAATGTATACAATTTGTCATTGTAACATTCCAGTCCTAAACCCTAATTTAATTGCCATTTGACAAATTGAATAGTGCTGTAAATAAGGACATAACATCTTTTTGAAAATACCTTTTTAGTTACTGAAACACTTGCTTTTGGATACATGTTTAATAAATAAAAACTTCTTTAAATAATTATCTGATGGCCTTATTTAGACTTTTATTCAATTGACCGCATTGAAATTGATTAAGTATAAAATGTAAACACACTATTGATAACAATTTGTCATGAAAAACAACTTAACATCTCAAAATAAACTAATGGTACATTATTTTATTTTTACAGATTAACATGGCTGATAACGAGAGTAAACAAGAAAAGAAAAGACGCCAAGCTAGAGAACGACGACAGAGAGCAGACAGCCAGCAGACACCGGAGAAGAAGGAAAATCGACGAGAAAAAGAACGCAAAAGAATTGCAAGCAAAAGACTGTCACTTGCAGAAATTAAAGATATGTCAAAAAAAGCAACAAAGAAAATAAAGCATTTACAACCTGTTGCTCAAACATCAGATGACATTTTACCAGAAAAAATACAAGAGATACCAAAAAAAGCAACAAAGAAAACAAAGCATTTAGAACCGTTTCATGAAACATTACATGACATTTTACCTCAAACAATACAACATATACCAAGAAAAGCAACGAAAAAAACAAAGCATTTAGAACCTGTTGTTGAAACATTATATGACATTTCACCTGATGAATATGAAAGTCAAAATCCTATATGCTTTGCAAATTGTCCTCTACTCAAGTCTTTAGCAGTAGAGGTTCATAGTTGTGGGGACATGACTACTCAATGTCAGTTTTGTGAGGCTTATTATTTTAAACAGGAGAGACCCAGAGATGGCCAATTTATTAGTTGCTGTCAAAAAGGCAAGTTCAAACTTCCAGAAAGGAAACAATTTCCTCTCTATTTACAAAACATTATGACTGAACCTACTTTTCCAAACTACAAAAATTTTAAAACAAACATAAGATCCTACAATAGTGCCATATCCTTTGCATCCATGGGGGCAACATTAGCTGCTAATGTACCAGGACATGGTCCTTACTGTTTTAAAGTCCAAGGACAAATTTATCATCGCACTTCCCATTTACATCCAGAGGAAGGAAATCAAAGAAAATTCGCTCAACTATATGTCCTAGATACAATGGAAGCTGTTGACCAACGTATGCAGATGGAAGAAAATAAAAAATGCTTACCCAGTGTTTTCATAGAGCTAAATAACATTATGGACAACAATCCCTACAGTAAAGCTTATAAAAAATTGGCAGAAGTAGAAAATGAACAACTACTTCATGCACAAACACATCAATTACCAATGCCGAAGGTTAATATGGTGCTTAAAAGAGACAGACATACTGATAAACGTCGTTATAACTTGCCAACATCAAATGAGGTTGCAATGGTGTTTCAGAATGATGAAGGAGAACCACCATTTCAAAGAGACATTCGAATATATCCTAGAAATGAGGAGCAACCGTTTATTAATATGAGTATCTTAAGTCCAAATTTAGATCCAATGACATATCCCATCTTTTTCCCACACGGAGAAGCAGGTTGGCAACCAAAATTAACTCTTCCCAGTTACCCAAATGCTAAAGCCAGAATCCGAAATAATGTTTCTATGCTTGAATTCAAAGTAGCTCAAATTGCCATTCGCAATGTATTTAATCCAATTTTATGTGGTGGGAAACTAACACAACAATGGATTATTGATTCATATTTGCAAGTTGAGGCAAATAATTTAAACTTTATCAAATATCAACAAGATAAACTCTGTGTAGAACAATATTCTGGATTAATGGACTATGTTGCTGACGTGGCTACAAGCAGAGACATGACAGCTGGCAAAGCCATCATTTTACCATCTTCCTTTCAAGGATCTCCTCGGAATATTAGAGAAAGATACAATGATGCTATGGCTATTGTCACTAAATTTGGCAAACCCGATTTATTTGTGACATTTACATGTAATCCACAATGGCCAGAAATTACACTAAATCTACTTCTTGGACAAACTGCTTCAGATCGACCAGATTTAGTAGCCAGAGTTTTTAAGATTAAATTAAATTAATTAATACGTGACTTCACTATAAATCAGTTATTTGGCAAATGTCTTGCTTATGTATATACCATTGAATTTAAAAAAAGAGGCCTTCCACATGCACATCTTCTAATAATACTTCAAGAAAAAGATAAATTAGATACTTCGGACAAAGTGGATGCAGTCATTGTTGCTGAACTACCAGATCCAGAACTATATCGTAGACTATATGAGATTGTTACTCATCGCATGATTCATGGACCCTGTGGTGACCTTAATCCACAATCACCATGTATGGAAAATAATAAATGTTCCAAAGAATTTCCAAAAGATTATAGAGACAAAACCTATGCCAATTGTGATGGATATCCACTTTATAAAAGAAGAGAAGGAGATAGTGCCATTATTCGTGGAAAAAAAGTGGACAATAGATATGTAGTACCCTACAATCCACATTTACTCATGAAGTACAACGCCCACATCAACGTAGAAGCCTGCACTTCCATCAAATCCATTAAATATGTCTACAAATATATTTACAAAGGTTACGATGCAGCTACTGTAGTCGTCAAAAGTGCAGACAACCCTGAAAGTAGTGAGTTAGTACATGATGAACTTGCATCTCATGTAGATGCTCGATATGTCAGTGCGCCAGAAGCTATGTGGCGGCTTTTAAAATTTGAAATGCATGATAGATCACATGCAGTATATAGGTTAGCAGTACATTTGCCACAACGAAATTTAGTCTATTTCCATGCTGGAAATTAAATGAATGCATTGGCCCAAAGTGAAGATCGTCACACTACACTAACTGCATGGTTTGCATTAAATTCCACTGATGCTGAAGCAACACAATACTTATATATTGAAATTCCATATCACTATGTTTTTGTGAATGGATTATGGAGACCAAGAAAAACCAGAGGCAATAAAATTATTCCAAGAATTTACACAGTCAGTCCAAGAGATGTTGAACGTTTTTGCTTACGGATATTACTTTTAAATGTTCCAGGAGCACAAAGTTTTGAACAATTAAGAACTGTTAATGACATTGTATATGAATCCTTCCATTTAGCTGCAAGACATAGAAACTTACTCGCTGATGATACAGAGTGGGAAAGATGTTTAGAAGAAGCAGCACAATGTCAAATGCCACGATAGATGAGAGAACAATTTGCTTTTATTCGTATCTTCTCAAATGCTCCAAATGCATTAGCTTTGTGGGAGACTTTTAAAAGTAATATGACTGAAGACTTTATGCGACGATACAATGAACCCATTGCACACTTAAAAGCGTTAATGGAAATCCAAGAAGTCTTTTTAACTCATGGATTAAGTTGTGCAAGTTTTAATTTGCCTGATCCAGGTCTTATAGATGACATTAACTTTGAAGACTATGACATTCAACTACAAGCAGAAAGAACAGAAGAAAGACTTGCAACTTTAAATACACTACAATTGCAAGCATTTCATGCCATTAAAAATGCTATAGATGATGACATGGTGACAGAGCGTTATTTCTATCTTGATGGACCTGGCGGATCAGGAAAAACATATTTGTACAATTTATTAATGAGTTCAGTACGAGCACAAGGAAACATAGCAATGGCGTTTGCCACTACTGGAATTGCTGCACTTTTATTAGAAGGTGGAAGAACTGTTCATAGTGGATTTAAACTGCCAGTGCCTATTTTAGAAAATTCTGTGTGAGATATTCGCATGACATCCTTACAAGCAAAGAAATTGAAGAAATGTAAATTAATTATAATAGATGAGGCCACAATGATGTCATGCTATGCCCTCCAATGTATTGACCGTTTGCTTCGTGAAGTCATGGATAATATTTTTCCATTTGGTGGAAAGGTAATGTTGTTGGGTGGCGATTTTAGACAAACATTACCTGTCGTTGTACATGGAAATCGAACTGACATTATCGAAACATGTATAAAGTCAAGTACAGTATGGAAACATTTTACCCATCTTCAACTGCAACAAAATATGAGATCAGAAGGCCAAACTGATTTCAATGATTGGCTTATTAAAATTGGAGAAGGCAGAACAGAAAAAATACTACATTTACCTGACGACACTGTAGAGATCCCACCTCATATGATTTGTCAACAAGATATTATATTGGCTATATTTGAAGGGAGCATAAATAACGAAGAATATTCCGAGCTTGCCAACCAAGTTATACTGACGTGTAAAAATAAAGATGCATTAATACTCAATAATGAAATCTTTAAAAAAATTAATGCACCACAAAGAAATTATCACAGTGCTGATTCTGTACTTGCTGATGACAATGAAAGTCAGGCAAACTTTTCAACTGAATTCATAAACTCTTTAACTCCTTCTGGAATGCCACCACATATTTTGCAGCTAAAGAAAGGTGCAATTATCATGTTACTGCGAAATATGAACCCCAAAAAAGGCCTATGCAATGGCACTAGATTAATTGTTCAACAATTAAAGGACCATTTTATAGATGCTGAAATTTTAACTGGGACCCATAAAGGAGAGAGAGTTTTCATACCAAGAATAGATTTAGCACCAAGTGAAAGTAGTCTCCCTTTTATACTTCAAAGAAGACAATTTCCCATTATTATGGCATTTGCCATGACCATTAATAAATCACAAGGTCAAACTTTCAAATCTGTGGGTATTTTCTTGGAAGAACCAGTTTTTGCACATGGTCAATTGTACGTTGCGTTGTCACGGTGCAAAAATCCACAGGCTATTAAAGTTTACATTGAAAACAATGAAAGTCAAGGTGATTTATTAGAAGATGGACGTATTTTTACTAAAAACATTGTCTACTATGAAGTACTATAACTTTGCATGATACAAATTAAAGATGCCAACATTTTTTAAAAGCATTCCAAAATACATAACAATTGGTTGTTTAATTTAGTCATAATTAATGGAAGTACTGTTTATAAATGATCCGCCTCACAAAATACTTGCCTTGCATTGTTTGTAAAAATTATGTTAAAATGTTAAGTCACTATGTTAATGTTTCTAATGTTACAAGTTTAAAAAATATATTTTCAAGTTATTTCATTCAACAGATTACAAAGTGGATGTTAAGAGGTCAAGCACCTTTTAAGTCACAATGTAAATATTGTCTGTTATCTTAAGATTACTACCTACATTAATGTTTATCGCCAGTTTATGTGCTCAGTAATGAATTACTTTAATTACGTACGTTTTAAGAAGAGTTTTACTGTATGCCTTCCTCTACATTCAATGTATATTCAAGTTAACAATTATTGTGATAGAAATTGCATTTTAATACTGATTAATTTAAAGGTCAATTGTTTTTACATTCAAATGTTAATACTTTTAATAAAAAATTTGGTTACAAAATGTATTCACTATGTTCCTGTTTATAATGTTCAAAATTATACCAATGTTTTGTCAACTTCTAAACTTACATAAAAAATAAAGTTCAAGTTTAAAAATATATACTTTGAAGGTTATTGCTTACATATATTTTAAACTTCATGTTCAAATTCGCGACGTTTAAAGAAGGCTTTTTACTTTTTGCTTTCCTATTCATTCAATATATATTAAAGTTAACAATTCTTCAGATACAAATTACATTTTAAAAAACCATTACATCAACATTTTACAAAAATACACGTTCATATTAAAATACTTACAAGTGACAAAAATATATGTTAATAACTAAAAATCTTGACAAACATATACATCACATTGCCGTCATTTTTTGACGGGCAAGTCGCTAGTATAATATAACAATAAAGTAATAATATCAGTTCAGTGGAGGGTGATTGTTGTCCTCTTTCAACTATGGTGAACCAAATTGAATCTCAAAATTGAATACAGAGGTGGTTCAATATATGCAGTATAACCTCTAAGGGCAATTACATAAAGTAATATTTTTGTAAGCAGTGGTATAACAAAAAAAAATAATAATGGTTCAATATGAGATTTAAAATGTGTTTTCAAATTTCCTAAAATTTTTCTTTCTTCATTAATTTCTATATATCTGTAATAATGTTAAAGAATAAGAGTCCGATTCAATTGGGCAATTGTAAGTTACTGGAGCCCGTAAGTGAGGCCGTAGTTAATTTGCTATTCAATCAGTGTCTTTTTGCAGGCTCTAAACGGTTTATGGGTTATGGCTTTGAAAACCCTACAGGTGTTAAACCCGGAACTTACAGCCTCCCGAAGCCTTTGATCTTTCCCATCCACAAAATTGCTAATCCCCAAGCCCGCAAATGTTTTCACACATGTAAAATGCAAATGTCGGAGAAAATTCTACGAGTACCAGAGAGGACCCACAAGGGAGCTTAACCCTGTAGCACTGTAAACGCAAATACAAATGCAATACTTTACTGTAAATGATGGGGAAAGTGATGAAAGACATTAGAATTAATTGCACAACAGTCTCAAGCTCGCAAATCGGTAATAAAAAAAAAAAAATGGATGTGTCATTTTATCGATCTCGGGAATTAATGAGTTAATACATATAAGGCCAACCACATGGACTAGAACAGTATTGTCATTTGTTTTTATTATTTTGTATTTTGCAGTTTCATATATCAGACCCCCAAACGCTAATTGATTGACATGTAATCTCCATGTTTTACTGCCGTAATGATGATGATCTAATTTACTATTGGCTGTTTTAAATGGGTGTTACGAGCTTGCTTAATTGATCATGTTCCCGCCCTGAACTGCTATGTACGCAGCCATACGGCCTGTATCCTGCAAGATGTGAGATTCTAATTGAATCAGGCTCCATGATTCTAATCTTTTTTTTTCTTACTGAAATATACTTCTAAATCTCTAAGATAATAAAAAGATTTGAATTTTAATAATTAGATTTGATAGATTTATAATGTTCATAAGGTTTTCATTATTTCTGGTTACTATTGGTTTAGAGTTCCATCTATGTTTTTGAACATAGGTGTTCATTTGTGTTGCGTTGTAATATTGGTGTTTGTTCTTGTCTTAAGTTTTCTGGGATTGGTATATTCCATAAATGGAGTAGTGCTGGTCCTTCTTCAAGTGTACCAATAGAATTATATCATCATTCTTTCAAAATATTTAGATTGAAAGGGTAAACCCCATGTATATTTATCATTAGAAAAGGCTTCATGTGTCTTCTTTTGTAGAGGGTAGTAACGGTAACGGTTGAAATCCTTATATCTCAGTAATACAATTTCTAGTTGCCTTTATAAACACATCTTTAGTTGATAAATAATGTAATTTGGTGATTACATCCCTAGATGTTTCAATAGGAACTGGTGGTGTTCTTAGGACTCTATGGATTTTGTCTAGCCTGTATTCTTCATTTAAATTTGATAAGAGTTCAGCACATAGATATTTCATAAATAGCTTTAAGTTTCATATTGTTTCAGGTAGAGTTCGTATTTGTACATTTTGTCGTCTTGATCTATTTTCTAGATCTTCTTGTATAATCTTAAGATAATGTTGTACTTTTTTAGTGTGATCATATCTTCTTCCATTTCTGTGTGTGATTTAAGAATATTGTTGTGTTTATCTTCTAGCTCCATAACTTTAGTATCTACAGCTTTTATTCTGCTATTAGTTCCATTGACACCTTTTGTATTTCCTTTTTTATTTCTGTTCTGAAGGATGTGATTAACTCCTTCAGATCTTGGATGTCTGCTTTGGTACTTGGAGTAGAATCATTTAAGTTATTTTTTGGTGATTGTTCAGTTGATGTAGAAGGTTTTTGAGACTAATGCATATTTCTTTTTGTAGCATAATAGTCTATATTATCTTTTGAAAAGCGTATTTAAGAAACGCCAGCAATCACCTTTGTGAAATCTTTTAATTGAAACATAATCTGTTTTTTTAATTTGTCACTTGTTTTTTTAATTGCCGCTATATGATATCATTACATTTTTACTAGAATATTAATTATTTTTAAAATGTGTACATACTTTTGGAGCAAATTTCAGTTATATTGTGCAGGTTTAATACGTTTTTTTTAGTGATGTATTAGTTCGAAATGTAATGAAAGTTCTAAAATGTATGTTTTTTTTTCATCTTGTTTAGACCATATGGTTGTTTTTCTACATCAATAAAGAGTTAAATAACTCTGTTACAATTTTTAAGAGAGTACAACAGATTCTAACTTCTTGTTATCTTTTGTGGTTTTCAATGGAAATATTGTATATTTTTTTCTTTATAAATTGGTTTAAAAATAGTTGAATAAGATATTAAACTGCTCAGATTTATAGTTCATGTATGTATTTATTTATGTACGGGTCTAGATCAGTTTCAGTATTGTGGTTTGTTTGAAGCAGATTTATGTCCTATGCTGCTGAATAAAAGACAGATTCTGTTTGTGTTTCCAATTAAGTTTTGATATAATTAATTGTTTTGATTTAAATTACACATTTGTCAAAATCTCCAAAAGTATTCACTTGTTCTAAAGTCTTTCATTTCTTGGCCAGGAGAGTGTAATGAGGTTAGATTTTTTTTATAAATGTTTTGTTTTGTAAATGAAAATAGCTTTATAATAGTTAAATATTGTCACTGTATCTCTCTCAATTTAGTTTACCAATTTCATAAGAAACAAATATTTTATTTATAGGCTAATTAGATAGCTTAGGATTTTTATCAGTCATTCTGCTTTCATATATACATTAAAATATTAAATTAAGTCCAGTTAATAAATGTATATATAATATTGTATATAATGTTGTAAACTCAAACAATTTAATGTTAAAAAAGTCTCCAAATCCAATCTCTCTTTTTCTGTTGATATCATATTATATTTTAATATATTGTAATAATCAATGCGGCCAGATCTTCCTATGTCCCTAGCACAAATGTTTACTCATATTCCCCACTGCAGAACAGAATGGCATCCTACAGTAATCAACAGTTACAATTACCAGGTCTTCTCCCGGGCCATGTCTGCATCACAAACTCAATTGAGATCACCAAACAGTGGCTCCATCAGATCTCCAGCAAGTCATCTTAAGAAATCTTCCTCTCTAACAAGGCCAGATCGTCGATCTCTTTCTGTTACCAAGCTCCACTCACAGATATAAAGGTGGTCTAATAATAATCATCTGGGGGAAAGAGTAATTTATAATAGTTTTTTTAAGGGCAGTAGATTTTCTTGTGTTCAAATATATTATTTTTGATTATTTTAATTATGATTACATTTTCTATTTTGTAAGTATACAAACCATTTTGCCTACATAACTTGTGTAACCTATTACAACTGGGAAATAACAAACAAAGGAAATGGGAAAGTCAAATATATTGCACAAAAATCACATATATAGATGTGAGCATGCGGGTTGTTGCTAACGCTTGCGGGCTACGACTTTCCAACCGCAGGAGGAGTCTTTCACGTCAGCTGCAATGAGCCACAGGCTCATTGCAGGCCGCAAATGCGGACCCTCGCAAAGTAAGGGGCCGCATTTGTGGAGGTGGAGGCTCTACGGCGTCTCACAATCAGTTAAAAACTACCACACAATCGGGACTTGAAAGAAAAACATAAACACGCAATGACTAACTACGGACTTACACAAAAAAATACGAGCCGCGGGACTTAGAAAAAATCCATTACGGAGTCGCAAAAAAACTAACTTAACAGACAACCCGCGAACACCGGCAACCATTAAAAAACACACAAAAATAAAATAAAAACATTATCCACACCAAGGAGGGACACCCAGGACCTTTGCACCACTGCTCAAATCTTGAATTCTTTCAAATTTGCGAAGTTTAGCCACTCGAAAATCCCCTAAGCGAGAGAGAAAATGGCCGCCGAAAAAAAACAAAACAAGGCTCCACGACACCGGACCGCCTAGCCATGTACAACTTACCCAATAAGGGATCTGAGATAAGCTCGGAAACCCGCATTAACCCCACGGGATCTGAGATAAGCTCGGAAAACCCGCATTAACCCCACATTAACCCTTAATTAACCCTGTCACTCCTGGGGGTCAATACAGACCCCCATAAGCCCTTCATTAACCCTGTCACTCATGGGGGTCAATACAGACCCCCATAAGGACTTAATTAACCCCATCACTCATGGGGGTCAATACATACCCTCAAAATGAATTAATTAACTCTGTCAGTCATGGGGGTCAATACAGACCCCCATAAACCTTTAACTAACCCTGTCACTCATGGGGGTCAATACAGACCCCCATAAGCACTTAATTAACCCCGTCACTCATGAGGGTCAATAAAGACCCCATAAACCTATAATTAACCCTCTCACTCATGGGGGGCAATACAGAACCCCATAAGCACTTAATTAACCCTGTCACTCATGAGGGTCAATACTGACCCCCATAAACCCATAATTAACCCTCTCACTCATGGCGGTCATTACAGACCCCCATAAGACATTAATTAACTCTGTCACTCATGGGGGTCAATACAGACCTCCATACACCCTTAATTAACCCTGTCACTCATGGGAGTCAATACAGACCCCCATAAGCACTTCATTAACCATGTAACTCATGAGGATCAATACAGACCCCCATAAACCCATAATTAACCCTGTCACTCATTGGCGTCAATACAGACACCCATAAGCCAATGAATAACCCTGTCACTCATGGGGGTCAATACAGACCCTCATAAACCTCTATTTAACCCCATCAGTCCCATAAGGGTATATTATTATGCTTATGGGGCTGTTACAACCCTAAAATTAACCACATAAGTTCCATGACGGTCCTCAAGGACCATCATGACACTAAATATAAACACTACACTGCACTATACCCCCAATAAATCTAAACTAACCCCCCTCTGCACTAACCTATTAACACCTACACTACCTACCTACCCCCTTATAAACCCCCACCACTCTAATTACAGAAAATAAAAAACCTAAGTGAGAAAAAATAAAAAATCTACATTACAGAAAATAAAAAAACCTAAGTCACAAAAAAATAAAAAATCTATATTACAGAAAATAAAAAAAACCTGTCGCAAAAAATAAAAAAGGAACATTACAGAAAATAAAAAAAATACATTACAAACCCCCAGATAGCATTTATTGTATGTTATATAGATAGGGTATGTATTTTAGATAGTTAGGATTTATTGTATATTAGATAGATAGGGGGATGTATTTTAGATAGTTAGGATTTATTGTATATTAGATAGATAGGGTGATTTATTTTAGATAATTAGGATTTATTTTATATTAGATAGATAGGGGGATGTATTTTAGATAGTTAGGATTTATTGTATATCGGATAGATAGGGGGATGTATTTTGGATAGATAGGATTGATTGTATGTTAGATAGATAGGGGGATGTATTTTAGATAGATAGGATTTATTGTATATTAGATAGATTGGGGAATGTATTTTAAATAGGATTGATTGTATGTTAGATAGATAGGGGTTGTTGCATTTTATTTGTATTGTATGTATTCTATATGTATTTCCTTTTCAGGTGTGTCATTTTTTTTCTGTAGTGGGAGGGTGGGGTTGTAATGTATTTTTTATTTCCTGTAATGTTCCTTTTTTTTAATTTTTTTGTGAATTAGGTTGTTTTATTTTTTGTAATGTAGATTTTTTATTTTTTGTGAGTTAGGTTTTTTAATTTCTGTAATGTATATGTTTTAGTTTTTGTGACTAAGGTTTTTTTTCTGTAATTAGAGTGGTGGGGGGTTAATTAGGGGGTAGGTAGGTAGTTTATGTAGGTAGTGTAGGCGTTAATAGGTTAGTGTAGAGGGGTGTTTAATGGTTTATTGGGGTGGGTTTAGTGCAGTGTAGTGTTTGTACTTAGTGTCATGAGGGTACTGGAGAACCCTCATAGCACTTACGGGGTAATGTTAGGCTTCTAACTGTCCCATGAGGGTCTTTAAATACCCTTATGGGACTAATGGTGTTAAATAGAGGCTTATGAGGGTCTGTATAGACCCCCATAAGAGACCGGGTTAAAATGGTGTAGTGCTTACACTTTGTGTCATGAGGGTCCTGGATGACCCTCATGACTCTTATAGTGTTATTACATGCGTTCATTAGTGTGTTATCGGGGTCTATATAGTTGAGGCACACAGTACACTGACATTGTGTCACAAACAGCATTTCAACACTTTTTTATTGCCCCGTCATTTTTGACGGGCAAGTCGCTACTAAAATATATTTATCAAATATTGTTTAAATTAATGTAGATCTGTCCATTGCCAGCATTATGACAGCAGGATACTATTTCTAACTGTGAGGATAAAATAAATGCACAGTACAGAATTTGGACCACCTTTCTATTATCCCCTTCACGTCAGGTAGGTAGGGTGACAGGAAGTCACAGTTTTCAGGGGACAGTAACCTGATGGAGTCCTCTATGCTTTGGAAATACTTTTCATAAAAGTACGTGAGTGAGATCAAGATTGATATCAAATTCAGTAGGAGATATAACAAATCATCATCACTGCTTTCTCTTCCCTTCCCCAACCCCTCACTGTACTGTAATATATACACACACTCTCATGCTCCAGCTCTCATGAAGTGCTGCAGGGCCTGTGTCTGTCCCTGAGGTCTCCTCTTTTACTCTTCAGTGATGAGGAAAGCTTAACACTTTAAATAATGTTAGTGGTATGTTTATAATCATAAATAGATGATAAATTAACAAATCTGCAGTTAAAATACATGCACATATACATGTTAATGCAAAACTAAATACAATTTAGTGTGTCAAATGTAGTATTGCCTTGTTAAAAAATGTTCTAGATTTTAAAGTTGGTCCCTGTGTGCATTTGAAGGTAATCAGCCTGTCAGGGTGAAACCCTTCTGAAGAGTTCAAAGGTAATCAGCTTGTCAGGGTGAAACCATTCAAGTACCAGAGATGGCCAGTCCAAAACAACTAGTCCAATGGCACAGGCAAAGGAATGGTAAGGCAAGCCAAAAATGAGGGGTCGGCAGAAACCCAGGGATGCCTACAACAATCCACAATAGCAGCAAAAACCAGTCCAAATGTGAACAGGAACTGTAGCAAACAGAGCAGACACAGGAGTAACCAGCTGCACTTCCAATCACGGGAACCTACAACAGGCACTGAGAGGAGGCTGGAGCAGAAATAAAGTAGTGCCAGATGAGCTGTGATAGACCTGGGCTTAACAAAAAAACATCTGGAAAACAACATGGAAAGCTATGTGAGGTACTTCTGATCTATGTCTAAAACTCATATCTGTGACACGAGACTGCAGTACATGTTATACTTTTGCTCCCAGATCAAAATTGTTGAGAACCACATATATAGACTGTTTATTATACTACACACACAAAAAAACAAATATGACTTATGTTAAGTTAAAAATATAAAATGCTTCTTGTGAGTGGGATTGTTCATCAATAATAATAGTAGTTGCTTTATTTAAAAGACATTTTAACTGCTTTTCTCATTGCCTTTATAACATCTTTATTTCTCAGGCTATACACAATTGGATTTAACATTGGTACCACAGCAATATAAAGCATAGAGAGAAGCTTGTCATGTTCTTGAGAATGCTCAGAGTTCGGTTTTATGTATAAACTGAGAACTGTTCCACAGAATATTATAACAATGGTGAGATGGGAGGAACATCTGGAGAAGGTTTTGAGTCTTCCTGCTGAGGTGCGAATTTTTAGGATTGATGAAAGGATATGTGCATAGGATGGTATTATCAAACTGAATGGAATAAACCCCAAAATAACACATTCCACAGATAACAAAATATTAATGTTGGTGCTATCACTGCAGGAAATCTTCATCATGGTCTTCAGTTCACAGAAAATATGATTCATTTCTTGTGAATTACAGAACGATAAGCTGCATATTAGCAAGGACTGCATCAGTGCATTTAAAAAACCAATAAGCCAACAAGCACCAACCAACTGGATGACCACTCTTTTGTTCACAATCAGAGCATAGTGCAGAGGGATACAAATGGCCACATATCGGTCATAAGCCATGGAGGTCAATAAAAAAAATTCTGTGCCGACACACAAAGAGAAGAGAAACATTTGGGTCATACAGCCTAGGTAAGAAATGCCTTTTTCTCCTGTTACTGTGATGGCCAACAGCTTTGGAAGAATGGAAGATACATATACAGTATCCTGGACTGCCAAGTTGCACAGAAAGATGTACATTGGTGTGTGTAGTTGGGACACCAAAACTATAAGTATGGTGATGATCAGGTTTCCAAACACAGCAAGCAAATACATCAAGAAAATCCCAACAAAAAGCATAAATTTATATTTTGCATAAGTGGAAAATGCCAGGAGGTAAAATTCTGCTTGTAATGTGTTATTTTCTCTCATATTATGCTGTTCAATAGAAGAGAAAGGAAAAAATGTTTGGAGCTCTATTTTCATAAATAATATGAAACTGTTTTTGTTATTGATATTTTTGGAAAGCAGAGGCTAGATTTGTCAAACAGTTTCCATGAATCTGAAAATAGAAAATATATTCTATGTTATTTTATGGTTCTATTTTATCTAGAGCAGTGCCTCTCAATATTCTTGATCTGGTGACCGGCTGGTTAACTTCAAATGCTCATGGGGAGTGCTTTTGAGATCTTGACCATTTTGCACTGATTTTAATAGAGTTACTTTTACCTGCAGTCAAGTTCCTTAGAGGGACATGGAACATGTCACAGACTCAGAGGATTTGTTAACAGTATTTGTGGAGAGCTGTAGTAATGTTCATGGTTTGTTTTGTGTATCTTCTGCTAACGGACATGTGTTTGATACTTCAGTGAGGTTAGGTGCCATAAAATATGATGGTGCTTTAAGAAGGGAAACCTCTATAGCAATCACCCCAGTAATTTCTCAGACCTTTGCTCTGACTGCACTATAGCCTGGCTGATCTAGCCTAATCCACCTCGCTAGTCATGGGATCAGGTTAATAAACTGTCTAGTTAACCAGTTAAGATTGTTGTTCAAAACACAAGGGTTCAGTGGGGTTTAAGTACTGTAACAGATACCTAGTTGATCCTGTCTTGTTATCTACTTTAGTGCCTGTCAAAAGAAACAAGAAACACAGGTCAAAGAAACCACAGAGATTGAGGGTCAAGTGCTGTAACTGATACTCCATTTTATATATTGACTGCGGTTAACCACACATTAGCATATATTCCCCCTTCTATACCACCCAAGCAGCCATACCACTAACAGCAGAAAACACACCACTTTATAACAAATACTTGGGGGAACCAGGGATGCTGAGTAATGGGATGAAGTAAGATGACCCCTGGCCTGTTAATAAAGGTGTTTCACCCAGCCAAAGGTCACCACATGATCAGTTGGGGGCTTTCTGGCCAGGGGTGCTATCCATGTACTCCCAAGACTTACAGGTGCCTGTTTTGGGGCATAACAAAGCTCCTCGGGACACTTATAGCTGGTCTTTAAGTTTTGCCATGCCTGTGATGGGTGATGGAAGGTCAGGAGTTTCTTACCATCGAGGAGGCAAAGCAGCTCATCCCATGGTTTTATCAATTGTGTCCTGCTCCATTGAGTGAGTGGATTGTAGATCAATGTCTGCTGAGCTGATCTATGGGGCTGAGAGGAGTCCAGCATCTACCAACCATGTGAAAATGCCTCTTTGCCAATGGGTTGTCCATCAGCAAGGTTCATCACAGACTGAAACTAATGTTACCCAAGGGATCAGGGCCAATTAACCCTTCTGGCTCTCTGGGATCCCCATTGCTTTCGGTGTATTCAAGTAGTCCATTTATGAAGAGATTGCCCAGATCAGCCCGTCATGCATCTCCTGCTGTCAGGGAGATTGGGGGGGTCTGCCTCCGGGCATGATGAGTGGGAACAATTTCATGACTAGCCTGAATGGAAAGAAGACTATTTTCCCCTCCCATCCATCCATTCTGTACAGCTATGAGCAGGCTATAGATAGAGGGCATGTATAGCTGGTTATAGTGGATGGCAAATCGGCCCAAGGATTCCACACTCGGTCTTTTTTGACCATCATTCCAAAATTCTGATTTTTTTTATCCTTTTAGTGCCCCTGAGTAGAACACTTTTGTCCAATGTATTAGATCCTATTAAGACAGGGTCAGCTATGGCTAGTGGTGCAAACCTACCTGACCTAGCCCCAACCCAGGGGCAGCAGTTCAGGGCTCTGCTAGCCCAGTATCCCCAGTTCTTCACCACCTTATCAGACTAATATACAAAAGGAACTAGCAGAGATGATCCAGTTAGCAGTCATCAAGCCCTCAACCAGCCCTAGAAGTGTTGGTACCTATGAAAGATGGGTTATCCTGTTTCTGTGTGGATTACCGTAAACTAACTGGCAAGATGATATCAGATTCCTTTCCTATTCTCAGCATGCATGAGTTACTAGATTGGCTAGATACGGCCACATACCTTTATCTGTCAAAAGGATACTGGCAGATTACACTTGCTGACTCTGCCCAGGAGAAGTTGGTGTCACCCATTCAGGCTATATCTGTTTACTGTTATGTTCTTTGGGATGACAAATACGCCTTCAATGTTCCAATGGCTGCTGTAGCAGCTGTTGCAGTGATGCCACCCCTTTGCCCAGGCATATCTAGATATAGCAATCTTTCCACCTCCTGGGAAGATCATCTAAGTCATATAGGGCAAGTCATTACAAAGATCCAGCAAGCTGGGCAAATTTTCCACCCTGACAAGTGTCAGTTTTCTATAGCAGAGGTCCAGTATCTTGGGCGCTGTGTGGTTAGTGGGAAAATATGTTCGGAACCAACTAAGTTAGACGGTTAGTTATCTGGCTCATTCCCGAGACTAATAACCAGGTAATGTATTTCCTGGGTACTGCTAGATATTACAGCAAGTTTGTTCCTGACTACAGCTCCATTGCCAAGTTCCTCAACAATCTGATGTGGAAGAAGATGTCCTGGGCGATTCAGTGGCTCCCTGCCTGTGTTGATGCCTTCCATGCCATGGACTAGGAGCTGTGCTGATAAATGAAAACTGGGTTGAACATCCAGCAGAAGGGAAACTACTTGCCTGGGTGGCACCCTGTGTAGCCATTGAAAAGGAGTGCCTAGCCGTGGTCTGGGCACTTAAGAAGCTGCGACCATGTCTCTATGGGCCAGAGTTCATGATAATGTGGGAGAGCTGACTTTTGACTTTACCATCAAGAATCAGTCAGAAAAGGCACATCAAAATGCTGATGGACTATCCTGGCAGAAGGATCGATGACCACACAATAAAAGAGATCATCCATTCAGGATCATTTCCTAGATGCCGCCACTGGAAGAGGGAGTTGCAAGTTGTCCCAACCTTGAATCAGCCTGATCAGTCAACAGAAACACTACAATAACATACTCAACAAGAAGCAAACAATAAAACTCTTACAGGGCAGATGGCACCAGATCGTCTAGCCTGTGCTACTAGTTGGGATATGTGTCTACTAGGCCCTATGTGAGAGGGTATCACTTGTCCCTGAATACTCTGGTTGGAAAACCCTGATCTAACTATGTGGTGACCTTTCGTTGGGTGAATCGCTTTCATTATGGCAGGTCAGAGGATCAGGGGGTGGCTATTCTCTTTCTGCTCAATTCAAATTTTTAACTGTTACTCTAGGTGTCTCCAACTCCCTTTAGATTGTAAAAGCCACATTCAATTGAGGTTTCGTAAGTGAGCTCTCAAGTTGTTTTGCTATTCATTTGACGTCTTTTTGCAGGCTCCGATCGGCCTCTGAGTTAAGGGCTTGAAAATATTGCGATGGTCCAACTCGTAACTTACAGCCTCCAGAAGCCTTTGATCTCTCACTTTCACAAAGGCTAAAATCTCAAATCGCTATTCAATTGCTCAATTTCCCCAAGCCTGCACATGTTTTCAAACCCATAATCGGCAAATGAAGGAGAAAATACCACGAGTACTAGAGAGGAATTACAAGGTGGTTAAAAACCCATTCGTAGCACTGTAAATGCAAATAAAAAATCCCTACTGCACTGTAAATAACGGGGAAAGTGACAGACATTAGAATTAATTGCACAACAGTCTCAAGCTCGCAAATCGGAAGGAAATCAAAGTTATTTTCATGTTTCATTTTGGGGCTAAATCGATCTCAGGTATGAATGAGTTAATACATATCAGGCCACCCATTTGGACTTGAACTGTATTGGCATTCATTTTCATAATTCTTTATTTTGCGGGTTTGCGAGTCTGATCGCATATTGGACCCCTGAATCTAATTGATTGACATGTAACCTCCATGTTTTACTGCCATAATAATGACAGTCTCATTTTCTATTGGCTGATTACGGGCTTGCTGAATTGATCATGTTCCTGCCCTGAACTGCTCAGAACCAGTGCATGGTTTACAGTATTGGCTTCAGGCCCATAACTTGCGGACTTGAGCAATTGAATACCATCGCAATCGGAGACCAACACAACACACTCGCAGACATTCGGGTTTCGAATTGAAAGTCTGCAAGTTTTCAATCGTGTAAGGTGCTTTATGAAAAAGCACAATGTACTTAAGATTTTAAGCTCTAAGACAGGGCCCCTCCATTTTGCCATGTGTTAATATTTTGTTTTTGGGTTTTTTGCACTCGACCCTTGTATAGCACTACAGTATATGTGGGCACATAAATAAAGCATAATATTAATAATTTCCAGCTGCTCTGGTTGTGCAGAAGAGAATCACTCTCAATAGATGTGGGAATCTATGCTAATGTTTACTCAACCACAGTCAGTGAAAAGGGAGTATCAGTTATAGCACGTAAAGCTTCTTAATATTTGTGTTGTCTATTGACCCATACTTACTAGGCCTGATCAAGGGGATACCGGCTACAACATGGAGCACTCATTAACCTTTCTGGTTTCTTTTGACAGGGGCTTAAGTGGATTACTAGAAAGCATTAAAGAATTACTTAAGTTACAGTACTTAACCCAACTTAACCCCCTGAGGTCTGCAATAATGCTTGAATGGATAACTAGTCAGCTTGTTAATGTAATACCACAACTATCGAGTGTGCTTGTCAATAGGCTCTTCATAATAAAATAAACTCATATTTAAATAAATGATATATATTATTTTATCATGCATTTAAAATAATTAAACCAAGGATGTTTACATTATTCAATTATGATTTAAGTACATAAACAATAATTAAATCATGCAGAATCCTAAAGAAAATGTAACTATTCATATTTGTAGATTCTAGATATATGAGGAAAATGTGAATCCCTAATTTTGTCCAAGTGGGCTTAGACTTGTATTATCTTTTAAAAAAGGATATTTATTAACAAAACATTCAAAAGCTATGTCAGTAACATTTGAATATTGTTTGTGCTTCCATTTTATTCCCCATGCCCTCCCTTCTTCCCCCAACCTGTTAGTTATATTTAATTTATAAAAATAGATGGTATAACATTTTTTGTATTAAGGAACAAAATTGTTCATAGTATTATACTTCTCTTTACAGAATTAAAAATAAAAAGTAAAAAAGAGTGTCTTATTTTACTTTTTGCCTATGTTTGTTTTTACAATTTATTTCTTTTAGTAACTAACAGCCGCATTAAATTCCCCTAACGTGGTAAAATGGTAGCTCGTAACGTAGCTTGCAAGATGCAATTACGGCTATTAAATTGGCCTCTTAAACCAGCCCACTGACGACTTGCGGGGTAGGAGCGAGAAAATTCTATGGGGTGTGAGAATTCGACTTGCAAACTCGCAAATCCTTTGATATGTCAAGCCCGTAACGCTACGTTCCAATTGCGCTATTAAATTGCATCAAAATCAATGTCATTAAACCCTGTAACTTGCAAATGGAGACAAGAAGCCAACAGTGCTAGAGAGTGCTAGAGAGTATTTTTTACTGTATGTCATGTGTTCTAAAAAAAACTAATATATAAAAAAAAATGTAAATAATCTGGTAAGTGCAGCAGGATAGAGAATCACATATAGAGTTGTCATAATTGCGGGGTTGCCAAAAGTTGTTGGTAACACAATGTTAAAATTGCGAGAAAAAAAATGTTGAAAAAAAAAATGGCGGCCGAAAAAAATTAAACAAGATGAAAATGAGGTCGAGGGTCATAAAACGCGGCTGAAGGACGTAAAAAGAGGACAAGGGACGTAAATACGAGCCTTCAGCACTAAGACGTAACACAAACCAGTAACACTTAATACAAGGCAGTTACATTTAACTCAAGCCAGTAACACTTAACCCAAGGAAGTAACACTTAAACCAAGGCAGTAGGTCCCTAAACTACACAGGCCTATAAATAACACTGGGGGAGATGCTCGCAATGATCCCCAAAGGCGATCATCGTGGGGGTCACAAAGAACGCTGAACGGGAACACTGCAAACAGGAAAGCCGCTCATTGCAGGCCTCGCCATGAGCGCCAAAGGCGCTTATGGCGGGGCCTATCAAGTAGAAGGGGGAAGAGGCTCCCAATGAGCGCTGAAGGTGCTCATTGCGAGACACACAATGAGCGCCAACGTCGCTCAGCGCGGGGCTCGCGGTGAGTGCCGAAGGTGCTGAGAGGGGCCATAGCCTTGCATTGTGTGGCAAACAGCATTGCCTGGCTTAACATTTTATTGACATAATTTTTTGATGAGCAGGTCGCTAGTAATATATAAACTTGATGTCTTTTCTGCTTCTCACCTCAGTGCAGCTCAAACAGAATTATCATGCCATCATAAAGGCTTTAGTAACCTATGCCCTATAAAATCCCAGACACAATCTTTATGTGATGCATATTATTTTACACAAATGCATCATATGTTTCAAAGCAAACCCTTTTCACAGCAATTAAAGCATAATTTATCCACTGCATAATCCAAAAACAAACTTTCCACTATAGAATTCCTATCAAACTATTGTCCAATTTGTTTGTGTATGCACACACAAATATTTTAATGTAAGAGCAGGGAAAAAGACAGAGGGCCTCATTCAATTGCGATTTGGCCAATTGAATAGGGCTCTATATAAGCACATAGCATATGTTTTATACAGAAGTTTTTAGATAGTGAAGACCTTGCTTTTGGATCGAAGTTTACTAACTAAAAACTTCTGTAAAAAAAATATGCTCTGTGCTTATAAAGAGCTCTATTCAATTCGCAATTGAATGAGGCCCAGAGAAAGGAACATTTCATAGGGAAGGATATCTAGAAAAAAACAAACTGAGCTAAAAGAGTATTTGATAAGAGCTTTGGGAGGGATAACTTAAAAATGTAATAATGATGTGGAAGTCCAGAACATATGAACTGAAGTTTGTGATTTGGAACCAGGACCACAATATTGATTATCCCTGTTATAAATAATATTCTAATATCACTAAATAAGACAACTCATATAGATTCTTATGTTTTCAGTTCTATATTATTTATTGATCTGTAAATAAATTACAGTGATATTTCAACATGATATTTCTATATTTAATATGAACAAATACAATCTAACCACACAGCAAATGGAGCATACTGGTCTTACCAGGAATTCAGTTCATGCTTGTTGAAGTCACTGACTTCTTAAAGTAAGTGGTATTTTTATATTTTCTGTTACATCTGGGAGATGATCTCAATAGAACTACCAGAGTAAACATCTGGGATTAATATGAAATTGAAACAATTAAAACATTGCTTTGAGAGCACTATAGTCATATATTTTCAATATACTATTTTAAAGAACAATTGAAAATATGCAACATATTTATAGAAAGTAATAACATGTACACCATTAATGCATGAATTGCTACTTATATGCCTTTGGCATTTATAATGGCCTGCCATTGCCTAGTTGATGCCCTTGCTTGACCTGTTTTTTTTTGGCGCGTCTATTTACTGAAAGCAAGGATTTTGAAGGGATGTATTTCTGAATATTCTCATGCCTCTAAATTAGTTTCTTTAGCTCATTATGGGACGGGGTTGATTAGGGATATCACCCAATACTCTCTAGAAGTAACCCTGTTGGTGTGGCCTTAGAGCGCTTCTCAGAAATTCAGTCTGTGGTCAGACCAGGGACGGATATACCGCCGGTGCAGCCAATGCGTAGCACCGAGGTCCCTGGTCCAGGGGGTGGGGGTGGGGTAGTGCTGTCTACATAATTTCCCCTTACCTTTCCCCCCTTTCCCATCTTCCCTTCCACCCTTCTCCTCATCTCTGTTAATAAATATCCTTTTTTGAAAGATAATACAAGTTTAAGCCCACTTGGACCTGCAAGGGGGGTAAAGCCCAATCCTTAGCACTGTAAATGCACATATACACACTACTATACTTTCATTAAAAGGGAAAGTGATGTTAGGTCTTAGAATTAATAGCACAACATTCTCAAACTCGCAAATCGGCCAAAAAAATACTTTATTTCATGTTTAATTTCCGTGTTATATCGATCCCGGCAATCAATGTGTTAATACATATAATGGAACTCGCATGTAATAGAATATCACATTTACAGCTTTATCAATATTGCATTACATCTGGAATGTGGATCCCATCGTAACTCGTAATTGAACCCTGCAAGACTTTGAAACCCCACCTCCATTTTTCAGTGACGATCTCTGTTTCCCTTGGCTCTATCTAAACCGGTAACTACGAGTTTGACTAATTGATCACGTTCACGGCCGCACATCCAACGAGCGAAAAATGGTTTACGGGTTTGCCTCTCAAGCCCGTAACTCACAGCATGTTCTAATTTAATGGCACTGTAAATCTGCAACTTTTCAAACTTGCAGCCATTGCGGGTCTCACGTTGCACATACGAGCTTGGAATTTATGTGGCTATAATTGTGGAGTTTCTGCAATGAAACTCACAGTTCTACATAATTAAATCACACTTATGCAATAGATAAACACATTGAACCTTGCAATTAAGTATTTTATTCTGTATTTGAGACTGTTTTGTGCACAGATTCTAACAATGAAGTTTTGACCATTATAGTATTATTGCATCATCTAGAATCTGGATATAATGAATTTAATATTCCTTTGCCTTGATTATTGAGTCTTTTATATCTTTTTTATTTCCAATTGAATGAGATTATACGTACGTGGTATGTAATACGTAATAACAAACAGTACAGCTTAGATTAGAATAGTATTTTTACTGTATGTCGTGTGTTCTAAAAAAACAAATATATAAAAATGTTTTAAATAATCTGGTCAGGGCAGCAGGATAGAGGATCACATATATAGTTGTCAAAATTGTTGGGTTGCCAAAAGTTGTTGGTAACGCAATGTTAAATTTGAGGGCTCGCACAGCGAGCCCCGCGGTTGCTGCCCAGCAATAAGCGATGAAGGAGCTCATTGCGCTGGTGGCGACGAGTGCCTGTGGCGCTCATCCCGACAACCCACGAGACTTAGGTAATGAGCACCGTACGTGCGGGGTTGCCAAAAGTTGTTGGTAACGCAATGTTAAAATTGCGGACTCGCACAGTGAGCCTTGCGGTTGCTGCCCGGCAATAAACAAGACGAAAATGAGGCCGAAGGACATAAAACGCGTCTGTAGGATGTAAAAACAGGACGAGGGACAGCAATACGAGCCCTAAACACTAAGACTTAACACAAACCAGTAATACTTAAGGCAGTTACATTTAACCCAAGGCAGTAGGCCCCTAAACTACAGAGGCCTATAAAGTAAAGTACACTGGGGGAGATGCTCACATTGGGGTCCCAATGGGTGCCGAACGGGAACATTGCAAAGCAGGAAAGCCGTTCATTGCAGGCCTCGCCAAAGGCGCTCATGTCTGGGCCTGTCAAGTAGACGGGGAAGAGGCTTCCAATGTGCGCTGAAGGCACCATCAAATCTATCATAAACAAATGGAAAGAACATAGCACAACAGCAAACCTGCCAAGAGACGGCTGCCCCCCAAAACTCCCGGACCGGGCAAGGAAGGCATTAATCAGAGAGGCAGCACAGAGACCTAAGGTAACCCTGGAGGAGCTGCAGAGTTCCACAGCAGAGACTGGAGTTCGCTCCATAGAGTTGGGCTTTATGGCAGAGTGGACAGAAGAAAGCCATTACTTTCAGCAGAAGACAAAATGGCATTTTGAGTTTGTGAAAAGGCATGTGGGAGACTCCCAAAATGTACGGAAGAAGGTGCTCTGGTCTGATGAGACTGAAATGTTACTTTTCAGCCATCAAAGAAAACACTATGTCTGGCGCAAAGCCAACACATCGCATTACCCAAATAACACCATCCCCACAATGAAACATGGTGATGGCAGCATCATGATGTGGGGATGTTTTTAAGCAGCCGGGACTGGGAAACTGGTCAGAGTTGAGGGAAAGATGGATGGTGCTAAATACAGGGATATTCTTGAGGAAAACCTGTACCACTCTGTGCGTGATTTGAGGCTAGGACAGAGATTCACCTTCCAACAGGTCAATGACCCCAAACACACTGCTAAAGCAACACTTGAGTGGTTTAAGGGGAAACATATAAATGTGTTGGAAGGGCCTAGTCAAAGCCCAGACCTTATTCCAATAGAAAATCTGTGGTCAGACTTAAAGATTGCTGTACACAAGCGCAAACCATCCAACTTGAAGGAGCTGGAGCAGTTTTGCAAGGAGTAATGGGCAAAAATCCAGGTAAGATGTGGCAAGGTCATAGAGACTTATCCAAAGCGACCTGGAGCTGTGATTGCCGCAAAAGGTGGTTCTACAAAGTATTGAATTTAGGGGGGTGAATAGTTATGCACATTGACTTTTGCTGTTATTTTGTTATTTGTTGTTTGCTTCACAATAAAAAAAAAAACATCTTCAAAGTTGTGGGCATGTTCTGTAAATTAAATGATACAAATCCTCAAACAATCCATGTTAATTACAGGTTGTGAGGCAACAAAACACAAAAAATGCCAAGGGGGTGAATACTTTTGCAAGGCATTGTATATACACACATGTTATACATATATTATATATATATATATATATATATATATATATATATTTATATTTATTAATATATTAATTTTTATTCATATATATATATATATATATATATATATATATATATATATATATGTATAGCTCTGAAGCTCTGGATGGGGGCCCCAAGGGGGTAAGAAAAAATACTAATATTTGGCCCTCATCCCTGGAGTCAATTATTTGTTTCACCAGGGCCCTCCATTCACTAGCTCCGCCACTGGATCAGACATTACTTAACAGTGTAAAAAGACTAAGGGCCCTATTAAATTCGAGCTGCGTAAATAATAGGTGAAAACGCAAGGCCTACGTAGTTGAAAATTGAAACCGTTTCCGACGCTATTAAATTCAAAGTGCTGCGAGATACGAGCGATGGATGCGAATGCGTACACGTTAGGATTTGCGCATGAGGTACGATATCTTGGATAACTTTGCGTATGAAAAGAGCGCGAAATACGTGATACGTACCACTTAACCAGATGGCAGTATGCCTTTAAAAGGGAGCCAAAACAAAAAATAATTGACTGTGCTGGAGCTTTTGCAAGTAGACACAAAGGTCTAGGCGTTGGTGGGTTATTGGTGAGCAAGGAGAGAGAGAAGAGAGAGAAGAGAGAATTTCAATTTTTGATCTTTTGAACTAGCAGATAATTTAACCCTTTGTTTACAACACACATAATTACTGATATCACATAATTCACACACATAGATTAATACGTACACATAGCTACACCTAGTGGTAGGCCACTGCACACCTACACCCCCCCCCCCAAGAGGAGGAGAGGAGGAGGAGGAGGGAGAGGAGGAGGTAGAGGAGGAGGAGGAGGGAGAGGAGGAGGAGGGAGAGGAGGAGGAAGAGGGAGAGGAGCAGGAGAGCAAGGAGGAGAGCAGGGGGGGAGGGAAGTGCCCCCAGAGCTAGGAATCCAAGTTGAAGAGGCAGAGGGTCAGGGGCCTAAACCCTTGGTGGGAGGTAGTGGGGATGAGGGATCGGCCCCAGGGATAGAAGAGGAAGAGCAGGCACCGTCTGTAAGGCAACGGGTTGTGGCAAGGCCCAGGGCCCCCAATTATAGCCCAGAGGAGATCCAGGTTCTCCTCAGGGAAATCTGTGCCCGCCAGGGGATCATATGTGGTGGGAGAGACATTAATGCCAGCCAGAGGCGGCAGGCCTGGTCCCAAATTGGCAGAGCTGTGTCGGCAATAGGGGTCACTAATAGGGACTGGAGGACAGTGCGTCACAAGTTTGATGATCTAAAGATGGCTGTCAAAAGAAAGATGTCCGATGAGGCAGCAGCAGCACGTCAGACTGGTGGTGGTCCCGCGGTCCCTTTTGTTTACAAGCAATGGGAGAGGACAGTGATGCGCTTTATCCCTTGTGAATCTGTGGTGGGAATACCAGGCCAGATGGACACAGATCGTCCTAACACCCTGCAACGTGAGTATCATATCACACACATGGTTGGCTGAGATTGGGGGGGGATGGGCTGTCCAAAAGCCTGCAGATAACATGCTGTATGTATGTATGTATGTATAAATAGCCTTGTGTTCTGGCTGTTGTATATAATGAGCTGTATCCCTCTAGAACAGGGGTGGGTAAGGAGGGCCACATACTTGCCAGCCTTTCAAGATATCCTTTTTGGGCACAGGTGAGTCAATCAGGATGACTGAAAAGGCGATTGGCTCACCTGTGTGGCCCTCCAGGCCCGAACCTGCCCACCCTTGCTCAAGAATTATATGGCCTCCTACACCCCTGCCCACACACAGTGATAATTCACATACAATAGCACTGTAAGCCCTATGGTTGACTGAAAATTTATGGGGCAACAATAACCATTTCAGTCCTGGTAGCAAACCTATCATGTTCATAATTTGTCTCCCTGATATGTCAATTTCTAATTATATCCAGATTGATTGCAATAGAGCAGTGTGTCCAAAGTCAGACTTGCTGGGCTGCGCACAGGCCTGGATATGTGGATTTCCTTTATGTGAACAGATGAGTCAATTAGACTTAATGACTTGGAGAATGATATTCTCAGCTGGGTGCAGCATGGCTATCCACAAATGCAGGCCTGACTTTGGCCTCCACTGCGATCGAGAATAAAAATTTGGCTGTGCGGCATATGTGGATACAGACTCTGTAGCACTGCATGTGTGTCATATACTGTCCTAACCTGGCCCATGTCTCAGCTGCATATTAACAACCATTGCTGGAAACTTGTCAGATTGGTCAGTCTCACACACTGCACAGCAGATGCAGCAGAGCACGTGTCTGAGGCACATGCAGTACACATTCATATGAGCCATGATCCACAATGCTCATTATGCAGCCCGTGGCTCATCTGTGTAACACAAGCACCACAGTCACTCACAGGTGACCATGATGTCAATGATATGTAAATGCATAGCTGGCAATTATGTATGGCAACCAACTGAAATATATGTTTATTCCATTGCAGTATCCACAGATTCAGAAGAGGAGGAGGCAGGAGTGGCTGAAGTGGGCCAGGACATTCAGGAGGGCTCGGGACCATCCACATCACTGGCTGATACGGAGCGGGAAGTGATGCCCGGGCCCTCTTCATCGTGGCCACCTCAGGGCCTGCACCAGCCACACCATGCTGTGCCTCCCTCAGCGGCTCCGCCCTCAGCATCTCCGCCCTCATCCTGGGCTCCGCCCTCCTCCTGGGCCCCGCCCTCATCCTGGGCACCGCCCTCATCTGGGGCACCGCCCTCATCCTGGGCACAGCCCTCATCATGGGCTCCGCCCTCATCTGGGGCACCGCCCTCACACTGGGCTCCGCCCTCATCCTGGGCTCCGCCCTCATATGGGGCACCGCCCTCATCCTGGGCACCGCCCTCATCTGTGGCACCGCCCTCATCCTGGGCACCACCCTCAACCTGGGCTCCACCATGGGCCCTGGGAGGAAGTGCCCCAGCCCCGGGAGGAAGTGCCCCGGCCCCAAGTGCCCCGGCCCCAAGTGCCCCGGCCCCGGGAGGAAGTGCCCGGCCCCAAGTGCCCCGGCCCCAAGTGCCCCGGCCCCGGGAGGAAGTGCCCCGGCCCCGGGAGGAAGTGCCCCGGCCGCGGAGTCGCCGGCCGCCCAGTCGCCGGCCGCCCAGTCGCCAGCCGCCCAGTCGCCAGCCGCCAGACAAGCACCTCCAGGCCCTCTGCCACCGCTCTCTGGCCAATTACGGAACATCATGGCGCACATAGAACAAGAGGACCAGGCACAAAGCCAGAGAGCACAGCAAATGCTGGACATAAGCGAAAGACAATTGGCTGTTAGTAGTGCCATCCTGGCTGGCAACAGGGTGATCTAAGCAACCACCCGTGCTATATATGCTGAGATGAGGAGGCACAACCGAAGGATGGAGAGATATGTGGAATGCGCAAGCCTGGAGAGACGCGCATTGTTGCGTCAACTACGTCGCCAGCCCATACCTCTCCAGCCTTCGGTTGTCCAATCGCAACCTGAGATGTCTGCCTCCTCATCTCAGACATCGCCCACTCTTGAACCCCAGCCACCTGCTGTAGTGGCACCCCCTGCTCCCACACCACGTCGTGGAAAAGGGAGATGGGCCGCGGGCACAGACGGTGGGGGCCAACTAACTCGGAGTAGGAGGTGTTAGGACCATCCGAGAAGGCCTCCTGACCACTCCTCACAGAATACTGATTGTTATAGATGTTAACATATTATTGGCTACAGAGTGTGTACATGTCTGGTTATGTTTAACCTTTTAACAATTGATGTTCAATGTGGATTGACCTTGAGCTTAAATGCTGTATTTAATCATAATATTGTCCGGAATGATACATTGTTTTTGTCTTTGTAGGTGTTAATAGCCAAATCTCACAACTATGAAGACATTTTCTTCATCTTCGAGCAGTACAATACCATCATGTGAGTAAACACTCAACCCAGTTCACAACGGGCATTCTATCAGGGTTATTCACCACTGGAGATGGCTCTGAAATGCAATATATGACCACATATCTTTTCACTAAGAAACATGACTGTGTGATCTTCCATTATAATGATCAGTGTCCCGTCTATAGAGTTGCACAGTCCCATTACTATCTGCTAATCCAAACCAGCAATTCCACATAAGTTTTTGTAGCATTCCATCTCGTTAACATTATGAAATTGGATTCAGTTTTTTCATGTCATCCAAACCAAAGTGGCAATTTTCTTGGTTTGACATCATGATCAATGTGCATGTGTTTAGGGGTAATGTGAACAGTGTAATCTGTCTGGCCTTGGTACCACCCATTTAGAAGTGAGATGTGATATGAGCATGGCACAACTATTCTATATAGATAGTGATAGTACATTTTGCTGAAGGATTGTGTTCACAGTGAAGCATGCCTTGTCATATTCCACATCCTAAGCATATTCCTGGAAGGCTGACTGAAAAGGATAGAATAAATATGGTTATTACTGCTCGGAGATGATGTTCATGTTAGTTGGTTTATAGTAGTGTCAAAAGCAAAAACAATGTACTCTAATAACCGCTTATGATTGTTCTAACACCTCCTAACTCTGTTTTCCAGATTCACATCATCTATTGACCAATTCACACTGTGTGTGAAATCGCTTAGTATCACATGATCCCTGTTTTATAGTGTCTGTTTATTCTGGCAACCATATGGTTGTTGTATGCGCATTAATGGTAATGTTGATTAAATGTCGTGTTATATGCTGTTGGTTACTGTGGGGTCCTGACCACATGTGACCCTAGGAGATGCTATGCATTACCCTCATGATGTTGTCTGTTTCCTCTTCAAATGTCCTCAGATTTGCCACAGCCCCTTGCCATACTAGGATCTCTTCACAACACACATATGATATTAATGCACAGTCTTGTCCGTTTCTGTTTGTACTCTGTGTATGAAATAAAGTATGATTATGTTATACTGTTATCACTGTTTCTGTGTGTTTGTACCATATCATGCTTTCTAGTTGAGAGAATACAGATAGAATGAAGTGTCATTGTTCAATACATATATCTGTGTGTGTTTACATAGATACATATGCTACATTAATCTGTACCTTGCCAATATACATGTAGGTGCAAGCCGGAGGGGTGTGAATTCTGAAATCATGTCTATAGACATGCAGGGTTGTATATAATGACTTGAAGGGCTCAACTTGAATGATATGAATCGACATTCATGATTATGTAGTAATGTAAACGCAGATTGAACAGAATAGTTACACCACTAACTGATGGTGCTGAGCACATCTGACTTTCAGGGTAATTTACTTGTTACATGGTAAATATCCAGGATTATACAAACATTGAGTGAAAAAAAAAGGTTTAATTGTTCACAAAGCCACACAGTGACAAATTACCACAGGCCTGCTCAGTATCATGGTGGAGGTGGGTAGGATACAAAGTTCCAGTAACACACGGAAATAGGGACATGGGGCCAGAATGCAGGCAAGGGGGATGACATTGGTATAGATGATCAGTTGAGGGGGGATATACAGTGCATCATCCAACATGAGGCAATATTAGTTATATTATTAAATATATCAGGATAACATTCAATATTCAAACCCAACAATACAGAAGGAGATATGCTCATGGGGAGAAGTAATCTGTAGTCTTATGTGTGCGCGCAACACACACTCCTATGCAACTGCAGAGGTAGAAGTGCTCAATCAGTCCATGTTAGAACCCCCGTAGGTCATGTCACTGGAAATGGCACTATGAGATAAGACTCTACATACCTAAGTTTGGACACTCAGATGGGAACCTGACCAGGACCATATCAGTGTGTTCAAACTAATTTCATGTGTTAGCAGAAGTACCAACAAACTGGCCAGTTTGAGGTGTATTCTGTTCTGTGAATGAGCATCTCTATTATCTGCTGTTGCATATTCATAACTGAAGGTAAACGGAACCTCATTAACAGTTATGTTCCAAGGCTAGAGTTACTCTTCCCCATATGTACAGGGAGGATCACATCAGCACTTAGGAAGAGATCTGGAAGGAAGTATGATACAGGCTTCCCAATAGTCCAAGTAGAGGAGAGAATGGCATATCTAAAGCAATAGGTACATATAAATCGATGTAGAGGATGTGATATCACACCCGATGCAACACATGATGACTGACATATGAACATACATGATGCAATGTGACAATAGCATAGTCCTGGAGCGTGGAAATGCTCATCATTCCTTGTTCTGACCGTGGAAAGGGACTCATCTTTGCGATCTGAAACATACAAGGAACATGTCAATATTTACATTGCACATGCTCCCGGAGCGCTTACTTCGTCACTTACAGTGGTTATGAAAAGTCTACACCCCTGTAAACAAATTAGCCAATGAAAAATCATTTCAGAAGTTTATCCACCTTTAATGTGACATATAAACTGTACAAGTCAATTGTAAAACAAACTGAAATCTTTTAGGTGGAGGGAAGAAAAAAACAAAGAAAACTAATGTGGTTGCATAAGTCTGCACACTCTCTTTTAACTGGGGATGTAGCTGTGTTCAGAATTAAGCAATCACATTCCAAATCGTGTTAAATAGGAGCCAGCATACACCTGCCATCATTTAAAGTGCCTCTGATTAACCCCAAATTAAGTTAAGCTGCTCTAGTTGGTCTTTCCTGAAATGTTCTTAGTCGCATCCCACAGCAAAAGCCATGGTCCACAGAGAGCTTCCAAAGCATCAGAGGGATCTCATTGTTAAAAGGTATCAGTCAGGAGAAGGGTACAAAAGAATTTCCAAGGCATTAGATATACCATGGAACACAGTGAAGCTAGTCATCATCAAGCGGGGTAAATATGGCACAACAGTTACATTACCAAGAACTGGAGCTCCCTCCAAAATTGATGAAAAGACCAGAAGAAAATTGGTCTGGGAGGCTACCAAGAGGCCTACAGCAACATTAAAGGAACTGCAGGAATATCTGGCAAGTACTGGCTGTCTGGTACATGTGACAACAATCTCCCCTATTCTTCATATGTCTGGCGTATGGGGTAGAGTGGCAAGACGAAAGCCTTTTCTTACAAAGAAAAACATCCAAGCCAGGCTGCATTTTGCAAAAAACACATCTGAAGTCTCCCAAAAGCATGTGGGAAAAGGGGTTATGGTCTGATGAAACCAAGGTTGAACCTTTTGGCCATAATTCCAAAAGATATGTGTGGTGCAAAAACAACACTGCACATCACCAAAAGAACACAGTACCCACAGTGAAGCGTGGTGGTGGCAGCATCATGCTTTGGGGCTGTTTTTCTTCAGCTGGAACAGGGGCCTTAGTTAAGATAGAGGGAATTATTTTTCAGTTCCAAATACCATTCAATATTGGCACAAAACCTTCAGGCTTCTGCTAGCAAGCTGAACATGAAGAGGAACTTCATTTTCAGCATGACAACGACCCAAAGCATACTTCCAAATCAACAAAGGAATGGCTTTACCAGAAGAAGATTACAGTTTTGGAATGGCCCAGCCAGAGCCCAGACCTGAATCCAATTGAAAATATGTGGGGTGATCTGAAGAGGGCTGGGCACAGGAGATGCCCTCGCAATCTGACAGATTTGGAGTGATTTTTCAAAGAAGAGTGGGCAAATCTTGCAAAGTCAAAATGTGCCATGTGGATAGACTCATCCCCAAAAAGACTGAGTGCTGTAATAAAATCACAAGGTGCTTCAACAAAGTATTAGTTTAGGGGTGTGCATACTTATGCAACCATGTGATTTTCTTATTTGATTTTTTCTGCACTCTACCTAACAGATTACAGTTTGTTTTTAAATTAAATTGTTCAGTTTATAGGTCACATTAAAGGTGGAAAAAGTTCTGAAATGATTTATCTTGGTCTCATTTTTTTACAGCACAGAAACATGACATTTTAACAGGGGTTTGTAGACTTTAGACCTTTTCGATCCAATGTTGCTCATTTCATACAAACGTCTTCACTGTTCTTTCCCTACATATGAAACGAGCTACTTATCTGGCTAATGATGTAGGAATATCACATAGATTACACATTAATGCATCTTTGGAGAGCCAAATGTGGTGTTTTACCTTGGACTCAGTCCCAAGCTCATCCACGAGGTGATTTGTTCCACCAGGACACGTGCGCTGTGGATCATCATTAGTTATCACCGCTTATCTATCTGATGTATTCTGGAAAGAGATAGGCCGATATTAATAAAGTGATTGATGTGTTATTTGTGTCCTTCAGCATTCGTGGCCATATTATTACACAAATACTCACTATGTAGTTCACATTGATGTAGCAGTTCTGTTGCTGGTCATGTTTTTCCATGTCTAGGTTGTTGAAAGAAGAGTTGACACACGACAGCAGCTCTGTAAGGTTAATATGATGTTAGGATTACAGTCACAAATTAGACAAAGTATGTGTTCTATTCGTATTGGATATCTCTTATTAATAAGAAGTCATTGCCGGTTAGTGAGTTATGCCATGTTGCTACAGGGTGCCAAAATCTGGATTTCGGCATGGTCTCATGTAAACAAGTCTAAAAAGCTGTGTCTGGATATATTTCAGTAGTAGTCACGTCTCCAGCCAGTCAGCAGCAGCCACCATGTTGGGTTTGGCTGGTGATCCATATTGGATCAAACTGAATAAAGTCGAATCATGAGGAAATAACCAGAGGACTAGGTTTTGTCTTATCGTGACTGGTTCTTTATCTCCAAAGTATGTGTGTATGGTATTTATCTACGACATTTTGATCCCATTTCATGTGGTTTGGCAGGATCAGACAATATGAACAATCTTGGTCCGTAGAGGTTGTAGGTGACTTTAAAAAGGGTTTGGGTATATTTTTACATTAAAAAACCAAATAGGCATTAGGGGCTATCCTGGATAAATAGAGAGGGAGTATTGATCCAGGGATGAATACGATCACCAGTATCTGTGGTCAGGAAGGAATGTTATATTTTTCTGCCCTGTGTAGACAATTGTCAAAGTTTCACTTTTTTTTTTTCTGTTACTTCCTCTGGATCAATTAACAATAAATCTGCGTATTGCAGATCATAGATCTATAGAGGTTGAACCTGATGGACTAAAGTATTTTTTCAATCTAAATTACTAGACAACAATGTAACGTGGGACATATATACATTGACATAGTGGGATATATAATCCACTCAAATTATCTATGCCATTGATGTTTATAACCGTCAGTACTAAAGATGTGTATGGGAATGTGTGCTTACTTACCTGTAACTGATCATGTGGGTTGTTCCAGTGTACAAACATCGACAACGTCAGGGAACTCTCCTCTACTGTGGACTGGTTGGAATTCTGTATGACAAGGGCGATGGATAAAGGTGGATTTGGGAGTTAGGCATAATCCAGATACATTAGACTGTGTTCCATGCATATTGGGTATGTACTTACATGTGAAGTACTCACTAATTAAGCGGGCACGTTGTTGTGACCCCTGCAGATTATCCACTTCAGGGGGAAATAAAGGCTCTTCCTCCCCATGTAGCGGAGCCGCATCAATGTCCCCCAGACAGTTAGCCTGTACTGCTATATTGTGCAGACAGCAGCAGGGAACGATGATGCGACAAACTTTCTGGGGCTTGTATTGTAGAGAACCCCCAGTGAAGCGCATCTTTAGTACACCAAAGGTGCGCTCAATTACATTCCGGCAGGTTTTATGCGCAGCATTATACCGCACCTCTGCCCGAGTATGGGGATTGCTCACAGGGGTCAACAACCACGGCAAACACGCATATCCTGCATCACCTGGTGGAAATAAAATATGATGTTGATATGAATAGGATGTTGTGATGTTTGACAAAGCATATGCCCAAATATCGTCATCATGACCTATCAACACATCCCTGTGGCTAATACACAGTTAAAGATATATGTAAGGGAGATGGATCATGAATGCATCTGATAGGATAATTAGTAGTGTATCAACACATGTATTCTATATGAAGCTTCAGATCAATTACAATGTGATTTCCACAAATGTAAAATCCAGATGTTCACACCCACAGGACGCTTACATGAGGCGGAGATACAAGGGAAATACAACAGGGTACATATTGCGACCCTTCTGGTAGAGAGCAGGAAGTCACTGTTGCAGTTCTTGTACCGAGCACATGGCAGAGGTCTGAGGTGAAGCGTGATAGTGTATAAATGTGATGCTAATTCAGGTGGAATTTCCCAGGGGCGTACACGATCAAACGCAAATGCCAAAATACCTTGGAGATTTTGATAACTTCAAGGTAAGCTAATTCATTTTTATTCCGGGATATATTCATGCAAGAAAAAGTTTGCCAAACACTATTAATTCTCCTCTATCAGATGAATTCTGAAGTCATCTCACTTACATAGCCCTTCCAATAACACACAACACGTTATGTAGACTTGAGATGTCCATGTCACAGGATACAAGGGAATGCATCAGAACATAAACCTAATGATTAATCAATTGTGGTTTTTGTCATATGTTGTTGTGAACTGCATACTGTTTAGCCAAGCTAACACAGGGTTCTGGCCAGCAATGAGCTATTATGTTCTGGCTTTGTGAGTATTACTCGATAATATACATGTGAACATCATAGCAATAGAGGGAAACATGATGTACCGTATGTGTTATTGTATCCAGTCATAGTAAGATATGGTTGACTGCCATTACTAATGTGTACTCACCCAGTAGCCATCCGGATGGAAATCTGCCGGACTCAAATATGTCACATATTCCGGATGCACGCAGGATATAGGCGTCGTGAGCACTTCCCGGGAAGCCTGCATACACACCTTGTATGCGCATGTTCGCATCGCAAACAACCTCGACATTGATTGAATGATAATGCTTACGATTTCTGTACAGCTCTTCTTGCTCTCTAGGAGGTATCAGTGCCACGTGTGTGCAGTCAATAGCACCAAGCACATTGGGGATACCTCCTAATTGGAAGAAATCGAACTTCACCTTCGAGATCTCTTCAGCAGTGTTAGGGTAACTGATGTATCTGGCAGCTTTCCGACCAATAGCACGGAGGAATGCACTCAGACAATTCGAGAGGCTTGGCTGAGACATTCCTCCGGCTATGCTCAGGGTGTTCTGAAAGCTACCAGAAGCAAGGAGGTGTATTGCAACTAACATCCGTGTCATTCCTGGGATTGCTCTATTTGCCCCTGAGCGAGGCTCAAGGTCCGCTCTCAGAACCTCATAGAGCTCCCCAAGACTGGCACGGGTCAGCCGAAAACGCTCATACACTTCCCCATCAGTTAACCCCTCTAATGTGAGTCTCTCCCTGTACACATTGGGTGCCCTTCGCCTCCTCACAGGCTTCTGGTCAGGCTCCTGGTCAGGCTCCTGGTCAGGCTCCTGGCCAGGCTCCTGGCCAGGCTCCTGGCCAGGCTACCCCCCTTCTGCCTGAGCCACCACATCCTGTACTCCCCCCAGCAGCTGACCACCGACAACATTGTCAGCCTCCCCGTCTGCAGGTGGCCCTATATCCCTCTGTCCCTGTGTTACTGGAGCTCTCTCTCCTCCCTGATCCACCCCCATGATACTAGGCATGGCCTGTGGTAATTCCCTTGCCTGGCTTGGTTCTGCCCCAGCATGGATCACATCACCACTCACACCCTCATTCACTCCCAGACACTCCTCTCTGCCACTCCCCATCACCCCCTCAATCACACACCTTGCTTCCTGGTCTTCATACTGTGCTAGGTGAGATGCACAAAAGCATCTCAACCTCATCCGCCCACTCATCCTGTCCATCATCCCTCTCACATGATCATCCATGCTGTTTCAGACATGCTGATGACTTGTTGGGGATGGGGTTATATAGCTTGGTGATTGCATGACCTGGTATTAGGCACGTTAATTTCTGCTTTGCCATTGGTCACCTGTGGATCTTTACATGGCATTCCAGCTGATGATTTTACGTCAAGAAGCCTCTAAACCTATTACATACGCACTTGGCCGCATGTAATTGGCTGTCCCAACACAGGCCGCCAAGTGCGTATGTAATGGGTTGAGAGTCCCAACGCGGGCCGCGCAGTGTGTATGTAATTGGCTGAGAGTCCCAACGCGGGCCGCCAAGTGCGTATATAATTGGCTGAGAGGCTTTTGGCGGGCCAACGTGGCAATGGCGATGGAGCAAAAACCCGCCAAAAGCCTCTCAGCCAATTACATACGCACTTGGCGGCCCGTGTTGGGACTCTCAGCCAATTACATACGCACTTGGCGTCCTGACACTATAAGTGCGTATGTAATTGGCTGAGTCTGTTGGCGCGCTCGCAAGCTGATAAGGGGACGTCCTAGCGAGACACGCCTCTCAGCCAATCACGTACGAGCTAAGAATTTGATTGACAGTATGAGCTTATAAATGTGATTGATACAAACCCATGCGCTGACTGTGTTGTAAGAGCCATTGGAGTTAGCACGCAGTTCCAGGAGCAGGTGGGAGAGAGTTTTATTAGTACTTTGGAGAGAGGGAGATTAGTTTTTATTCTTTTTTCATTGTCTATTTAATAAGTCCTTCCATTTAAACAATACACATATTTACAGATTTCACATATTTGCAAGACACATAGATTAAATAACACACATAGAGACATATATATAGTTAGGACACACACCCCACACACCCATTCCCCCCACCACACCCCATCCCCCAACACACCCCATCCCCCACCACTTATTAAATACACATAGCACACACATCTTTTCTTTCCAACAGACATTCCAGTAATACTTTTATTTCTTTATCGTTATATTGATTTGTAGGCGCACTCTTTTTGATTGTTTTGTATTTTATTACTAGCATATTTACAAGTAAGAGTTACACATATTTACACATTACACATATTTTCCTGACACATAGATTAAAGACACATAGAGACATACATAGCGTTAGGACACACACCACATACCTCCCCCCCCCCCCAACCTTTGCACCGCATCCCCCAACAGTTATTAAAAACACATAGAACATACACTTTTTTTTTCATCACCTATATAACAGTTACACTTATTTTGAGTTATCCTTATTTTGTTATTATTTCAGCATGGAGGGAGGAGATAGGTGGAGAGAGGAGGAGAGGAGAGGAGCGGAGAGTGAGGAGAGTGAGGAGAGTGTAGTGGAGGGTGGAGGAGAGGTGGAGGAGTTGTCCCCGGAGGGGGTGGAGGAGGTGTCCCCGGAGGAGGAGGAGTGGTCCCCGGAGGGGGAGGTGGAGGAGGAGGAGGGGTACCCGGAGGGAGATGCCAGTGCAGGCACTTGGAGAGGAGGGACAGAGGGGAAGGGGCCTCTTCCCAGGGGGCGGGGTAGTTTGGGGAAGGGACAGGACTCAGGAAGAGTGCAGGGAGGCCAGGGTCCCCGAGCACAGTCGAGAGAGCAAGGGGCTATTGGCAAGGGCAGGCGCAGGGCCCGTAATTATACGCCCCAGGAGAATATGGTCCTCCTGGGTGCGATCCGTGACCGGCCCGTCATCCTTGTTGCAAGGGAAGCGAAGCCTGGGCCTAAGGCTCAGGCTTGGAAGGAGGTAGTGGAATTGATGAAGGAGGTGTCCACGGTTCCTAGGGGCTTGAGGTCCTTGAAGCACAGATATGTGGATATCAGGGCCACGGTGAAGAGGAAGATGGCCAGAGAAGCCGAGGGACACAGTGTCACCTATAAGGAGTGGGAGAGGATCGCAAAGGACTTTCTGGGACCATCGCCTGCAGCTGGAGCTTCATCCCCGGTGGCCCAGCAGGACCCAGCCTCCAGTTCAGGTGAATATCACATACACCAACATGCCACCACATGTGCATCACACACACTACACATGGTGACCAACAAGGACACTGACATGTCAGCTCCATGGAATTAACAAGGGATGGATGTAAGTGTCATTAAATCCATGAAGCTGACAAGACAATGTCATTCTTAGCCACCCCGAGAGTAATCAAGCAATAGAGTCCATGTACTGGTGTGCCCAATGCAGCCTATGCAGTTACAGACCGCAGAAGAAATACAGACAGCGTTAGGAGCCAGGAGAGGTCAAGACAAGAAACCAAAGAATAGATCCAATCTAGCAAATGAGAGCTAATGGGAGTTGCAATTAGGAGAATCATCCATGTTCAGGCCTAGATGTCAGATAGTTAGGAGTGAAACCGCAGGAAAAATCCAGACAGTGTTAGGAGCCAGGAGAGGTCAAGACAAGAAACCAAAGAATAGATCCAATCTAGCAAATGACAGCTAATGTGAGTTGCAATTAGGAGAATCATCCATGTTCAGGCCTAGATGTCAGACAGTTAGGAGTGAAACCGCAGAAAAAATACAGACAGCGTTAGGAGCCAGGAGAGGTCAAGACAAGAAACCAAAGAATAGATCCAATCTAGCAAATGCCAGCTAATGTGAGTTGCAATTAGGAGAATCATCGATGTTCAGGCCTAGATGTCAGATAGTTAGGAGTGAAAACATATCAATGTATTGATCAGCATACTAATGACATGTACCTTTCTTTTCTCTATTTCAGCATCCAGTAGGAGGTCTGGGTCCAGTGATGAGCCAGGAGCGGGGCCGTCAGCCCCCGCCCCGCAGGAGACCGCTCAGGGGGAGGAGGCTACAGGCTCATCCGAGGGCCCTGGCTCTTCGGAGGGGGAGGTCGTGGTCGTTGACAGCCCCCCTGTCCAGAGCCCGACTGCCCCCCTCCTCCAAAGACTTGCCATCTCGCCGGGGCCCTCAGAAGTAGTGGAATATGCCATAGCTCCTCCTTCCCCACACACTGAGCCACCGGGGACACCAACATCAGAGACCCTGTCTCCAGCCGGGTCCCAGATCCTCCCCACTCTCTCCCCGCCATCTTCCCACCCGGCCCTGCCAGTAGGACCCCAGCCCCCCACCACCACCAACGACCGAAGCTGCGCTGCCAACCATCTATTGGTCACAATGCTGACCTCATCTAGCCTGGCTACAGAGTTTTGGATATTTGCCTATATGATGGTGATATTTTGTATGCAGATGGCTACCTCCCATCACATGGTCCATGATCCTCTTCTCTGTGGACACGTAGGGTTCGGTTGAACATGCCACCAATTGATAGTCACTGGGGAATGCTGTTGGGAAGGGATGCTGCAGTCCCCTTTTTTTTAGGCCCTTAGACTTTAGGTTTTCTCTTTGTTTTTATTTCCATTTGTTTTGTTTTAGGTACAATTCAGTCCCATGAAGGCATCTCCTACATCTGCAAGCATTGTGGAGGAATTATATGAGGCGTAAGTTTTTCCCAGTGCCTCTCAGGTATACATTACTCCAATGACAGCCCCCTCCTTAACATGTAGCTCCCACAAACTTAAAGCTATCATATTGCCAGATATCTCAGACATGATTATTGTTAGCTGAAATGTAGACTAATACCGCTATGGCGGTGGACTTGCAAAGTCTCACAATGGCATGTTAATGACAGCCAGCATTAATATATGCACTGATAAAGCATGTGATCCTGACCTCAATATCGGTCTGAGAATAGATCTTTGGGTCTGATGTAAGAAACAGTGTATCTGGCTGCTGACCTTTGTGTCCTGTCCATATTAATGGGTATTTGCCCATATTACTCATTATCCAGAGACCTACTGTAGCTAATAGTTAGTAATGCTTGCAGATGGGAATCAGGTGAGTTGGTATATTGGTACAGTATTTAGCACTTTACTGTACATGCATTGTCATTATTTTTTTTCTATCCTCCTCCGCCTTTTTGTTTTTTGTTGACCATTCATTTTTGTGGGCAATTTCGCCCACCACACTGTATGTGTGAAACTGGATTGGATTACACAGTCCAGAGGTTGAATCATTTGTTCCATTGAACAGATCCAGACAAGTTGTAAGTGTCATGCACTCTAATGGTTTCTTCAGTTAAATGGAGTGATTTGTGATGATCCTTTTTTTCATCATATTCCGGTGGCAGCGGTGTACTGACCGCATGTGACCCTGGTAGGTGCTATGCATCATTCTTATTCTAGACTATTAGATTGACCCCTGTAGGTATCCCCTTTTTTTTATTTAGCCCCTTGCTCTCTCGGGACCCGCCCACACCACACCCATGATATTAATGCACAGTCTTGACCACTGCTGATTGTGGTCTGTCTCCAAAAATAAAGTTTTGTTATACCGTTCTGTGAATGCACAGTCTTGACCACTGCTGATTGTGGTCTGTGTCCAAAAATAAAGTTTTGTTATAACGTTCTGTGAATGCACAGTCTTGACCACTGCTGATTGTGGTCTGTGTCCAAAAATAAAGCTGTGTTATCCTGTTCTCACCATGTCGGTGTGTTTTCAATGGTTGGGGTTAGGGGACATCCACATGCATCACATTAGTGTCACATTACTATAGCTGTAAACTAATGAGCACTAGTTAACCTGCAATAGATCCATACATACTAAGAGGAATAATAGTCCTAATAGCATTAGATATCATATAATGCATCTAATTGATCTACAATCTAGGCATAATAAAGGGTAATGCACAGGCCAAGTACAATTAGCGGGACTGGGGAGCAGGAACATTACCCTGAGGGCCTAACAGCATAATGATAGGTGATACTGCAGTGGCTTGTCAGTTCCTTCTCCAGTGATTTGGGATTTGTCCGTCCACTCTGCTTTCACCCGCACTTCCCCAACATCACTTAGCAATCGAAACTAATGTAAATTGATGAATAGCAGAACATAATGGGAGGCCAACAAATGGGAATGAATGGACATCTTGGCACATGGCCACCAGCAATGGCGTGGGACTTCCTTGGATAAGAGTAGTGGCGATTACCCCTGATGGAGGTGAGTTGGCTGGTGCTCATTGTGCCTCTGCAAACCCTCTGTGTGTGTTTGCTGCCCTTGTGGGTGGGAGAGTGAAAGCAGAGTGACAGCAGAACTGACAATCCACTCCGGTCTCTTCAGCATAGGAACCTTGTAACAGTGGGTCAGAGACAGTCAGACCCGACCGAAAGACCAAACAAGAGGTATTGTGTATTTCAATGAAGCTGTGAGCTATCCCATTGTGTGTGTTTGCTGCCCTTGTGGGTGGGAGAGTGAAAGCAGAGTGGACAGCCAAATCCCAAACCACTGGAGAAGGAACTGACAATCCAATCCGGTATCAACAGCATAGGAACCTTGTAAGTAATCAGTGACAGAAGGTCACAGACAGACCCGACCGAAAGACTGAACAGGACATATTCACATACTCCATGTGCCCCATATTTGTGTTCCCAAATGTAGATGTGATGAGCAACATGTATACAAAATAACAGGGTTAATATGGCATTATTTTGAGGTTTTTGTGTTTTTATGTAATCAGGTAGTGTGTCTTTAATTTTGCTTTATGTAAGCTGCAGCATGGCTTTTCATTCAAAATGTAACAACTAATTGGTTGTATAATGCCTTTGCTTTGGTGGGGGGAGGGGATGGTAAAATTAATTGTAATGGCCTTCCATGCTTTTCCTCTGTTAAACTCACTTTTACATTTTTAAGTTGTCTGTACGTAATGCTTAAACCATTTTACTGGTGTTTTTTGTGCACTTAGCGATTTTGCGAGATACGAGCGTCTACGCAAGGAATTCTTTTCCACTACTTACTACGTAGCGCTTTTCGGAGGCAAATCTCGGCGAAGGAGTCCGAAATTACGCAAGTCAATCGCAAGTCGACTCGTATTACGTAAATCGCGTTACGATGCGCATTTGCGAGATACGATTTCATACGCAGCTCAAATTTAATAGGGCCCTTAATTATTTTGCTGCATTTACTTGAAACAAATATGTATACTTTTATTGCAAATTTAAAAACATATTTATTTTGCATAGCAGCCTGCAGAGTACAGTTCAACAGAGACTGTCAGTGTGCACAAGGTCCTTAATTGACACTGCACCCACACAATTCTCATATTTAACATAATAAGAGTGCAGACATTTTGCATGTCACACCCTCTACCTTAACACAGACTTCAATCTAATTTGAATAATAAAACAGTGTTACAACATCTTTTTTAGCCACCCATTATGTGCACACAATGGTGAGGATCCACCACACACACTAACCTTTCCATACTGTGTACCTACACATATGTATATATGTATATTTATATATAAAGGTGAAAGCGCAAAAAGATGCAAGTGTAGTGAGTAAATGTAAATTGCTATATTTTAAACAACTGATGCACTTTTAAATGAGTGGAATAAAACCATGAAAAGATGTGCAGTTAACCAGAGACAGAGAAGCACTGTGCTGCTCTATATCTAAGGCAGATCACGGAGGTGGTGACATGCAGACACCTCATGCTTGATGTCGGTGACCTCATGCTTGATGTACCTGAACTTATATTGCCCCCACATAATTCCATCAATTAATTTAAAAAAACTGGAGCATCCCTGCATATCACACCCTCTCTTACATTGCAGACTCAAATAATCCATTTTTTTAATGATAAAACAGTTGTAAAATAAATAGTTGCTAACACTTGACAAGAGTTTTCAGAGACACTTTGCCCATGGTAGACACATTTAATTTGACCATATTACTGGCTGCTCAAACATCACTGAGGGCAGCTGCAGCTTTTTAGACAACATTATGAGGAATATATACAGATCCTTGCTCATAGAAATTGGGGTGTGACCGGTTTTCGATACTGGAGCCTAGCAGTAAGAGAGGCCTGTTTATACATTGCAGCCAGGCAATAAGGGGCTCTAATTGAGTCAGGTTCTGTAAAGACTAAGGGCCTAATTCTATTAGCGGCCGCAGCCGTTGCGGGGCCACAAGGACCGGCCGCAAGCTATTCGGCTATTCTATTCCCTTACGGCCGGAACCGGTGCCTTGCTATCTCTTGCGGCCTCTTGCGCCAGAGGAAAGCCTTTGATCTAAAACGGCCGCAAGAGTTTCGGCCGTAAGAAATTCCTATTTGCAATTTAATTGCTACGGGAAACCTCTCTGCAAGGCTAAAAACGAGCCGCTGCTTACTTGCAGGAAAAAGGTCCCGCTAGCACCAATTAAGCACATAAAATAGCTCAAATAAAGCCATCCTGCACTTTGAGAAGACTATAAAGGGATTTTAGGTGTTAGAAAAAATAGCACATAACTATCCTATACTCAAATCCGTAAAATATTTTATTTTTAATATCCGTAAAATATCCATGTAAAAAGTCCAGAGTGCTTGGAGCACCTCAGACATGCCCACGCCGCAGCCGGAAAATAAACAGTTAATTTGAACTTGGGTTTGGGCTGATGTGCAAGCTTGAGAGTGGGTTCCTTTTAATCCTCATGTCTCCCAATATGATCCCTAGCATTTACAGAGCTGTACAGTGCAGGCTTGAATTTATTTTTGACGTAAAAGGAGATCCTTGCGGGGCCGTATAATAGAATCGCGAGTTAACTGAACCCCCGCAAGGAATCGCAGCCTTACGGCCGATTTACGGCCGCTAATAGAATGAGGCCCTAAGAAAGCAAACTGTGTAGGGAGGAATGTACATATTGGTGTCTGAAGCTAGAGAAAAACTAAAACAGAGATACAGAGGAGCGGAGAGGGGAAACTTGGACTTAAAAATGAAAGGCCTGAAATTGAAAAAAAATTTATTGTACTGTTTTGTTTGCTCTATCCATGTTTAGCTGGCTGGAAGCTCTGATAGTTAGAAACTGTCACAGTGAAGTTAGTGCTCTGATGTTAATTTCTTTTATTTTGTTTTTATATATATTTTGTTTAAACGTTCAAGTTTTGTTAAAAGAGAATGTCCTGAGTTACAACACAATTTTGGTCATTGATAAGTATGTAACTGAATTTGGTTTTAACTGTTAGATTTATATTAGTTACTAGCGACTTGCCTGTCATAAAATGACGGTCAATAAAATGTTAAAGCTGGGAATGCTGTTTGCCACATAATGTGAGTCTGTGACACTCTTAACCTTTTTGTTATGTAGAAAGAAGTACAACAATTATAATATATTTTTTTTAAATTTTGTTAACATTCAACTTGTCTTTCACAACTAGTAAACAATCATTTTTTAACCATATTAAAAAATGTAATCGTCATGTATGCAGGAATAATGTAACAATGGATGAAGTTTGTATGAATAAATAGTTGTAAACCATTACATAAATGCTTTGTAGCACACAATTTAAATTTGAAACATTAGTGAACCATTTTTATTAACAATATTAACATTTTTAGGTATGGATGAGTAGCGTAACATTAGGTCTTTATATGAATGTGTATATGAAAACATTACATAATGGTTTGTAACATGCAACTTTTATTTAAAGTACTGTTAAAACACATAGGTATTGAATCCAGAGGAAGGCAAACAAAAAAAAACATGAAAACAATTGTATCAAAGAAGGGGAAAAAATGTATTCCTTCCTGACCACATTACTCACTGGATCAATACTCTGTATTTAATTATACATGTAATTTTTACAACAAATGATCATTCTCCTACTAACATGAATCCTCAATTATATCCAATGAAACAACTTTTGTGGCCTTTGCAAAAAAAATGTTAACGTTACAAACATTAAGTTAATGTATTAAACTTTAAACACTATAATAGTAATAAAAAACAATGTAACTGTTTTGTGGAGCCAATCCTGGCAAAAGGCCACTTCTAAGACATTCCAATACTTTTTGTTTTTTGCATGTCCAAGTGGTTCCCCTAAAAAGAGCCCAGCAGACTTTTAGTTTTGTCTATGGAATATAACCCCTGTTTATTATTATTTTTTGTTATTGTTTTTTTTTCCATTTTTTGTTTTTGTTTTTGTTGTAGTTTTGTAAAATTGTACATAGAGTTTCGTATGTGAAATAGTGGTCATCTAAAAAAAAGGCCAAGTGACATTACATTTCTTCCTGGAAATGAAACCACTATTCTCTATGTTTACAAAACCTCATAGTACACAATGGGCCTCATTCTATTAGCGGCCGCAGCCGTTGCGGGGCCGCAAGGACCGGCCGCAAGCTATTCTGCTATTCTATTCCCTTACGGCCGGAGGCTCCGGCAGGCTTGCGGCCGGTGCCTTGCTATCTCTTGCGGCCGCTCGCGCCAGAGGAAAGCCTTTGATCTAAAACGGCCGCAAGAGTTTCGGCCGTAAGAAATTCCTATTTGCAATTCAATTGCTCCGGGAAACCTCTCTGCAAAGGCTAAAAACGAGCCGCTGCTTACTTGCAGGAAAAAGGTCCCGCTAGCACCAATTAAGCACATAAAATAGCTCAAATAAAGCCATCCTGCACTTTGAGAAGACTATAAAGGGATTTTAGGTGTTAGAAAAAATAGCACATAATTATCCTATACTCAAATCCGTAAAATATTTTATTTTTAATATCCGTAAAATATCCATGTAAAAAGTCCAGAGTGCTTGGAGCACCTCAGACATGCCCACGCCGCAGCCGGAAAATAAACAGTTAATTTGAACTTGGGTTTGGGCTGATGTGCAAGCTTGAGAGTGGGTTCCTTTTAATCCTCATGTCCCCCAATATGATCCCTAGCATTTACAGAGCTGTACAGTGCAGGCTTGAATTTATTTTTGAGTTTTTATATTTCACAGCTTACGGCCGGTTCCAAGATATGCGGCCGGCCGTAAAAGGAGATCCTTGCGGGGCCGTATAATAGAATCGCGAGTTAACTGAACCCCCGCAAGGAATCGCAGCCTTACGGCCGATTTACGGCCGCTAATAGAATGAGGCCCAATGTTTTTTGTAAAAGTGCATCTATCATGTAATAGATCAATTGAAACTTTAATATCATCTGGATGTGTGCACCTTGAAAAAACAACATAGAGTTGTCCATGTGCAAGAAACGGTTCCTGTAAAAAAATACCCACAGACTTAAAAGTTTGTCCATGGGATTTATTTATGGTCATGGCAAATGCCATGACAACTAGAAATTGTCTCCTTTGCAGCACAAAAGGCAAACCACTCTCACTTGGAGCCAAATCAATTCTTGGTATAAAAACTCATTCACCTTTATGGGTGCCAGTCATAATTTTTGCATGTATGAAATTATCTTTTAAATCATGTACAATTAATTTGGTCCCATTACAAAGTCCTTTTTTGGATTCATATTTCTCAATAGCATGACAATTGCCCCTTTTTTCAATTGCAAAACATGTGGTGGCATTCCAGATGGTGTTATAGGATTAATAAATTATATACTAAAGTTAGATTCACTGTGTGTATCATCAGCCAGAACTAAATCTGCACTGTAATAATTATTTTGGGGTGCGTTGATGAATTTTACAATTTTGTTATTTAGATTCAAGGGGCCTCATTCTATTAACGGCCGTAGGAGAAGCGTGGCCGCAAGTACTGGCTGCAGGCTATTTGCCTATTCTATTCCCTTGTGGCCGAGGGCTCCGGCAGGCTTGCGGCCGGCGCCATGTTATCCCTTGCGGCCGCAGGAAAGCTTTTGATCTTACACGGCCGCAAGAGTTTCGGCCGCAAGAAAGCCCTGGTTACTATTCAATTGCTATGTAAACCCTCTCGTCATGGCCGTAATTATCTAAAACTGAGCCGCAGCTTACTTGCACCAGAAAGGCCCCGCTAACACCCAATTAAGCACATAATAAAGCCATCCTGCACTTTGATGAGATGATAAAGTGATTGGAGGTGTTAGCATTTATAGCACAACATTTCCCTACACTCAAACCTGAAAATCATTTTTAGTTAAATTCATGTGAAATGTCCGTGGACAAAGTCCCAAGGGCTTCGAGCATCTCAAACCCGCAAAGGCTGCGGGATTAGCCTCCTGTAAGTCCGTAAATGGGTAAAATAGACCCACGGGTCGTAAAGGGCTTACTTACAAGTCGTAGCATAGAAAAGCCATCCTGTACTTTTATTTAAAGTGAAAGTGATGTTTGGTTTTAGAATTAATAGCTAAACATTCCCCTACTCTCAAATCCGCAAATAAAGATATTTAACTTCATGTTCAATCTTCGTGTTTTATCTATCATGCAAGCCCGCATGGCTTTGAATAACGAGCTACGGGCTTGATCATTGAAGTCCGTGGGACTTGGATGGATTTTAAAATCAAAGTACAATTTGGCGATGTGCAAGCTTGAGAATGTTTTGCTATTAATCCTCATGCCCCCCCATTATGTTCCGCATCATTTACAGTGCTTTGCAGTGCTGGATTGAATATATATCGGCTTCTACAATGCTTTGTTTGCGGCCCTCAACCTCCGAACCCGTACGGGTTTTAACAAGGACGAGCCCGCGGGACTAAGGGACGGAAAGTAAACCGTAAATGATATATGATAAATATGCAAGCTTGAGAGGGTGTTGCTATTAATCCTCATGTCCCCCATTATGATGCCTAGCATTTACTGAGCTTTACAGTGCCATCTTGAATTTATATTTGCATTTACAGTTTTCTGACTTTGCGGCTGGAAAACAAGATTTACGGGCGCAGGAAAAAAGCTTGCGGCCATTTGCATGATGTGCGGCTGGCCATAAGGGGTATATCCTTGCGGCACCGTCCATTTGAATAGCAAGGTAGCAGTAGCTCTACACGGGGCTGGAAGATGACCGCAAGGAATCGCAGCTTTGCGGCCATTTTACGGCCGTTAATAGAATGAGGCCCAAGGCATCTATATTTTTGGATGTTAATATCACTTTGTTTGCAATGTCTGAGTAATCTTATTGTAATCGTTATTGAGAGTCTTTAGAAAGATTGCCGATATGAGTGATTCCTTGCAAACCATTTGTGATGGAATTTCAATGGTATCATTGGGTAAATCATTTATTAAAAAAATTATATATAGATTTGAATAAACTGGAATCCAAATTTTTGGTGGATCCGCAACCGCAGATTATGATGGAAATTAAATTAATACAAAATAGAAAATATAAGATTAATCAACATAGATCAGATAGCACACTTTGACATTACCAACAGATACACCACTTTCAAAATAATAGAAATAGCAAATTACTTGCCACTCAAGCGAAAAAGAAAAAAGAAAAGAATAGTAGTTATTAAGGAAAATGGTAAATATCTCTCCTCCCCTCAAGAAATAGGACAAGCATTTTCAAACTATTACCAGGGCTTGTAAACCATCAGTAGATGAAATACAAACATTTTTGGACGGTATTCAATTACCGAAATTATCAGAAGATGACCAAATGGATCTGAGTAATCCAATTACAATTCAGGAAGTCCAACAAGTGATTAAGGAACTGAAACTTTACACTACGCCAGGCCCAGATGGATATACTAATCTTTTTTATAAAACATTTTGCCAAATTTTAGGTCCTTGTTTGACTGAAATGTTTAGTGAAATTAAAACAAAAGGCACTATGCCAAGGGAAATGACAAAAGTAGCATTAATAATGATCCCTAAGTCCAACCTAGACCCACAGTTGTGTGCCAACTACAGACCCATTTCCCTATTAAACGCAGATATTAAATTGTACGCGAAAATTCTGGCACTTAGAATTCAAAAATATGTAGAGAAACTAATTGCAATAGAACAAATGGGTTTTGTGTCTGGAAGGCAAGGATCAGAGAACATTAGGAAGATTATGAATTTGGGTGAAGTAGCAAGGGCAAAAGGTATTCCCACCCTGTTCTTGTCTTTAGATGCCGAAAAAGCATTTGACACAATAGGGTGGGAATACATGCGATTAAACTTGGCCAAATTTGGATTTGGGGAATTTGGGGCCCGGGCGGTAGGGGCTCTGTATAAATTTCCCTTGGCAGAAGTAACAGGTTTGGGATGTAGAACAATCCCCTTTGAAATTTTAAATGGCACTAAACAGGGTTGCCCCCTCTCTCCCACCTTGTTCGCATTGATGATAGAACCATTGGCGGAAGCCATAAGATCATGCCCACAAATGCATTGGAGGGGGAACACAAAATTTGTTTATATGCAGATGATGTTGTTTTATCTCTTACCAGGCCTGAGGTTTCACTTCAGTATCTGTCAAATTTAATACAAAGCTACAGCAAAATCTCCTATTATAAGTTGAACTATAGGAAATCAGAAACACTGTTCCAACTTTTCAGTAAGCTTGTTAGCTAAGCTGAAAGCTACGTATCCCTTTGATTGGAATTCTAAATCATTTAAACATCTGGGCATCATATTTTTGGGTAACTCTCAGGGAATGGTAGATAAAAACTATAAGGAGTTATTTGCCAAGTTTCAAAATATTATAGAGAAATGGAGAGGAGATAGATTTTCATTCTATGGTAGAATTGCTGTAGTTAAAATGATTTTACTCCCAAGAATGAATTATATTTTGAGATGTATCCCTTATAATATCCCTAGGTATTGGTTAAAGAAACTGCAACAAGCAATTGATTATTTTATACATCACTCGAAATATATGAGGATGAAAAAAGCAGTTATGGGAAGAAGTTTCCTAAAGGGAGGAGTCTCCTACCCCTCACTGCAACTCTATCAAGAAGCTAATTGTAAAGTACACACTTTGAAATGGCTGGAACCAGCAGATAAACTTCCATGGATGATTATAGAAAAAGCTTTAATCCCAAATTGTCATCCATCAGCTTTGGTGTTTGGGGAGAAACCCTTTTACAAGGATCTTATGATTGGATCATCTGTGGTAAAAGAAATCTTAAAAAATTGGAGACAGATTAACAAGAGAAAACATTTGCTTCCTAAAGGCAGTGTAGTTTCGCCAGTGGATGCCTTGTTACACCCAAATATGGCAGGTGGGCTCAAAGCTTGGAACAACAAAGGATTAGAACGTGTTAAAGACACGTTGATTGAAGGGTCAATAGCGTCCTTCAAACAAATTAGAAACAAATTTAACATTGCAGCAGAAGGATGGCTAATATACGAAGCTTATAGAACGGCCTGTGGCGAATTTAACTTTGGCCCACAAAACGATAATGAGTTAAAACCTATGGAAAAAATCCTCCTTAAATTGGAGAAAAAACATTTGATATCAAGATGTTTTAATATCATAAGATCCTTGGGAGAACAACCTAAAACGAGCAGTATGAAGCAATGGGAACTGAATTTAAATCTGGCAGTAGAAATGAAAGTCTGGGATAAAGCCTTTAATCTGACCAATAGATTTGTCAAACAACCATCACATAGAGAAATGCATTTTAAAATAATTAATAATTGGTATATCACTCCGGTGAAAATCTCGCAGATTTCACACTCTCCTTCGGACAGACTATGCTGGAGGGAGTGTGGTAATTCTGCCAACCTACTACACATCCTATGGGAATGTCCTGAATTAAACTCTTTTTGGAAAAAATGTTATGAATTGTTATTTAAGATTGTGGAAATTCATTTCCCAATGACAGGAGAATGCAGTTTGCTACATTTTTTTCCAGGCAATGTCAGTACGGAGAAAAAAAGCATTTGCTATTTTGATTTTTTCAACAGCTAAAAAGTTAATAATCAGTAATTGGAACGAGAAGACTGTTCCTCTCTTTGCTGACATTGTTTGGAAAATAAAACATACTCGTGAACTGGAAAGGAACTATATACAAAGAGGTCTAATTAAAGTTGATCCTTTGAAATGGAAATCATGGGACCAAAAACAAGAAAAAACTAGCTAGTTTTCCTTTTTTTTAATTTCCTTTCCCTTTTTAGAATGAATGAGGAATGAATGAGTAAGAATGGTAAATTATTTAATGTAATGTTTTGTTGTAATACTTATGTTAAAGGAACTTCAGTAAGTACTTATTTTTTTTTGTGTCAATAAAAAAAATAAAAAAAATATTTGTGGATGTTTTTCTTCTCCAATTTGAATGAGCCAATCATTGAATTAGTTTTGGCCATCGGATCTCATATTTAATTATAATTCGTGGTGTGTAAATATTTTCCACAGTTTACTTGTCTTGATACATGTTTCAATGATGTCAGTCCTATTTCCATGTGGCACAACAGGTAATGTTTGCCTAAAATCTCCTCCTACCAACATCACCTTTCCACCAAATGGCAAATTATTATCCATCACTTCTTTTAATAATCTATCAATACATTGCAAAGCATGACATGACATCATCGTTGCCTCATCTATGATAATTAATTTCCTTTTTTTATTTCATTTTTTTGCTTGTAAAGAATTCAGTCGAATATCTGACACTGATGTTTCTAAAATGGGAACTGGCAGTTTAAATCCACTATGCACAGTTCTGCCACTTTCTAACAAATACCAGCTATTTGACCCTGTGCTCGAATGTAACTCGTCAAACAATTGTACAGATATGGTTTCCTGATCCACCAGGGCCATCTAGGTAGAAATAACGGTCTTTTACATTTTCTGCTAATATAGCACCCATTGAAGCAAATTAAATTGTGATGTTCTTTTTTAAATTGGTGTAATTTGGAAATGTTGGATCGATCATGATACTTTGTAAGTAATCTGGAAATGTGTGTCTTTGTGGAAGTCTTACCTTTCCTTTCTGACAGCAACTAATGAAGTCTCTGTCAGTTGGTCTTTCCTTGAGAAAATGATAGGCCCCACAAAACTGACAAACAACATTGAGTAATCCACAATAATGATTGTCTACTGTTAGTGCTGTAAGGAAAGCAGTGTCCTGAGCTTCCTCAACATAGATATCACTACAACTTTCTATATCTACATTGGTGTCATGTGTATGAACATTTTTGTCAAGTGGCAATATTGGATCATTAGGCAATGTTTCACAGACATGTTTTTGTTTACTTTTTCTTTTCTTTGAAGCTCCAGCACACTCACTTTGTGCTTTCTTACTCATTTTTCTTTTATTTAAAAGTCTCTGTCGGTCTTCTTCTCTTAAGCGCTGGGAAGTCTCGGGGGGCTGTGCATCTCTCCACCTTTGCTTCCTTTCCATTGCCGCTCTTTTTTTTGCTTTCAATCCTGTCTAAAGGTGTAAGATGTAATGTTTTTTTTGTATTGTACATATTTTTTGTAGCTACTCTCAATATAAAACCTAAATAGCATTAATGAAAGAATGCAATGATTTGAAAAGCATTTAGAATTTTTGCATGAAATAAATTAATCCATTACGTTTTTTTTATTGCCATACATTAAAAAGGAAAGAGCTGCACATATATATGTTGATAAATATATATATTTTTTTTATTTTGTAATAATTAATTATTAAGTCATTAATATATGATTATACGTTAATGAATTAATCAATAACTGACATCAATGGTAAAACTAAAGAGGTAATTTTGTTTTCCTAAAGAAGGGCAAACAAAAAGAGCTATGAGCAAAGTATAGATCGGGCTTAAAATAATGTGCAATTTTGTAATTTTATTAATGTTGAAATCAATTGACTTATGAAGTGTAATTTGCGTTCTTTAAAAGTTAATTAGGTAAACATAAATGTATGCTTATTTTTGTTTTGTTATTATGAATGAATAATTAAATACTAAGGGCCTTATTCATTTGCAATTTGTGCAATGCAATAGGGCACTATATAAACACATAGCATATTTTTGGGGAGAATTTTTTAGTTGGTGAAAAACTTGGTTTTGGATCGATGTTAATTAACTAAAAAGTTATGTAAAAATAATATGCTATGTACTTATATAGAGCCCTATTAAATTTTGAATGAGGCCCTAAATAAATATAGGTTAATTAATTAATCATTAACTGTCACCAATGCAAGAGAAAAAGGGCCTCATTAAATCATATACCTGTGAAATTGATGTTATTGCAGATAAAATCCTGCAGAATTCACTCTCTGTCTTCAGTCAGGTACAGTGATGGGTAATCTATGAAATAACATGAAAATCATTTTAAATGTTTGTATTCAATTAATTCATGACTATGATGTTTAATTGGCATAGATGCAAAACATAAACGCACAATCATTAATATATCACATTTTATAGTTGTTAAACTGCGACTCGTCCTTACGCTTCCGACAAATCGCAGTTTGACAACTACTATTGCCGCAACGCCCGCAAAGGGGCGCGCATGCACATTGCGCAATGGGCTGCACATGTGCATTGCGTAGCATAAGCCGCGCATGCGCATTGCGGTTTGGCGGGGAGCGCATGAGCATGCACGGGGGGACAGGGGGTTAAGACACAGGGGGGAGACAGGGTAAAAACACAGGGGGGGAAATGAGACACAAGGGAGGGAGAGGAGGGGAAAAAGGAGACACAAAGGAGGGAGAGGAGGGGGAAAATGAGACAAAAGGGAGGAAGTAGACAGAGGGAGAGACTCGCAATGAGCGCCAAAGATGCTCGTCGCGAGGCCAGTACAGTAGAGGGGGAGAGGCTCCCATTCTGTGGCAAACAGCATTGCCAGGGTTCACATTTTATTGCCGTCATTTTTGACGGGCAAGTTGCTAGTTCATAAATAAAAGCAGTATAAAATATTAAATGTAGCACATGTCAGAATCTAAGAAACTGCTTTAAAAATGTAAGTGCTTTGAAAGTCCTATCCCTGTCAGGCAATTATAAGCACTCCAGATATGTAAGTGCTTTGTAAAATGTACATATTTTTTGATTTATTAAAAAATGCTTTTTTTTTTTTTTTTTATTGTTATAATTAATAGTTCCAAAAGCAATGTACATGAATGAGCAGTATGGCAGATATATATGTGCAGGTAAAAAAATATATTATTTTTATTGCAGTATAAAATGTAATTTTTTTTTTGTAATGATTACTAATTATTAATTAATGTATTAATAGACATTAATTTATCAATAACTGGCATCAATGGAAAATAAAAAAGACTTACGGTAATCATTTTTGCTCTTTATTCTGTTCAAAAGCTGCAAACGTCACTCTCTGTGTTCAGTCAGCTGCAGAGATGATGAAACAAATAAGATGGAAAGCATTTGTAATATTTGGATTCATCCCTATGAGGCAATCAGCAGCAACAGGGATATGTCAGTGCATAGTAAAATATGCATATTGTTTGTGGCCTTTTTTTTCTTCTTTTTTTTGTTGTAATATTACTAATGAATAAATTAATGTACATTATTAATCAATAAATCAATGACTAAATGTATTCTAAAGAGCTAAACATTAATATATGACTAAACTAAAGGCATTGTAAAATATAGAATATTTGTTGTTCATAATGATTAGTAATAATTAATTAATAAAATATTGTACAATAATAATTAATTAATCAATGTCTAAATATATTAGAAAGAGGTAAGCATTAATGTATTAATAAACTTTAAGCAGTTTAAAATGTTATACCTTTTTTGTAAAATGATTACTAATTAATAATTAATAAATTAATGTACATTACTAATTAATTATGCAATTAATTAGTGTATTACAAACAGCTAAGCATGAAAGTATTGATAAACTAAAGCAAGTGTAAATTATAAGTTTGTTGCTCAATTTTTTAAAACTAATATTATATACCTTTTTTAAGAATAATTAATTTATTAATTATTTATTAATCATGATCAATATCAATTAATATACTTTACCTATTTGTATTTAATATTCAGCAATTAGTATCCTGAAGAGCTAACAATCTCTTTGGATTTTCCAGCAGCAGAAAATGTCCACTCAGACTGTCATCACCTGAGGAGAAAGTGTCAGCTCTGTGGCAAGTGTGGTAAATGTGTAAGTTAGTGTTGTAAAATGGTGGCGTTAGTCTATGTTTTACGCGTTTCCTGGCTGTTTTCCCATGCTGTGTGTGATGTTTTTGTTGTATTTGTTTTTTTATTTTTTGTGTTTTTCTTGTTTTTTGGTTTGTGCGTTTCGGCCCTTAATTTCGTATTTTTCCTATGTCGTATTTTTATTTTTCTAAGTGCTGTGTCACGTTATTTATTTTTTTCTAAGTCCTGCGTTTGTCAAATTTTTGCAGCCTAAGGCAATCCCGCGTTTTCTAAGTGTTTGGAGGCCCGCGTGTTGCATTACCTCACCTGCTTGCCTCGCTTTGAAAGGCTCGTTGGCGCTCATCGCCTATGCTGCACATTTTAGTCATTTAACGGCTTGCCTCGCAGGCAATGAGCGTGTTTGGTGGTCATCACCTAAGTGCTCCGAGTTAACGGATCGTTCGGCGCTCATCGCTAAGTCATACGCAGCATACAAAGTGTGACGACGTCTTGTAGTTCAACAATTATAATATGTGATATTTATATTTAGTGTGTCACTTTTCCATTGCTTTGCTATGTGGCTTTTTGTAGTTAGTATAAAGAACTGTATTCATTTGTTACGGCCATTGGCGAGACCTGGGACTAATGTAATTTTGTAGTACTGGCAAGAATATTAAAGTAGAGTTTGAAAAAGCATTTAAAGCTTCCTGTAAATATGTCCCTCCATCAAAAGTGCCAGAAACAGGCACAGACCCAGTGGGAGATAGATAGTTTGTCACGTGTGATGTTAGAACTGGGTTTAAGATGCAGGAAGTTGTGAAAGCCCTGATAAAAGCCATTGCCCACCAGCAAGAAAATACACAGAAGTGGTCGAAGCCTGTATGGAAGCACAAAAGACTCAGTTGCAGCCACTACTGTGACTTCAGAGACAAGTAAAAGCATAAAACCCTATCTCTTCCTACGAAAAATGACAAGTAAGGATGAACTTTGAAAGAATTGCCACTAGAGAAGCTTGGAAGCACTGGGCCACAGTTCTTGCCTCTTACTTATGTGGTGAAGATTAGTGATGTCGCGAACATAAAATTTTCGGTTCGCGAATCGCGAACGCGAACCTCGGCAAATGTTCACGAACCGGCGAACATCGGCAAACCGCCATAGACTTCAATGGGCAGGCGAATTTTAAAACCCACAGGGACTCTTTCTGGCCACAATAGTGATGGGAAAGTTGTTTCAAGGGGTCTAACAACTGGACTGTGGCATGCCGGAGGGGGATCCATGGCAAAACTCCCACGGAAAATTACATAGTTGATACAGAGTCTGGTTTTAAGCCATAAAGGGCATAAATTACCTAACATTCCTAAATTGTTTGGAATAACGTGCTTTAAAACATCAGGTATGATGTTGTATCGATCAGGTAGTGTAAGGGTTACACCCGTTTCACAGTGACAGACCAAAATCCCCGTTTAACGCACCGCAAACAACCGCAAACAGTCCATTTGCACAACCGCAAACTCCCCATTTGCACAAGGTTGGATACCAAGCTAGCCATGTCCCGTTCCATGTCCTCACTGATGTCATTGAAGGTCTCTTCCTCCACCCAGCCACGTACAACACCAAGGGTCCCCGAAAGGTGACAACAAGACCCCTGGGACGCCTGCTGTGTTTGGTCTTCCACCTCCTCAAAGCCACCTTCCTCCTCTGACTCCTCTTCTTCAGACTCCTCTCATGCATTGCCTCTCTCTGCATTATTATAAGGTGTGTTAAGTAGTACTACTCTTATCAGTTTAAAACCTGTTACAGCACATATCAGGGGGCGTGTATAAGGCCTGGATTTTTAGTACTGGGAGATGGAAAAAGATGCTTTGTTGGTCGTATCACTTCAATTTTGGGGCACTTTGAGATATTAGCTTCTTACGCTCAAACATGTCCTTTACAGGCACCTGACTATGGGCAAATGAGCAGGAACTGCTCAAGGCGAGAGACGCAGTGGCGGATGGTTGAGAGGGGGCAAGGAGGACAGCAGTGGTTGATGTGGCTGATGATGCTGGACCAGGAGGAGGATGGCGGCTTTGAGTTTGTGTGCTGCTTGTACTCATGTGTTGGTCTGGAGTCACCCAAACATTAGGTCTCAACCTGTAGAGGATAAGGGAACCAGGCTACTCTAGACCTCATTCATCATTACCGGTTTTGACAGATTGGTACTATGCGTCCAAGCTACTGTGACAACAGATATGAGTGGCACTGTGCACTTGCAGAAGTTGGCAGAGTAGACGCTGTAGGTCTGACACACACGCTTGCAGACAACAAACTGCTATGCAATCTATTACAGTAGAAAACATGTTTTTTGTTTTAAATGTACACTACTGTTACACCAGATATGAGTTGTGTGTTAAGTAGTACTACTCCTATCAGTTTAATCCCTGTTATGTGCCTTTTTTGGGGGTTTGGTTGTTGAAGGCACAGTGCAGCACCAGAGGCCAGAAAAATTAGGCATGTACACATGCCTGAAAAAATAGGTATTGTTGATCTTGCAGCGAGCAGAGAAGAAGGTAGGCCTGATTCAACGCCCCAGCCCGCATACCCACACTCAGAGATTGAGGGGGGGACCTGAGAAGGCCACGGGTCGGAGATATAAAGGGGGGCCATCCCAAATAAGCACACAAGCGGGGACAAAGGTAGTGAAGGGGACATAGAGGCCCATGGACTGACGGTCGCCATCTTGGCAGGAAAAGGGCCCAGCAATTAAGCCAAACTGACCCAGCACAGGCAGCTACTTGAGTCAAACGCTGTACAATTACACTTTAATAAAGCTGAAACATGCAGCAGCAGGGATTCTAAACGGCCACACGGGACAAGGAGGCTAACAGCCCCCACAGTCTCTGCACCACTCTTCTTAACAGATAACCCAATGGGCTAACCAGGGACCTTGCCCACATAAAAAAACTTTACCCCCCAAGAGAGGACATAATATACGGTATCTTTAGACTACCTGATGGCCAAACCTCCTTTAGCCCCAATGCTATCCAAGAAACATTTCAAAACTTTATCTGACTGGGGGTCTATAGAGTGACATTAGTACTGACCTTTATATGACTGGGGGTCTATAGAGGGACATTAGTACTGACCTTTATCTGACTGGGTGTCTTTAGAGGGACATTAGTAATGACCTTTATCTGACTGGGAGTCTATAGGTGACATTAGTACTGACCTTTATCTGACTGGGTGTCTATAGAGTGACATTAGTACTGACCTTTATCTGACTGGGTGTCTATAGAGTGACATTAGTACTGACCTTTATCTGACTGGGTGTCTATAGAGTGACATTAGTACTGACCTTTATCTGACTGGGTGTCTATAGAGTGACATTAGTACTGACCTTTATATGACTGGGGGTCTATAGGTGACATTAGTACTAACCTTTATCTGACTGGGTGTCTATAGAGTGACATTAGTACTGACCTTTATCTGACTGGGGGTCTGTAGAGGGACATTAGTACTGACCTTTATCTGTCTGGGGGTCTATAGGTGACATTAGTCCTGACCTCCTGCTGCAGTATTATTACTCCCAGTACTCCCAGGCTTGCTACTATTAGATATAATAACCTCAGTTTCGTTTCCTTATCTGTTGGTAACATCAAAATATGATTATTAAATATTTCATATTTGTTTGTTTTTTTCTCCCAAAGTGAACCCCTTTGTGTGTGTCCCACAGATGTGGCGTTTCCGCTCTGCGTATGTTGGATTTGCACCGCTCAAAAAGTATGAAAAGAGATCACCCCCCCTTGAAGCCCATTAATGACATCATCAGTAAATGTATGTAACAGATTCCAGTGTTTAGGGTTTATGACCCAATACTGCGATCATATAATTTATGACAAAAATCCGTATTTGTCGTATTATTCAGACGTGTGTGCATCTTTGTGTTACATTTCCTGATACTTTTAATATCTTGATCTTTATATATTTACTAGCGACTTGCCCGTCAAAAAATGGCGGCAATAAGATTGTAAGGCAGGTAATGGTTTGGACGAGACATTCATTTTGTTGGCGGTCAGATATCCTTCGGCGCTCATTGCGAGGCTGTTGGTTGTATTTTTTTTCTGATAGGCGCTTTTGCTGTTATTCTTTGGTCGGCGGTGATGTGTTTTTTGCGCTTATAGCAAGGCTTTGTGTGCTATGAGCAGCGTTGGCGCTCGTTGTGAGGCACGCAGTAAATGGCTTTTATGTTTAATGTGATGTTTTTTTTGTGTATATGTATTTTTGTATGCTAATGAAATAATTACTAAATGAATATACTTTACCTATTTGTAAGTAATATATGCAGGAAGCATTGTGCTGAAGAGCTGACAATCTGTTTTCATGTTCCTGCAGCATACAATGTAGGTTTTCAGTGCTGTGGAGCTGCTGTGTAAGTGTCAGCAATGTGTGCAGTGTGTAGTGTAAATAGGCTGCGTGCGCGAGTGGAAGCCGTTAGGGTAGCTGGGTACTTCCGCATTGTGTAAGTTAATGTTGTAAAATGGCGGGGAATGTGTATGTGGTAAGCGGGTGTGGATGATTTAGCGTCCTTGTTAATAGTGTATCTTTACCTCGTACGGCTTTTTAGGAAAATCTTTTTTAGTTAGCTCTTCAGGTTATTGATCACTGGATATATTAATTACAAATAGGTAAAGTATTTTAGTAATTAATTAATTCATTATTATTAAAAAAAATATATATAAAAAAAAATACGCTTAATAGCATATTTTACACTGCGGTTACTTTACATACATTAACGCTTTGCACTTCCTAATACATTTGTTCATTCACAATAGTTATTATCGTGCATTCATTTAATAAGTATTAATTAGTAATGGAAAATAAAAATGTAGACTTTACACTACACTAAAATGTTTTACTTTTTACTCTGCAGTTATATATCTGGATTACTGCTCATTGGCTGCCAGCGATAGCACTCTCAAAGCAGTTACAAATCTAAATCACTTTATTATGCTCTGAGACCTGAATACATTTTTTAATTTACACTGCACAAAAAAAAATTATATATTTAACACTGTACTTATATATCCGTGTTTGCAATGAGCGACGAAGATTGATCGTTGCAAAGCACAAAACATGAAGGACACGAGGGAAGAGGCTCACAATGAGCGCCGAAGGTCCTCAGAGTACAAAAAGCATCACATTGTGTGGCAAACAGCATTGCCATGGCTTCAAACTTTTTTATTTATTATTATTGCCCCGTCATTTGTGCCAGGCAAGTCGCTAGTGATATAATATAACATAATGCAATACAATATTATACAGTACACAGGTAACCCCCCCCCCCCCCCCCAGATTTCTTATCGTATGTATGTATGCGTATAGAAGCTAACAGGGGAGGGGAGAGGGGGAGGAAACACAGGGGAGAGGGAGAGGAAGACACAGGAGAGGGGAGAGGGGGAGGAAGACACAGTGGAGAGGGGGAGGAAGACACAGGGCAGAGGGGGGAAGAGAAACAGGGTAAGGGAGAGGTGAGGGGAAAAGACACATGGGAGGGGGGAGAGACACAGGAGAGAGTGGGGGGTAGAGACACAGGGGAGAGGGGGTAAGAGACTAATGGGAGGGAGTGGTGAGGAGACACCGGGGAGAGGAAAGGGGGTAAAGACACAGAGGAGGGGGTAAGAAACACAGGGGATGGGAGAGGGGGTAGAAACACAGGGGAGAGGGGGAAGAGACACAGATGAGGGGGGAGAGACACAGGGGAGAGGGAAGGGGGGAAAGACACAGGGGAGGGGGGAAAGAAACACGGGAAGGGAGAGGGGGGTAGAGACACAGGGGAGGGGGGAGTGACACAGGGAAGAGGGAAGGGGGAAAAGACACAGGAGAGGGGGGAAAGAAACACTGGGGAAGGGAGAGGGGTAGAGACACAGGCAAGGGTGGGAGAGACACAGGGGAGAGGGGGGAGAGAGACACATGGGAGGGAGTGGGGGGGAGACACAGGGGAGAGGGGGGAGAGAGACACATGGGAGGGAGTGGGGGGGGACACAGAGGAGGTCTTCTGCTTTATTATTATTATTATTATTATTACTATATAATTTGTAGATGTACCGGCTGGGCATGCTCTTGTGCATTATTATTATTATTATTATTATTACTATATAATGTGTAGATGTACCGGCTGGGCATGCTCTTCTATATTATTATTATTATTATTATTACTATATAATGTGTAGATGTACCGGCTGGGCATGCTCTTCTACATTATTATTATTATTATTATTACTATATAATGTGTAGATGTACCGGCTGGGCATGCTCTTGCGCATTATTATTATTAGTAGTAGTATTTTACTAATAATAATAATAATAATGCACAAGAGCATGCCCAGCTGGTACATCTACACATTATATAATAATAAAATTAATAATAATAATAATAATAATAATAATAATAATAATAATAATAATAATGCATGCCCAGCTGGTACATCTACACATTATATAGTAGTAATAATAATAATAATAATGCACAAGAGTCCTTCAGCACTGCACTGGACACTGAATAAACTTGCCTAGCTATGGTTTTCCCTATTGATGCAGTATCACCTACACTCTACCTCCTCTCAGTAAGACTGCAAGTTAGTTCTGATTCCAAAATGGCTGCTGTCCATGAGGTAGAAGGGTGTGGAAGGGAGTGTATGCTGCTGATTGGCTGGAATGTGTCTGCTGACTGTGACATGCAGGGTCAAAGTTTGCTCAATGATAAAGTATTGGGGGCGGGTCGAATCTCGCATATGTTCGCAGTTTGCCGCGAACGCGAACATGCTATGTTCGCCGGGAACAGTCCGCCGGCGAACTATTCGCGACATCTCTAGTGAAGATCAGAAATCCTTGGTCATTTTAGATGAAGAAAAGTTAACATATTATGATGTTCTCAAAGAAGAGATCCTTAAAAGAGTTGGAGTTACCAAAGGTAACAGAGTACAGAGATTCTCAGAAGTTTTTGGACAGGAAGAACCTGCACTGTTATCGAAAGGAAGAAGTAATGGACATAAGGAACTTCCATAGTCTAGACAGCAACCTTCCTGTCTTCTGGAAAAATATGATGGTGTATATGAATGATCCTGAGAAGTGGCATTCTTATCTATACCTAAGTGGCATGCTTCTCTACCCAAGCTTAGAACTCGGTTTTCCCTGTCAAGTGGTTGTAAGGAAGGAATCTGATACAGAAAATTATCAGGAGTTAGTGACCCATTTGATGGCAGAAAAAGCTCAGGAAGACAACAAGCTCAGAGCTAAGAAAAATATGTCATTTAATGGAGCAGAGGAAGCATCCTCACAATAATAAGCTGAAAGAGCAAGTTGTGCATGAGCTGCAGCATAATGGCAAAAAGGAAGAGCGAGATCTCCTCACTAATCATCCCTCCTATCAGCTACAAGAGATAGAAGATTCCCTGAAGCAAAGAAAAACAGATATGAAAGAGAAAGAGCTGCTATTAAATACTCCACAAAAGCAGAGAATGGCAAATCTCTCTGATTTGGAGACACAATTGGCTCAGAATGATGCTTTCCAAGAAGAGGCTGACTCCGACCTGTGTATACAAAGAGTCCATTAAATGTTCGTGAACGAGCGAACCCGGCGAACCGCCATAGACTTCAATGGGCAGGCGAATTACAAAACCCACAGGGACTCTTTCTGGCCACAATAGTGTTGGGAAAGTTGTTTCAAGGGGACTAACACCTGGACTGTGGCATGCCGGAGGGGGATCCATGGCAAAACTCCCACGGAAAATTACATACTGTAGTTGATGCAGAGTCTGGTTTTAAGCCATAAAGGGAATAAATCACCTAACATTCCTAAATTGTTTGGAAGAACATGCTTTAAAACATCAGGTATGATGTTGTATCGATCAGGTAGTGTAAGGGTTACACCCGCTTCACAGTAACAGACCAATCTCCCCGTTTAATGCACCGCAAACCACCGTAAACAGTCCCTTTGCACAACCGCAAACTCCACATTTGCACAAGGTTGGATACCAAGCTAGCCATGTCCCGTTCCTTCTTCCTCCACCCAGCCACCAAGGGTCCCCGAAAGGTGACAACAAGCCCCCTGGGACGCCTGCTGTGATGATGATGTTCAAAGTTTCCTCAATGATAAAGTATAGGGGGCGAACATGCGAAAACCGCCGCAAATAGTTCTCCGGCGAACTGTTCGGGACATCACTATTGTGGGCTGAGTGCCCTAACCTGGAGAGTAAAATGTTTACATTAGTGAAGAACTTAGGGAAAAAAATTTTTTTACAGCAGAGCCCTAACTTAGAGCAATTATTTATATGTTGATGTACTATTATTGTGTAATAAAACTAGGAGTGTTGCATCTAGTTTGACTTACTTTATTGATGTAATAATACTATATTGCATCATCTAGTTTGATATACCTTATTGGTGTATTAATGCTATAATGCATAAGTTCTTGATTCTGGTATATTTTATGGTCCATGCTATTTGGAAGTTCTTCTGTTTATTTGGGTAGAACCAGAGAGTTCTATTCTTTACTTATTTTTCCTAGCCTGAAGTAGCTGAACAGCTGAAGACATTCCAGCAAAACCAAAATTCTGAGAGATTCTTCCTAGAAGAGCTAAAGAGTCGCAACAGAAGATAGACATTCGGCATAAAGAGAAGCTGAATCTACAAAATGCCATCCAGTCACTATGGAAGGCCTTAATGCAGATGGCACAGAAGAAGAAATCGATATGCATGATACTGGAGGGGATTGGAAGGGTGAGTTGTTACATAGTGTGCAGAGGTAACTGGAAAGAGAACTGTGCTATCTACACCCAGATCTACAGTCGCATATCCGCTACCATGGTCTTCGAGACCAGATCTGCTTCCTGGAAAAAATGAAGAAGGTAGTGAAAGGGCTGGAAGAGCAGAAAATTCAGCAATTATGAGAATGTCTCACCAGTGCAAAGGGGAAAGGAAGATTTCACAGAGGGGACAGTTAGCATGGTACAGTATATGCATTGGCTTACATGCATGACCTCAACCCCATATTGTCGAGCTGGGGAGAGGGATGTGTGACGGAGTGAGACCAGGTATACAGTGCTTTGCAAAATAATTCACCCCCTTGGCATTATTCGTGTTTTGTTGCCTCACAACCTGGACTTAGCATGGATTGTTTGAGGATTTGCATCATTTCATTGACAGAACATGCCTGCTACTTTGAAGATGTTTTTTTTTTATTGCCCATTCCTCCTTGCAAAACTGCTACAGCTCCTTCAAGTTGCATTGTTATTGGATTGAGGTCTGGGCTTTGAATATGCCATTCCAACACATTTACATGTTCCCCCTTAAACCACTCAAATGTTGCTTTAGCAGTGTGTTTGGGGTCATTGTCCTGCTGGAAGGTGAACCTCTGTCCTAGCCTCAAATCAAGCACAGAGTGGTACAGGTTTTGCTCAAGAATATCCCTGTATTTAGCACCATCCATCTTTCCCTCTACTCTGACCAGTTTCCCAGTCCCGGCTGCTGAAAAACATCAAGACAGCATGATGCTGCCACCACCATGTTTCACTGTGGGGATGGTGTTCTTTGGGTGATGTGATATGTTGGGTTTGTGTCAGACAGCATTTTTCTTTGATGGACGAAAAGTTAAATTTTAGTCTCATCAGACCAGAGCACCTTCCTCCATACATTTTGGGAGTCTCCCACATGCCTTTTTGCAAACTCAAAATGTGCCATTTTGCTTTTTGAAGAAAGTAATGGCTTTCTTCTGGCCACGCCATAAAGCCAAACTCTATGGAGCGTACGGCTTATTGTTGTCCTATGTACAGATACTCCAACTCTGCAGCTCCTCCAGGGTTACCTTAGGTCTCTTTGCTGCCTCTCTGATTAATGCACTCCTTGCCCGGTACGTGAGTTTTGGTGGGCGGACGTCTCTTGGCAGGTTTGCTGTTCTGCCATGTTCTTTCCATTTGATTATGATAGATTTGATGGTGCTCCTGGCGATCATCAAAGATTTAGATATTTTTTTATAACCTAACCCTGACTTTTACTTCTCAACAACATTGTCCCTTACTTGTTTGGAGAGTTACTTGGTCTTCATGGCAGTGTTTATTTAGTGGGGCCTCTTGATTAGGTGTTGCAGCCTCTGGGGCCTTTCAAAAAAGGTGTGTATATGTAATGACAGATCATGTGACACTTAGATTGCACAAAGGTGGACATCATTTCACTAATGATGTGACTTCTGAAGGTAATTGGTTGCACCAGAGTTTTTTATGGGCTTCATAACAAATGGGGTGAATACATACGCACATGCCAATTTTCTGTTTTCTATTTCTAAAAAATAGTTTTATGCATATATTTTTCTCATTACACTTCACCAACTTAGACTATTGGGTTCTGATCCAGCACATAAAATTCAGATTAACAAAACATTGAACTTAACGATGTAATGTAACAAAATTGGTAAAAAGTCAAGGGGGTGAATACTTTTGCAAGGAACTGTATGTATTAGCCATATATAATACAAAGCTCTCTTTCTACCAGAAGGTGGAAGAGTTAACTCTTGGAGATATCTGATTAGCTCAGCTGTTTATAGACTCTAAGACACTGGAGCAGAGAAATGGAGTGGCCGGTTTTAGATACTGGAGCCTAGCAGTGAGAAAGGCCTGTGTATGTAATGTAATGGAAGTCTCTAATTGAGTCAGGCTCTGTATGGGCCTTCGGCCCTGGAAAAGCTAAAAAACAAACTGTTTAGAAGCCCAGAGAGGTGTATTGGAGCTGTAAACAGGGGCACCAGAGTGCCATGTCCATACTGTTGTCTGATTCTGGAGAAAAACAAAGACAGAGATGGAGCTGATGAGCGAGTTGCAGAGTAGAACTTAAAAGGTCAGTAATTGAATTAAAACCTGTTGCACTTTAAACCCCAAATTATTTTATTTCAAGTGGTTCTGGAGATTGTAAATCATTTTGTGACGCAACAGTAGGCTTCCCCATGGTCTTCAAAGGGCAGGTCGATGGAACTGCTGCAACTGCACTGGATAGCTGGGCTTCTGTGCGGGGGTCAGAATTCAGAATCTATGGACCCAGTTGGATGTTGCTGAATGAAGGCTGCATGAACAGAGTGGCAGTGAATATCAAATGCACACATGGAAGCAGGATGAAGATCCTGAACCAGTGTAGCTTCTTGTAATGCCAGTATCTGACTGAAGTATCTGGAACGAGAATTATATCCTTCCCGACCCTATCAGCCCGTCTGGCTCCTTCATGCACCCCCTGGTTCTAAAGCAAAGTAAAACTACTTAACTATTCTATTTAAGCATCCTGGAAAAATTGCAAACCATCTACTAGCCAAGCCAATGGAAATTGATTTTCAATCTATTAGGACCAATCAAATGGCTCAGATTTTAAATTCATTAGTCTGAACACTCTGGTCCTAATAAATTAAAAATCAATACTGAACAGGGTGACAACTGTAAACCCATTGTGATTTGCTGAAATATGATTGAAATCTATTTCAGCCAAGCAGAACAGCCAAAAATACTATTTAACCTAAAAAAAAAAATATTTTTATTTTTTGTAATGTGGGTAATTTATTTTGTGTAATTAATGGAAGTTTTATTTTTAATAATTTAGATTTTTTTTTATTTGCTAATTTATTGGGGGTGTCATAGGAGTCCTGGTGAACCCCATGGCACTTAATGTGTTCATTTATTTTATCAATGGAGGACAGTATAGCCCCCCATGGTCTTTGTTATTGTTTAACTATGTGTGTTGTTTTCCACTGTAAAAACGAGGTACTTGCAACAAAGCATTTGGAAGGCATACATTCCGTCAAGTTGTAGGGACATGGGATTAATTATTTGTTGCTGTACTACAAACTTTGACTGATCACTCCTCTTTTTCCCCCATCTGTGTGATCCTTCCCGATCCCAAGCAAATACCTAACTGGTGAGATACTCATTGTTGGCCAGTCTAGCTGGTACTGTTCTGTAACAATATTGTTGCAAGAGGAGTCTGAATCACTTTTGGTTTGTGTGTTTAAAACCTGCTTTTCTACATGGAGAAACATGTATCAATTCAGTATCCCTTCCATAAACATTAATTAGGGCCTAATCATAGCCCCTAACGATCAAGAATTTCAGTTTCTTGGTTCACATTTTTGTGAAGATCCTAAATAGGGGCGCTATTCAGCTCCAACACTTCCTGCCTTTGCATTACAGGAATTCCCCTGGTACAGTTGGCAATCTTCTCTGAAGGAATAGGCCTCTCGGTGACCAGCAGTCATATCAGGATCAATAGCATCACAGAGCGATTTCTAGCATAGCAAAATAATAAACGCCTTCCCTCTCAAAGAAATTACACCATTCCTTTTGTATTCCAGAAAGCATGGTTTAATATGGACTCCTTTAATAGCATTTCCAAACAGCAACAGAACAACAAAGGATCCCCCCCCCCCCAGTTACATCACAGTGGGCTGAACACATTCAAATCCCCCACACAGATTAGCACCACCCAATCATAGAAATAGAAGAGCCAATCAGGATCAGGGAAACCTGTGGGCTTGGCTTGCTTGCCTTGGGGGGAGTGGATCACTGGGCTGCACCCACATGGAATCAGAGCGGCAACAGAACAAAGGGCCTGTAATTACCCCAATGTCCTGCAGTGACATCTTGTGGACAAGAATTGGATTTACGTGTCCTTTTTTAGAGCAATCCTTTAAACCATGACAGTATATTAGTTAAGGGCAAACCGATCTTCACAAGCACTCCCCCCTGCGACTCAGCTAAGAGGGGGTAAATCTCCTCGGATTGCCCCTGATGAGCTGAGGGCTCCGTTCTGGTGTGAGTCATTGTTTATTTTAGGAAAACAAGAGTCTGCAAGAGTCCATAGTCCAGTGTCCATAGGGGAAAAATGGTTTAATATGCTTCAATAAGACCAGTAATGACACCCAACCCACACGATTTCCATGCATAGTAGGGTGTCAAGGGTATCCGGGGGGTTTGTGGAAACAACGTCCTCTTAGGCCCCAATTATAACCCAAAATTATAACAGACACAGGTTCTAAGGGCCTCTGCCACCTCCTGCACGTGGTCTGATTCTGGGTGTGCAGGGCAGATTTTTGTCACTTTTCTTTTCTACCCATCACAGGGGAGTAAATAATCATGGTGGTGACCCCAGCACAAACCCCACAGTCCAGGCCAAGAGTCCCTCCTTGGCTATTAGGCCCGGAGCATAGTTGCTCCCATCCAGCCTGTTTGCTTTGCCTGGGTTCTGCCAACAGTTCTCTGTGCCAGAGTAATCAATATAGTCCAAGGGTACCAATGCCACTCCATCCCCCAAAACACAGGCCAATGCACCCTTCTGCCCCACTGTATTAGTAAAACACTCCCCTGTGGCACCCAGAAAAACACTAATTCCAAGGGGGAAGGTACTGTCTGGATCTGGAAGCCGGCACCCAGTATTGTGGCCTGGTCTAAAGGCTCCAATCCTCTAGGTTACATCTGGATATCACATCCTCCTCCCTCTGGAACCACCGCCTGGGCATAGCACTCACCTCCTTCTGAATCCATGGTCACCGTGTTCCCTGGCAGGACCTCACTGCTCTCATCCAGACTTCTCCTTGGGCCATCAATTTGGCAGACATTCTCTGTCATTCCCACTGCCTTGTCCTTAGCAATGATGTCCCCACAAACTGGATAGTGCTATGCCCTCAAGCAGCCATGTTCCCAGGGCTGCTTGCTGCGCCTTTCCCTGGAACTTTGGCTATCAGCTGGAACCCCTTCAATGGTTCACAGTCCATTCCCAGGCCTGGCCAATCTGGCCTGCAATTAACTGGGCCTGGCCCATTTGTACCTCCATATTGGTATAGTCCTTGTCAGAGTCCATAAAATCCTATCCCCAGACCCCTTGTACATACCGCCTGGTTGGTAGGGGTCTGGTAACCAGTTCTCTTCATTCCTGTCCGCCTGACTGGCAGTATATTAGTCGAGGACAAACTGATCTTCACAAGCTTGTGAAGATCGGTTTGCCCTTTACTATTATACTGTCATGTTTTAAAGGATTTTTGTTGAAAAAAACACATAATTCCAATTCTTGTCCACAAGATGTCATTACAGGACATTGGGGTAATAACCGGTCCGTTATTCTGTTGCCTCTCTGATTCCATGTGAATGCAGCCCAGTGATCCACCCCCCAAGGCGGTCAAGCCAAGCCCACAGTTCTCCCTGATCCTGATAGGCTCTTCTATTTCTATGATTGGGTGATGCTAATCTGGGCAGGGGATTTCAATGTGTTTCGCCCACTGTGATGTAACTGGGGGAGGGAAATCCTTTTGTCTGTTACATAGTTACATAGTTACATAGTATTTGAGGTTGAATAAAGACTGTTAGTCCATCAAGTTCAATCTTTTTAGATCTCTTCTGATCCTTTTAATATATGGACTATTTCATAATAATTGTTAATCGATCCAGAGGAAGGCAAACAGAAAAAAAAAAACATTGAAACTTGCCAATTGTCTCATAAGGAGAAAACAAAAAGCAAAATTCCTTCCTGACCCCAGAGACTGGTGATCGAATTTCTTCCTGGATCACTATTACTTCGCTAGTTATCTAGGATAACCTTGAATGCCCTCTTTATTTAAAAATATATCTAACACCTTTTTTAAATTATCTATCGAGTTCACTGTCACCACCTCCTTTGGTGGAGAATTCCACAGTTTAACCACCCTAACTGTGAAGAACCCTTTTCTTTCTTTAATTCTTTAATCTTTTTTTCCTCTAACCTCAAGGGATGTCCTCTTGTCAGTTGAGAATCTCTTGGCACAAACATTTCACTTGACAAAGCCTTATATTGACCCAGAATTTATTTAAATAAAGTAATCATATCCCCTCATAGATGCCTTTTTTTTTATAGGGAAAATAAGTCTAATTTGGTTAGTCTTTCTTCATAACTTAGCCCCTCCATTCCCCTTATTAGTTTTGTTGCCCTTCTCTGTACTTTTTCCAGCTTTAAAATGTCCTTTTTATGAAGTGGTGCCGAAATTCCTTTCAATATCAGATAACCCTAGATTTGCACCATTAAGATTATAAATGGCATGGATATTTTTCCTTCCCAAATGAATAACCTATATTTATTTGTATTAAATCTCATCTGCCATTTAGCTGCCCATTTCACTCATTTATGCAAATCCCTTTGTAGGGAAAGTACATCATTATCTGGTTTAATTACCTTGCACAACTTAGTGTCATCAGCAAAAATTGAGACACTACTTTTGAGTCCTACTTCTACGTCATTAATAAATATGTTAAAAAGGCGAGGACCTAATACTGAGCCCTGAGGAACCCCACTTACCACATTAGTCCAATCGAAGTATGTTCCATTTACAACAACCCTTTGATTCCTGTCTTTTAGCCAGCTCCCGATTCCTGAGCAAATATTTACTGCAATTCCTGTATCTCTAAGTTTCCTCAACAGTCTCCCATGTGACACTGTATCAAAAGCCTTTGCAAAATCCAAAAAGACTACATCCACTGAGTTACCCTGATCCAAGTTCCTGCTAACCTCCTCATAGAAACTAATTGGATTGGTTTGACATGACCTACCTTTCATAAATCAGTGTTGACTCCTATTTATGATCTTGTTCAAATACACATATTCTTGTATATTTCCCATGTGACACTGTATCAAAAGCCTTTGCAAAATCCAAAAAGACTACATCCACTGAGTTGCCCTGATCCAAGTTCCTGCTAACCTCCTCATAGAAACTAATTGGATTGGTTTGACATGACCTACCTTTCATAAATCAGTGTTGACTCCTATTTATGGTTTTGTTCAAATAGACATATTCTTGTATATTTCCCCTTATTAACAATTTCTTAAAGCTTTCCTACTACTGTTGTTCAGTTGGTGTTTGGAAATGCTGGGAAGGCTTTTATTATTTTGCTATACTAGAAATCACTTTGTGATTAGAGATGTCGCGAATAGTTTGCCGGCGGACTGTTCCCGGCGAACATAGCATGTTCGCGTTCGCGGCGAACTGCGAACATGTGTGATGTTCGATCCGCCCCCTATACTTTATCATTGAGCAAACTTTGACCCTGCAACTCACAGTCAGCAGACACATTCCAGTCAATCAGCATCATACCCTGCCTTCCAGACCCTTTAACCTCATGGACAGCAGCCATTTTGGAATCAAAACTAACTTGCAGTCTTACTGAGAGGAGGCTGAGTGTAGGTGATACTGCATCAATAGGGAAAACCATAGCTAGGCTACTGTACACAGTGTGCAATACAGTCCTGAAGGACTCCCTGTGTCTTTTCCCCCCCTTATCATCATCCTTCCCTCACCTTAGCACCCAACCCTAACACCCCTCACACTTATCCATAACACCCATCAACCTAACACCTAACCCTAACACCCCTCACACTTATCCCTAACATGCCTCACTCTAACACCCCTTACACTTATCCTTAACACCCCTCACCCTAACACCTAACCATAACATCCCTTACCCTAACACCCATCACACTTATCCCTAACACCCCTCAACCTAACACCTAACCCTAACACCCCTCACACTTATCCCGAACACCCCTTACCCTAACACCTAACCCTAACATCACTTACCCTAACACCCATCACACTTATCCCTAACACCCCTCACCCTAACACCTAACCTTAACACCCCTCACACTTATCCCTAACACCACTTACCCTAACACCCCTCACACTTATCCCTAACACCACTTACCCTAACACCCCTCACACTTATCCCTAACACCTAACCCTAACATCCCTCACCCTAACACCCCCCACACTTATCCCTAACACCCCTCACCCTAACACCTAACCCTAACACCCCTCACACTTATTCCTAACACCCCTCACCCTAACACCTAACCCTAATACCCCCTTACACTTATCCCTCACACCCCTCACCCTAACACCTAACCCTAACACCCCTCACACTTATCCCTAACACCCCTTACCCTAACACCCCTCACACTTATCCCTAACACCCCTTACCCTAGCCCTAACACCCCTCACACTTATTCCTGACCCTAACATCCCTCACCCTAACACCCCCACATGTATCCCTAATACCCCTAACACCTAACCCTAACACCCCTCACACTTATCCCTAACACCTAACCCTAACATCCCTCACCCTAACACCCCCCACACTTATCCCTAACACCCCTCACCCTAACACCTAACCCTAGCACCCTTCACATTTATCTCTAACACCCCTTACCCTAACACCCCTCACACTTATCCCTAACACCCCTCACCCTAACACCTAACCCTAATACCCCCTTACACTTATCCCTAACACCCCTCACCCTAACACCTAACCCTAACACCCCTCACACTTATCCCTAACACCTCTTACCCTAACCCTAACACCCCTCACACTTATCCCTAACACCTAACCCTAACATCCCTCACCCTAACACCCCCCACACTTATCCCTAACACCCCTCACCCTAACACCTAACCCTAACACCCGTCACACTTATCCCTAACACCCTAACACCACTCACACTTATCCCTAACACCCCTCACCCTAACACCTAACCCTAATACCCCCTTACACTTATCCCTAACAGCCCTTACCCTAACACCTAAACCTAACATCCCTTACCCTAACACCCATCGCACTTATTGCTAACACCCCTCACCCTAACACCTAACCCTAATACCCCCTTACACTTATCCCTAACAGCCCTTACCCTAACACCTAACCGTAACATCCCTTACCCTAACAACCATCGCACTTATCCCTAAAACCCCTCACCCTAACACCTAACCCTAACACCCCTCACACTTATCCCTAACACCCCTTACCCTAACCCTAACACCCCTCACACTTACCCCTAACACCCCTTACCCTAACCCTAACACCCCTCACACTTATCCCTAACCCTAACATCCCTCACCCTAACACCCCCACACTTATCCCTAACACCCCTCACCCTAACACCTAACCCTAACACCCTCCAGACTTATCCCTAACACCCCTCACCCTAACACCTAACCCTAACACCCCTCACACTTATCCCTATCACCCCTCACCCTAACCCTAACACCCCTCACACTTATTCCTAACACCCCTCACCCTAATACCCCCTTACACTTATCCCTCACACCCCTCACCCTAACACCTAACCCTAACACCCCTCACACTTATCCCTAACACCCCTTACCCTAACACCCCTCACACTTATCCCTAACACCCCTTACCCTAACCCTAACACCCCTCACACTTATTCCTTACCCTAACATCCCTCACCCTAACACCCCCACATTTATCCCTAACACCCCTAACACCTAACCCTAACACCCCTCACAATTATCCCTAACACCTAACCCTAAAATCCCTCACCCTAACACCCCCCACACTTATCCCTAACACCCCTCACCCTAACACCTAACCCTAGCACCCTTCACACTTATCTCTAACACCCCTTACCCTAACCCTAACACCCCTCACACTTATCCCTAACACCTAACCCTAAGGTCCCTCACCCTAACACCTTCCACACTTATCCCTAACACCCCTCACCCTAACACCTAACCCTAACACCCCTCACACTTATCCCTAACACCCCTTACACTAACACCCCTCACACTTATCCCTAACACCCCTCACCCTAACACCTAACCCTAATACCCCCTTACACTTATCCCTAACACCCCTCACCCTAACACCTAACCCTATTACCCCTCACACTTATCCCTAACACCTCTTACCCTAACACCCCTCACACTTATCCCTAACACCTAACCCTAACATCCCTCACCCTAACACCCCTTACACTAACACCCCCCACACTTATCCCTAACACCCCTCACCCTAACACCTAACCCTAACACCCCTCACACTTATCCCTAACACCCTAACCCTAACACCACTCACACTTATCCCTAACACCCCTCACCCTAACACCTAACCCTAATACCCCCTTACACTTATCCCTAACAGCCCTTACCCTAACACCTAACCCTAACATCCCTTACCCTAACACCCATCGCACTTATCCCTAACACCCCTCACCCTAACACCTAACCCTAATACCCCCTTACACTTATCCCTAACAGCCCTTACCCTAACACCTAACCGTAACATCCCTTACCCTAACACCCATCGCACTTATCCCTAAAACCCCTCACCCTAACACCTAACCCTAACACCCCTCACACTTATCCCTAACACCCCTTACCCTAACCCTAACACCCCTCACACTTACCCCTAACACCCCTTACCCTAACCCTAACACCCCTCACACTTATCCCTAACCCTAACATCCCTCACCCTAACACCCCCACACTTATCCCTAAAACCCCTCACCCTAACACCTAACCCTAACACCCCTCACACTTATCCCTAACATCTAACCCTAACGTCCCTCACCCTAACACGCCCCACACTTATCCCTAACACCACTCACCCTAACAGCTAACCCTAACACCCCTCACACTTATCCCTAACACCCCTCACCCTAACCCTAACACCCCTCACACTTATCCCTAACACCCCTTACCCTAACCCTAACACCCTCACACTTAACCCTAACACCTCTCACACTTATCCCTAACACCTAACCCTAACATCCCTCACCCTAACACCCCCCACACTTATCCCTAACACCCCTCACCCTAACACCTAACCCTAACACCCCTCACACTTATCCCTAACACCCCTAACCCTTACACCCCTCACACTTATCCCTAACACCCCTCACCCTAACACCTAACCCTAATACACCCTCACACTTATCCCTAACACCCCTCACCCTAACACCTAACCCTAACACCCCTCACACTTATCCCTAACACCCCTTACCCTAACCCTAACACCCCTCACACTTATCCCTAACACCTAACCCTAACATCCCTCACCCTAACACCCCCCACACTTATCCCTAACACCCCTCACCCTAACACCTAACCCTAACACCCCTCACACTTATCCCTAACAACCCTCACCCTAACCCTTACACCCCTCACACTTATCCCTAACACCCCTCACCCTAACACCTAACCCTAATACCCCCTTACACTTATCCCTAACACCCCTCACCCTAACACCTAACCCTAACACCCCTCACACTTATCCCTAACACCTCTTACCCTAACCCTAACACCCCTCACACTTATCCCTAACACCTAACCCTAACATCCCTCACCCTAACACCCCCCACACTTTTCCATAACACCCCTCACCCTAACACCTAACCCTAACACCCCTCACACTTATCCCTAACACCCTAACCCTAACAACCCTCACACTTATCCCTAACACCCCTCACCCTAACACCTAACCCTAATACCCCCTTACACTTATCCCTAACAGCCCTTACCCTAACACCTAACCCTAACATCCCTTATCCTAGCACCCATCGCACTTATCCCTAACACCCCTCACCCTAACACCTAACCCTAATACCCCCTTACACTTATCCCTAACAGCCCTTACCCTAACACCTAACCGTAATATCCCTTACCCTAACACCCATCGCACTTATCCCTAAAACCCCTCACCCTAACACCTAACCCTAACACCCCTCACACTTATCCCTAACACCCCTTACCCTAACCCTAACACCCCTCACACTTATCCCTAACCCTAACATCCCTCACCCTAACACCCCCACACTTATCCCTAACACCCCTCACCCTAACACCTAACCTTAACACCCCTCACACTTATCCCTAACACCTAACCCTAACGTCCCTCACCCTAACACCCCCCACACGTATCCCTAACACCACTCACCCTAACAGCTAACCCTAACACCCCTCACACTTATCCCTAACACCCCTTACCCTAACCCTAACACCCCTCACACTTATCCCTAACACCTAACCCTAACATCCCTCACCCTAACACCCCCCACACTTATCCCTAACACCCCTCACCCTAACACCTAACCCTAACACACCTCACACTTATCCCTAACACCCCTTACAATAACACCCCTTACACTTATCCCTAACACCCCTCACCCTAACACCTAACCCTAACACCCCTCACACTTATCCCTAACACCTCTTACCCTAACACCCCTCACACTTATCCCTAACACCTAACCCTAACATCCCTCACCCTAACACCCCCCACACTTATCCCTAACACCCCTCACCCTAACACCTAACCCTAACACCCCTCACACTTATCCCTAACACCCTAACCCTAACACCCCTCACACTTATCCCTAACACCCCTCACCCTAACACCTAACCCTAATACCCCCTTACACTTATCCCTAACAGCCCTTTGTCATGAATCAGCCAGTGGCCATATTGGATTTGGTGTGAACTATGCTGGGGCCATTTTGTGACTGGCAGCGGTGGCCATTTTGGGCTTAGTGGTCTTCCACATGCTGTTGCCATGGGGAGGAACAAAAGGTTTGGGGCCCACTTGTTATGGATATATTGTTGTGTTGTGGTCTAGGGGATAAAGTATTATAAGTTTACCCCTTAGCATATCCCCATCCCTTCCATGTTTAGGCTCATTGTAATGGGTGTCATGTGAGGGAGCTGGTGGGATGTGTTGGTTCTATGTGTGTGAAACATTGTGTGTTGTATTTGTAAATATGAATGTATGGTATTATATTAGTATGTCATTATATTGTAGAGGGGAAGCCATTGAATACAGCCACGCCTCCTTGGTTCACAGAGGCCTGTTAATCCCATTAGATAGTGTCCAGCAGAGAACTAACAATGGGAAGCTCACAGCTGGAGAGCAGACAGGCAGGCACCCAGAAACAATGGGATGGCCTGAAGGCTTCTCAGCCTTCATAGCATAGGCATAGAAGAGTAAAAGACATGCTTTCCCCTGGACAAATTAATTAGTTGGCCTCGCCTAGTGGGCGGACCTGGGAGGGGACTATTGGTTCACGCACAGTTCCCCTTCATGATTGGCCAGACGTCATTTGGGGCTGGATAACGGTAGCCACTTCCCCCATTCTTGTGTGATGTGGTTAAATATGCTGTTCTAAAATAAAACATGGTTCATAATTTTCATCAAGACTTTGTGTGCAGGTGTATTATTGACCCAAAGGCATATGCTGGCAGAGGAGATTGTTTCTGACTTCCTTCCAGGGTTCCCAGCGCACACTACCTTAAGCTGGGACTTATGCTCTTGCATCCGCAAAGAAGGTCCATTGGTCTGAGTCACCCAAATCTTAGGTCTAAAACCTACAGGAGATAAGAGGACTAGGATCCTCTATACTCCATCATCATTGTAGGTTGTGACACCCTTACCCTAACACCTAACCCTAACATCCCTTACCCTAACACCCATCGCACTTATCCCTAACACCCCTCACCCTAACACCTAACCCTAATACCCCCTTACACTTATCCCTAACAGCCCTTACCCTAACACCTAACCGTAACATCCCTTACCCTAACACCCATCGCACTTATCCCTAAAACCCCTCACCCTAACACCTAACCCTAACACCCCTCACACTTATCCCTAACACCCCTTACCCTAACCCTAACACCCCTCACACTTATCCCTAACCCTAACATCCCTCACCCTAACACCCCCACACTTATCCCTAACACCCCTCACCCTAACACCTAACCCTAACACCCCTCACACTTATCCCTAACACCTAACCCTAACGTCCCTCACCCTAACCCTAACACCCCTCACACTTATCCCTAACACCCCTTACCCTAACTCTAACACCCTCACACTTATCCCTAACACCCCTCACCCTAACACCTAACCCTAACACCCCTCACACTTATCCCTAACACCCTTTACCCTAACCCTAACACCCCTCACACTTATCCCTAACACCTAACCCTAACATCCCTCACCCTAACACCCCCCACACTTATCCCTAACACCCCTCACCCTAACACCTAACCCTAACACCCCTCACACTTATCCCTAACACCCCTTACACTAACACCCCTTACACTTATCCCTAACACCCCTCACCCTAACACCTCTCACACTTAGCCCTAACACCCCTCACCCTAACACCTAACCCCCTCACCCTTATCTATAACACCCCTTACCCTAACACCCCTCACTCATCCCTGTGTCTCTTCCTCCCCCCCTTATCATCAAGGGAGGGGGAGGATGATGAGGGAGGAGGGAAGAGATACAGGGGAGGGTGATGAGGAAGGGGGGAAAGAGACACAGGGGAGGATGATGAGGGAGGGGGAGAGACACAGGGGAAGATGATGAGGGAGGGGGAAAAGAGACACAGGGGAGGATGATGAGGGAGGGGGGAAAGAGACACAGGGGAGGATGATGATGGAGGGGGGAAAGAGACACAGGGGAGGATGATGATGGATTGGGAAGAGACACAGGGGAGGATGATGAGGGAGGGGGGAAAGAGACCCAGGGAAGGATTATGATGGAGGGGGGAAGAGACACAGGGGAGGATGATGAGGGAGGGGGTAAAGAGATACAGGGAAGGATGATGAGGGAGGTGGGAGGATGATGAGGGAGGGGGGATGAGACACAGTGGAGGGTGATGAGGAAGGGGGGAAAGAGACACGGGGAGGATGATGAGGGAGGGGGTAAAAAGGTTCAGGGGAGGATGATGATGGAGGGGGATGTTAGGTTATTTATGCCCTTTATGGATTAAAACCAGACTCTGCATGAACTATGTAATTTTCCGTGGGAGTTTAGACATGGATCCCCCTCCGGCATGCCACAGTCCAGGTGTTAGTCTCCTTAAACAACTTTTCCATCACTATTGTGGCCAGAAAGAGTCCCTGTGGGTTTTAAAATCCGCCTGCCCATTGAAGTCTGTGGCGGTTCGCCGGGTGCGCCGGTTCGCGAACATTTGCGACGGTTCGCGTTCGCGGTTCGCTAACCGAAAATTTTATGTTCGCGACATCACTATTTGTGATGCTATTGATCCTGATTGACTGCCGGTCACCGAGAGGCCCATTCCTTCAGAGAAGATTTCCAGCTATAACAGGGAAATTCCTGTTTCGCAAAGGCAGGAAGTGTTGGAGCTGAATACTGCCCCTATCTAGGATCTAATTATGGCCTAATCATAGCCACTAATGATCAAGAATTTCAGTTGCTTGGTTCACATTTTATTAACAGTGAATTGGAGTTTTGTCATTGGCGCAGGGTAGTGGCTGAATGACCCATCAGAAAGGATCTGACAGGCCCAGAAAATTTAATCAGGTCAATTAACAGTCTACTACAGTTTACAATGGAGAGGAAGGACAATAGAGTTGGTATAAGTTTTGTGCCCTTATGTCCATGGGACCCACCCTCTTCGTTCTGCTAATGACTTCTTTCCACCTCTCTAATCACCTCCTCTTTCCCCCCTTCAGGACTATACTCTGGAACTCATTTCACTTTTTCATTCCACTATACTATCTTACTGCCTTGAAACCTTCAAATCCTCACTAAACAACACATCCGTTTAAATAAGCCTACCACCTTCCACCTTAACTTGCACAAATTATATTTCACTCTCCAGTACCTCACTCAAACCCTTTAGATTGTATTTTTATTAGCTTTCAATCCTGCAAGGTGTTTTGAGGAAAGCATTATGGGCACTGGATTCTAAGCTCAAAGACAGGGCCCTCCATCCTTTGCAACGTGTTAATACTGCTATTGTTTTGCCGTGATTGTAACCCATTTATAGTGCTACTGAATATCTTAGCGCATTACAAATAAACAATAATAATAATAATAGACAAGGCATCTCCTCAGGTTATTCCCTTGTACTATGGGGCCTCTACAGGCCCCTCACCAGTGTACCTCTCAATTCATGTTTTCCTTTCCCGGAAGCCTCCATATAACAGGATTTATGAAACGTTTTGGGGAAAATGCAGCACTTTAATACCAAACATGCATGGGTACCACCTTTATATCAATAAATTTACACAATAATACAATAATTCCTATCGGATGAAGCCACACACACTGCCATGTACTGTATAATATACACACACACACACACACACAATAACTATGAATAACTCCAAAAGTTCAGTTGTAGGCCCTTCTGGGCATGAAACATAAGACGTTTTAGTCCAGTCCTGGTCAGCACTGGCCACTTCCACTATGCCAACTAATCCCCAAGGCACCTCATTTGGTGGTCTTTTTACTAGTTGCTCCCTTTTCCAATGCAGTAGTGCCACAGTGTCCCTTTTTAATCCCCCATTACAAAATCCCATTCATACCAGTGCCGAGGCAGTTGTTCCCCTATTGGTTTCAGCTACTAGAGCTTGACCAATAGTCCTCCTTGTGAGAAACCCCAGGAATTTAAAATCTTCCAATGGGTGAAGGGCTTACAGTCTTTGGTGAAATGCCTGTGGTTTTTGGCTAAAACCTTATATTGACGCAGTGCCCGCTAAAGATAATCCCCTGCCCCAGTGATTAAGCTCTTTTAGTATTAAGTCAGGGCCCTGATGGACTGATCTGTAACATGAAGATAGGAGGGTACTTTTGCACAGAGTCTGAACGCTGCGGCTGAACTCCTACTGGTGAAAAAGAGGTAGTGCAGGCAAAAAAAAAATGTTTCCCACTCCAACGTGGCGCATAAGACGCGCCAACATAAGAGGCCTTGAGCTATGAGAGGTGCGCCCGAGGCCATCAAGGGCCGTGCCAAACATAGCAATGGCCTTGCTGTCGATTTAGCCGTGTTGAGTTGCGCCACGTCGGAGGGGAAAATATTTGCCTGCACTACCTCTTTTTCACCACTAGGTTAAGACTCTGTGCGGCTACATAATAGACAAGATGCAAAAGGAGTAGATAGAGTTTGGGGAAAACTTAAAACTCCCTTTTTTTCAGTAGGAAGCATAAACTCAGTGATTAATGCCTTTTGGACTGGTAACCCTTTCAATTAATGAAATAAGCAGAGGACCCCTTTGTGCCATCATAGTTACTGCATTTCAAATAATTTATGATTCTGAATCCAAGACAGATCCCATGCATTTATTATGTTTCCTATTCTACATTGTACACTCTGGACTTTCAGTGTAATCTAGAAAAATGATTAATGTTCTCCCTTTTTCAGCACACTTTCCACATTTTTAATCATTCCACATATTTTTAATTTTTAATGTTTGTACACAAATGGAATGATGAAATATCACATTGTAATGTTTTGTGTTATATATAGCCTTTAAAATTAGCAATTTATTTGGCTGTGTCATTTAGGTTTTATGTCACCCTAGACCACGAATGTCTAAACTCGGTCCAGATGAGACTATTGCTTCTTTAGTCATCCCAATTGACTCACTTGTGCATAGAAAGGAAATACTCAAATCCAGGCTTGTGTGCGGCCCTCCAGGACCGAGTTTTGACCCCCCTGCCTAGACCAATTGTGCACCATCCATGCCTTGGCTGCTACTACTCTTCTCCAACTGATTTCCAAATCATAATATTATTGCTCACCTATATATAAAGTCATAAGTGTATGTGCATTTATGTATGCAGGTTCCCATTTTATTCCATGGTACTGTATCAGCAGCTTCAGGTAGCCTGCTGCCGCCTTAAAATTCAGGTATTATATTTGAACTTTAATAAAAAGGTTCAGTAGAAACTGCAGGGACTTGTGTTGTTTGTATCCCTTGAGATAAATATGTGCTTGCTCACCCTTAATTATTATACATCTCACATTGCCCCTTGACAAAAATTTTACTTTTCATTACAAGCCTTTTCATTTGAAGTTTGAAGTTTGAATGTGGATGGAATTACATCTATGCATAATCCAGATATAAATGTATGCATTTTTCTTACTAATTTAAAAATGTAAAATTGTTTTGGCAGAGTGTAATTTTTTATATTTTTGTGGACATGAATACTGTACTATACATGTCCCTATCACCACAAATTATCTGCACATAGTAGACAGACAATCCCCTCGACCAGCAAATGGACCTACATAGGTTCTCAAACCCTTTGCAGGATGCTCACTAGCAGCCTTATTAAATTCCAGCCTCATAAAGAAGAGCCTTCTACTTAAACCCTATGTGCTGCAAATTTATCAATGTTATGACACTATTAAATTAGCTCTGCTGCGAGCAACGTGTGAGCTACGCAGCAGGGCCGTCCGTATCAACATGGAGAAAATGTACATGATGAGTGACAGCCTGCGAGATGATCTTGCAGGCTCCCACACCTCATCTATTGCTGCGGGGGTCCTAAACGGGACCTCCGCAGCAGTCCCACACATAAGCCCTGCCGGGGGGGGGGTACTCCAACTACCCCCCCAGCACCTAAAATTAACCCCCCTCTAGGCGGGGGTTCCCCATTGGGACCCCTGAAGTGTCCCCACATTAACCCCATGCTGCAGGGGTCCATCGGGACCCCCACAGCTCCCCCACATTAACCCCTTGCAGCGGGGGTCCCCGATCGGCACGTTCAGGCCCCCGCTGCATTTAAAACGTTGAAATTCCCCGCCGCGGCTCCTTAAAGGGCCTGCGGCACACTATTAGCAATCCCGGCCGCGTCACCTAACATTAACCTCCGAAGGGTCCCCACATTAACCCCTTGCTGCAGGGGTCCATAGAACCTGCGAGGTGGGACATATAAAATTTTAAATGCAGCGGGGTCTTGATCGGTGCCGATCGGGGACCCCCGCTGCAAGGGGTTAATGTGGAGGTGCTGCGGGGGTCCCTAATCGGCACCAATCGTGACCCAGCTGCATTTAACATTTTTTATTTCCCGCCTCGAGGATTCCTTAAATGACCGTAAAGGTCCTGAAAGGACTTGCGCTAAAAAATATTAACCCCAGGCAACTAAAATTAACCCCATAACTCACGGGGTTAATACAGACCCCCATAAAACCCTTAATTAACCCTATAACTCATGGGGGTCAATACAGACCCCCATAAGCACTTAATTAACACTATAACTCATGGGGGTAAATACAGACTCCCATAAGCCCTTAATTAACCCTATAACTCATGGGAGTCAAAAAAGACCCCCATAAGCACTTAATTAACCCTGTCACTCATGGGGGTCAATACAGACCCCCATAAGCCTTAATTAACCCTATAACTCTTGGAGGTCAATACAGACCCCAATAAGCACTTTATTAACCCTGTCACTCACGGGGGTCAATACAGACCCCCATAAGCCTTAATTAACCCTGTCACTCATGGGGGTCAATACAGACCCCCATAAGCCCTTAATTAACCCTATAACTCATGGGGGTCAATACAGACCCCCATAAGCACTTAATTAACCCCATCAGTCACATAAGGACAGTTACAACCCTAACATTAACCACATAAGTGCCATGACGGTCCTCAAGGACTAATTACAAACAACACACTGCACTATAACCCCCAATAAACCAATAAATCTAAACAACAGCCAATCACAATGGGATACACCCCCATGAGTGATTGGCTGAAGGCATTTGCGCCTTCTGATTGGCTGTAATACTGATTGACATTGACAACATCCAATCAGAAGGCGCAAATGCCTTTAGCCAATCACTCCACGGGGGTGTATCCCATTGTGATTGTCTGTTGTCACTGCAACCAATCAGAATGCGCAGGCGCCTCCAGCCAATCACCCTGTGGGGGTGTATCCCATTGTGATTGGCTGAAGGCATCTGCGCCTTGTTTTTGGTTTAAATAAAGATTGACAGGTGTGTTAGCCAATCAGAATGGGATTTTGGGTTGTATCCCATCCTGATTGGCTCAAACATTGGCACCTTCTGATTGGCTGAAATATGATAGACAGCGTTTTGAGCAAATCAGAAGGCGTCATTGCCTATTTCCTTCCGGAAAATGCTCTAGGAGGCTCATTAGCATTGTGGAATTCTGCCAGTGAGGACCTCCGTTAGTTTATTATTTTTTTTAGGGCGTGGATTTTCAGAACAGGAGCAGGCAGGGGACATAGCGCCAAGGTAAGTTGAATGTATATTATGTTTATTTTACTTTATTTTGTGTCTATATGTTGTAATAATGTAATGTGTTTTTATTAACAGGGACCGCGCCGGTGAAAAAAAGAAGGACGGGGACATGCTGGACAGGTGAGTAGAATATTTAGAATGTTTATAATAATTATTTATTTTATGTAAATGTGTTGTACTAATTTTTTTGTTTTTTTGTTTTTTCCCCTCGGTTGGTGATCTGAAGGGACATCTGCAAAGGTAAGTGGTCTTAATTATTTTATTTTAGCTTAGAATTAGGGTTTCTGTATGTAGATAGGATATACTGTATGTTAGATAGGGTGATGTATTTTAGATAGTTAGGATTTACTGTATATTAGATAGATAGATAGGTGGATGTATTTTAGATAGTTAGGATTTATTGTATATTAGATAGATAGGGGTATGTATGTTAGATAGTTAGGATTTATTGTATTTGTGATAGATAGGGGGATGTATGTTAGATAGTTAGGGCCTCATTCTATTATCGGCCGTAAAATGGCCGCAAGGCTGCGATTCCTTGCGGGGGTTCCGTTATCTTGGAATTCAATTATACGGCCCCGCAAGGATCTCCCCTTACGGCCGGCCGTATATCTTGCAACCGGCAGTAAGCTCAGAAAACTTTAAACGCAAAAATAAATTCAAGACGTCACTGTAAAGCTCTGTAAATGCTAGGGATCATATTGGGGGACATGAGGATTAATATCAACCCCCTCTCAAGCTTGCACATCAGCCCAAATCCGAGTTTACATTAACTGTTTATTTTCCGCCCGCAGCGTGGGCGGGTCTGAGGTGCTCCAAGCACTCTGGAATTTTTACATGGATATGTGACTTAAATTTTTTTTACGGATTTGAGTGTAGGGGAATGTTGTGCTATTTTTGCTAACACCTACAATCACTTTATAGTCTCCTCAGAGTGCAGGATGGCTTTATTTAGGCTTTATAATGTGCTTTATTGGTGCTAGCGGGACCTTTTTGCTGCAAGTAAGCTGCGGCTTAGTTTTAGCCTTGCAGAGAGGTTTCCCAGAGCAATTGAATAGCAAACAGGATTTTCTTGCGGCCGAAACTCTTGCGGCCGTTTTAGATCAAAGGCTTTCCTCCCGCGCGAGCGGCCGCAAGGGATAGCAAGTCGCCGGCCGCAAGCCTGCCGGAATCCCCGGCCGGAGAGGAATAGAATAGCCGAATAGCTTGCGGCCGGTCCTTGCGGCCCCGCATCTCCTACGGCCGATAATAGAATGAGGCCCTTAGTATTTATTTTATATTAGAATTGATTGTATGTTAGATAGATAGGGGGTATTCTATTCTATTGTATTTGTACTGTATCGATTGTATTGTATATATTGTATTGTACTGTGTATGTCTTTAATTTTCAGGTGTGTATTTTTTTTTTTGTAGTGGGGGGGTTGTAATGTATTTTTTTATTTTCTGTAATGTTCCTTTTTTATTTTTTTGTGACAGTTTTTTTTTTCTGTAATGTAGATTTTTTCTGTCATTATAGTGGTGGGGGGGTTATTAGGGGGTAGGTAGTGTAGGTAGGTAGTGTAGGTGTTAATAGGTTAGTGTAGAGGGGGGTTAGATGAGATTTCATGGTTTATTGGGGGGAATAGTGCAGTGTAGTGTTTGTAGTTAGTGTCATGAGGGTCCTTGAGGACCGACATGGCACTTATGTGGTTAATGTTAGGGTTGTAACTGCCCCATAAGGGTCATAATATACCCTTATGGGACTGATGGGGTTAATTAAGTGCTTATGGGGGTCTGTATTGACCCCCATGAGTTATAAGGTTAATTAAGGGCTTATGGGGTCTGTATTGACCCCCATGAGTGACGGGGTTAATTAAGTGCTTATGGGGATCTCTATTGACCCCATGAGTTATAGGGTTAATTAAGAGCTTATAGGGGTCTGTATTTACCCCCATGACTTATAGGGTTAATTAAGGGCTAATGGGGGTCTGTATTGACCCCTGGGAGTGACAGGGTTAATTAAGGCTTATGGGGTCTGTATTCACCCCCATGAGAGACAGGGTTAATTAAGTGCTTATGGGGGTCTGTATTGACCCCCATGAGAGACAGGGTTATTTAAGTGCCTTTGGGGGTCTGTATTGACCCCCATGAGAAAGAGTTAATTAAGTGCTTATGGGGGTCTGTATGGACCCCCATGAGTTATAGGGTTAATTAAGGGCTTATGGGGGTCTTATTGACCCCCATGTGTTATAGGGTTAATTAAGTGCTTAAGGCGGTCTGTATTGAGCCCCATGAGTGACGGGGTGAATTAAGGCTTATGGGGGTCTGTATTGACCCTCATGAGTGACAGGGTAAAAGAGTGCTTATGGGAGTCTGTATTGACCTCCGTGAGTTATAGGGTTAATTAGGGGTTATGGGGGTCTGTATTGACCCTCATGTGTTATAGGGTTAATTAAGTGCTTATGGGGGTCTGTATTGACCCCCATGAGTGACGGGGTGAATTAAGGCTTATTGGAGTCTGTATTGACCCCCATTTGTTATAGGGTTAATTTAGTGCTTATGGGGGGTCTGTATTGACCCCAATGGGTTATAGCGTTAATTAAGGCTTATGGGGGTCTCTATTGACCCCCATGGTTTATAGGGTTAATTAAGGCTTATGGGGGTCTGTATTGACCCCCATGAGTTATAGGGTTAATTAAGAGCTTATGGGGATCTGTATTGACCCCCATGTGTTATAGGGTTAATTAAGTGCTTATGGGGGCCTGTATTGACCCCCATGAGTGATGGGGTGAATTAAGGTTCATGGGGGTCTGTATTGACCCCTGTGAGTTATAGGGTTAATTAAGGGCTTATGGGGGTCTGTATTGACCCCCATGAGTGATGGGGTTAATTAAGTGCTTATGGGTGTCTTTATTGACCCCCATGAGTTATAGAGTTAATTGAGGGCTTATGGGGGTCTGTATTGCCCCCCATGTGTTACATTGTAAATTAAGTGCTTATGGGGGTCTATATTGCCCCCCATGTGTTATAGGGTTAATTAAGTGCTTATGGGGGTCTGTATTGACCCCCATGAGTGACATGGTTAATTAAGGCTTTTGGGGGTCTGTATTGACCCCCATGAGTGACAAGGTTAATCAAGGGCTTATGGGGGTCTGTATTGATGGGTTAAATTAATGCTTATGAGGGTCTGTATTGACCCCCATGAGTTATAGGGTTAATTAAGGCTTATGGGGGTCTGTATTGACCCCCATGAGTTATAGGGTTAATTAAGTGCTTATGGGAGTCTGTATTGACCCCCACGAGTGACAGGGTTAATTAAGACTTATGGGGGTCTGTATTGACCCCCATGAGTGACGGGGTTATTTAAGTGCTTATGGGGGTCTGCATAGAAAGGGGTTAATTTTAGGTGCCGCGGCCGGGATTGCTAATAGTGTGCCGCGGGCTCTTTAAGGAGCAGCGGCGGGGAATTTAAAACTTTTAAATGCAGTGGGGGCCAGATCTATGCCGATCGGGGACCCCCACTGCAAGGGGTTAATGTGGGGACACTTCGGGGGTCCCAATGGGGACCCCCAGCATAGAAAAGGGTTAATTTTTGGTGCCGCGGCCGGGATTGCTGATAATTTAAAACTTTTATATGCAACAGTGGCCTGATCTCTGCCGATTCGGAACCCCCGCTCCAAGGGGTTAATGTGAGGGGGCTGCAGAGGTCCTAATAGGGACCCCTGCAGCATGGGGATGTGTATAGGGAGCAGGGGGGAGCATCACACGGCTGTCTCGGGCTGCTCCGAGGCAGCACGCAGAGGCTTTAGTATCCCTTGGTAGCACTTTTGTGTGCCCATAGGGATTCTTCCGAAGTGCAAGATTCACCTCATAGATTTAAGGCTGCGTGTTACTCCGTAGCTCTTTCGGAGCTTATTCTTGGCAATTTTTTGGAGTCATCTCGCAAATCAGGCTGCGAGGGACGTTTTGGGTATTTGGTCCTCGCAAACAGCAAAAAACTGCCTTTTGCAAGGACAGAAGGAACTAAGAGGGCTAATTTAATAAGGCCCTAGGTATGCCACGCATGAAAACCTGATCAGAAGTTTTCACATTGAAATCATAGTTCTATAACTAAAAGGTTCAATTAACTCTAATTTGGAAAACATTTGTTTTCCCTAACAAGAAATACACTCTTATGTGTTTTAGATGAGAAAAATATTAATTTGTTTTATTTTTTGTAAAATTTAAAAAACACTTATGTTGCTAGTTATAATGGAATTTGCAAATGAAAGCCTTTTTAGTTTTTTTGCTTATAACATTAATATAAAATCCATCTTTGAAAAAAAAGCACTATTATTGGGAAGCATAAAGCAGGCAGTTGTTAGGGTTGTAACTGCCCCATAAGGGTCATAATATACCCTTATGGGACTGATGGGGTTAATTAAGTGCTGATGGGGGTCTGTATTGCCCCCCATTAGTTATAGCGTTAATTAAGAGCTTATGGGGGTCTGTATTGACCCCCATGAGTTATAGGGTTAATTAGGGGTTGTGGGGGTCTGTAATTACCCTATGAGTTATGGGGTTAATTTTATTTGCCTGAGGTTAATATTTTTTAGAGCGAGTCCTTTCAGGACCTTTACGGTCCTTTAAGGACCTGCAAGGCGGAAAATTAAACATTTTAAATGCAGCGGGGTCACGATCGGTGCCAATCGGGGACCTCCGCTGCAAGGGGTTAATGTGGGGGGGGGGGGGTTGAGAGGGTCCCTATTGTCCCCTGCAGCAAGGGGTTAATGTGGGGACACTTCAGGGGTCCCGATGTGGAACCCCAGCATAAAGGGGGGTTAATTTTAGGTGCCGCGGCCGGGATTGCTAATAGTGTGCCGCGGGCTCTGTAAGGAGCCGCGGCGGGAAATTTCAAACTTTTAAATGCAGTGGGGGCCTGATCTATGCCGATCGGGGACCCCCGCTGCAAGGGGTTAATGTGGGGACACTTCGGGGGTCCCGATGGGGACCCCCAGCATAGAGGGGGTTAATGTGGGGGGCTGCAGGGGTCCCTGCAGCATGGGGATGTGTATAGGGAGCAGGGGGGAGCATCACACGGCTGTCTAGGGCTGCTCCGAGGCAGCACGTAGAGGCTTTAGGAGCCCTTGCTAGCACTTTTTTGTGCCCGTAGGGATTCTTCCGAGGTGTGAGATGCATGTTACTCTGTAGCTCTCTCGGAGCTTATTCTCCACCATTTTTCGGAGGCATCTCGCAAAGCAGGCTGCGAGGGACGTATTGGGGATTTGGTCCTCGCAAACAGCAAAAAACTGCCTTTTGCAAGGACCAAAGGAACTGAGAGGGCTCATTTAATAAGGCCCTAGGTTTGCCACGCATGAAAACCTGATCAGAAATTTTTACATTGAAATCATAGTTCTATAACTAAAAGGTTCAATTAACTCTAATTTGGAAAACATTTGTGTTTTCCCTAACAAGAAATACACTCTTATGTGTTTTAGATGAGAAAAATATTAATTTGTTGTATTTTTTGTAAAATTAAAAAAACACTGATGTTGCCAGTTTTAATGGAATTTGCAAATAAAAGCCTTTTTAGTTTTTTTTGCTTATAACATTATAACATTAATATAAAATCCATCTTTGAAAAAAAGCACTACCATTGGGAAGCATAAAGTAGGCAGTTTTGCCTTACCATTATATGTATTTGTGCATATATAAGCATTAACATTTATAATCATGGAAGAATGAAGAGAAAATGTAAGAAAGAAAAGGGAGAGTAAAGAAAAATAATGACTATTGAGGTGCAAGAATGGGTAGTGGGTATAATATTACCGAATATACTCGAGTATAAGCCGAGTTTTTCAGCCCTTTTTTTAAGGGTAAAAAGGGCCCCCTCGGCTTATACTCGAGTCACTCCCCTAGTGTCTCTCTAACCCCCCCCCCCGTGTCTCTCTAAACCCCCGTGTCTCTCTAACCCTCCCGTGTCTCTGTCCCTCCCCCCTCCTCATCCTCAACCCCTTCCTCCTCATCAACCCCCCTCCTCACTGTCTATACCGGCACTCGGTATATGCTAATGACACGGCGTGCATGTGACGTCACATGCGCGCCGGGGTCAAGATGGGGCAGAGGCCGGAGAAGAAGCAGGTAAGTGAGGGGGAGGTATTTAGAGGGGAGACAGTGAGGAGGGGGTTGAGGAGGGGGTTGATGAGGAGGAGGGGGGTTGAGGTTGAGGGGGGGTGAGGAGGGGGTTGATGAGGAGGAGCGAGGTTGAGGTTGGGGGGGTAAGGAGGGGAATGAGGATGGGGGGTTGAGGATGAGGATGGGGGGCTTGAGGATGGGGGTTGAGGATGGGGTTGATGAGGAGGAGGGAGGTTGAGGTTGAGGAGGATGGTGAGGAGGGGGTTGATGAGGAGGAGGGAGGTTGAGAAGGGGGGTTGAGGTTGAGCGGGGGTGAGGAGGGGGATGAGGATGGGGTGGTTGAGGATGAGGATGGGGGGTTGAGGATGGGGGCTTGAGGAGGGGGTTGATGTTGAGGAGGGGGTTTGAGGTTGAGGGGGGGTGAGGAAGGGGTAAGGATGAGGATGGGGGGTTGAGGAGGGAGGATGAGAATGGGGGAGGATGAGGATGGGGGGTTGACGAGTGAGGTTGAGGGGGGGTTGAGGAGGGAGGATGAGGATGGGGGGTTGAGGATGGGGGCTTGAGGAGGGGGTTGATGTTGAGGAGGGGGTTTGAGGTTGAGGGGGGGTGAGGAAGGGGTGAGGATGAGGAGGGAGGTTGAGGAGGGAGGCTTATACTCGTGTCGGCTTATAATCGAGTATATACGGTAAGTGTGTGTCCACAGTTAAATGGGCCTAGCTTAGAATCAAACCAAATTACATTTCTGATTTGTATATTTTTCTGTGTGTTAATGTCAGATAGCCAATGCTGAAAATAAGACATGAAGAATAATCATTTGTGAAATGTATTAGACTGCAATGTATAGTATAGATCAAAAGTCAGATATTTTTGCAGAGAAATTCAAAACTCCCTGTTTGTTTTTCTTATATGTATATACAAATCAAGCAGCAAAAGTGCTAAATATATTTACTATAACATTATTCAGCCCTAAATAACCCTTATAGCTTTTGATATATAACAATATGAAAACCATGTCATCTTTCATACTGAATTGCATTATTTTTCTTCAGCTGTGTTTGCTCACACAAGAGATTTCCTTATTCCCTCTCTGACAACATAATCTACTGTTCATTAGTTAGTATTACAATTAGAGATTGTGTCTGATAAATAATACACAATAAACTTCTGAGAACAATTAACAGTGTTTTTTAATTATACACAAGAGATTGATACAAAATCTAAAGTATCTTGGCCATAAGGGACATGGCTTTGTAGAAGACATAATTTGTAATATCAAATTAATACCTTCTCTTTTGTTTGCAAGCAAATTAAAATATGAAGGAAGATAAAAACAAATCTAACCACATACATTGAATTATCTGCTCATCTATTTGATTATCTATTTGAGAATATTAATATGTTTATTTCAAGCATTCCTCCTAACCCTATAAAAGTGTGACAATATTGTTGCTAATGAGTGCAGACAATCTACATAAAATGTTATTTAGGAAACCTATATTGGAACTTGCATCACAATAAGCTAAACTTATTAATGAGTGATTGTTGTCAGTAACGGCTCTAGATGAGGTGAAGCTTTGTCAATGTAATGCTGCCATAGGAAAGATTCAATTAACTACAGGACATTAACAGCCTTATTAAATTGCAATTCGGCAAATTCTAAAGGGCTCTATATAAGCACACAGCATATTTTTTTTACAGAAGTTTTTAGTCAGTGAACTTCTATCCAAAAGCAAAGTCTTCACAATCTAAAAACTTCTGTAAAAATAATATGCTGTGTGCTTATACAGAGCCCTTTAGAATTTGCTGAATTGCAATTTAATAAGGCTATAAATTTGATATCAGTATTATGAAAACACAATAGTAACACATTTGAAAGAAACTATTGTTGAATATCTAGATTTTAATAAACATTTTGCCATTTTATCACACAATGAATTTAAGTAACTCTTAAAAATAAAAAAATGTAGAACTGGATTTAAATATATTTCAGTAAATGGGACATTGGCTGAAAGGCATTGAGAGCAGGGCTTTAATCAGAACTTGCAGTCTAGCACACATGTTACAAACACACACTTTTGACTGCTCCTTCTGGTTACTGGCCTGAATAGGACTGAGATATGAGAGATTATACCAGTGGCTGAGCTGGAGAATGGTGGGCCCCGGTGGGAAAAAAAAATGTGGGCCCCTCCTTACTCAGTACATACATACATCAATATATATATATATATATATATATATATATATATATATATATATATATATCCCATCTATTATCTCTGTACAGTGGAGGGCTTCTCTTGCTCTTGTTGCTCACCATGCACTATATGGTTGTTATATATATAGTGCATTTGTGTTCACATTTGAATGTCCAGAATTCATGCCCATAATTCCAAGAAATAAAGTTATTACACTGCATTCTGGGAACCTTGGCAGGGACATGCACATTTTATATATAAAAATTGGGGATATATATATATATATATATATATATATACATATATACAGCTACATTTCTATATATATATTAGCAATCTATATATACTATCTATAACATAAAAAAAACTATGCCTACTAAATATAAATCTATACCTATACATATATATATATATATATATATATATATATATATATATATATATATATATATATATATATATATATATCAAAGGATGCCCTCTTTGCACAAAAAGTTCACTTGACAAAGCCTTGTTTTGACCCTGGATATATTTATATAGTGTGATCACATCCCCTCCTTAGATGCCTTTTTTCTAGAGAAAATAAGTTTGATTTGGTTAGTCTTTCTTCATAACTTAGCCCTTCCATTCCCCTTATTAGTATTGTTGCCCTTCCCTGTACCTTTTCCAGCTCTAAAATGTCCTTTATATGAAGTGGTGCCCAAAATTGTACTCCATATTCCAAATGAGGGCGTACTAGGGATTTGTATATTAGCAGAATTTTATTTACTTCCATGGCTTTTAATCCATGCTAACATTTTTTTTTTGCCTTTGCAGCTGCTGTTTGTAATTGAGCACTGTTACCTAGGCTGTTGTCCACAAGTACTCCCAATTCCATTTCAATATCCGATACCCCTATATTTGCTTCATTTAGGTTATAAATTGTATGGTTATTTTTCCTTTCCAGATGCATAACTTTATATTTATTCATATTAAATCTCATATGTCATTTAGTTGCCCATTTCTTTAATTTATGCAAATCCCTTTGGAGGGAAAGTACATACTTTTCTGATTGAATTACCTTGCACAACTTAGTGTCATCAGCAATAATGGAGACAATACTTTCCAGTCCTACTTTAAAGTCATTAATACATATGTTAAAAAGGAGAGGACCTAACACTGAACCCTGAGGAACCCCACTTACCACATTAGTCCAATCTCAGTATTTTCCATTAACAACTACCCTTTGCTTCCTGTCTTTTAGCCAGCTCTCAATCCATGAGCAGATATTTACTGCAATTCCAGCATCCCTTAGTTTGCACAGTAGTCTTTCATGTGGCACTGTATCAAAAGCCTTCGCTAAATTCAAAAAGACTACATCCCCTGAGTTGCCTTGATCCAAGTTCCTACTAGCCTCCTCATAAAATCTAATTAGATTTGTTTGACATGACCTACCCCTCATAAATTCATGTTGACTCCTACTTATGATCTTGTTCAGATAGACATATTATTGTATATTATCCCTTATTAACCCTTTTAAATGCTTTCCCACTACAGAAGTGAGGCTTACAGGTCTATAATTCCCCACATTTGCTCTTGCTCCCTCCTTAAATATAGGTATCACATCTGCTTTTCTCCAGTCATTTGGTAGGCAGTGAATCTTGAAAAAATTGATTTAACGGTTTGGCTATTACAGAACCCAGGGTCCTCAGTACCCTTGGTTGCAGTCCATCAGAACCTGTGGTTTTATTAACATTTATTTTTTCCAACCTCTTTGGGATTTCTTCCTGTGTTAACCAATTATTTGGTGAAGGTAGTGTATCCCTGTTTTCTTGCAGTGTGCCAATCACTGGTATCTCCCTTGTGTATACCAAAGAAAAGAACTGCTTTTTCCTGGTCACTAATTGCACTGGTCAACAAAGATTTTGTCTCAGAGCAAATAAGGCTTGTGCCACATGTAATTTACCCCACTGATTTTGAAAATGGTCTCAGAATTGTTCTATCACCCATAGTATTAAAGTTACATCCTCTTTGCTCTATAACACATTGATACATCATTAAGATATGTTCATTTTTCATCAGAAAAATCGTAGTATTATTTTTAATTGTTGTAAATTCTACTGATTAGTAAAAAGGTCCCAGAGTAAGTATTTTATCATGTGATGCTCTTGAGGCATGATGAGTCACGTGTTTGCTTGTCTACTATATGAGTCAGCACTCCTAGCCAGTTGGTGGAAATAGTTTGTTCTTGAAACATCTAATGCTGTGAGTATATGTTATATGTATAGTTCTATGTACATTTTATGTTCATAATACAAAGTTGAACAATGCCAAGAAATTTTATTAAATTGTATAAAAGTGTATTGCGGTGAGGTGATATATAAAAATCATAAACGTGGTTTTACTCCACCTATTAAGAAGTGTTATGAGTTTTATTTTGGATGCAAACTCGTGACCAAGATAAAAGTTGGGCCCCTCATTTTTGTTGTCGTACTGGTGTCAGATTTCTCCTAAGTTGGTCAAAGGGTTCTCGGCACATGATTTGGCGAGAAAAAAAAGATCACTCCACAGATAATTTTGTCTTACAAACATTCCAGGCACCAGTTCTAAATCAAAGCACACTGTGACATATCCACATTCATCAGGCCAGAGCTCCATAGTGAAGAATTGCCTGTGCCAACGCCTCCAGAAGAAGCAATACTTAGTGATGATGAACAAGAAAAAGATCCTGTAGAGCATGATGAGGATGATATAAGGCTTGATCAAACTTTTGAGGCTTCCTTTTCATCATTACAACCACATTTCCTTACCCAAGGAGATCTCAATGACCTCGTCCGAGTCTTGAACCTATATAAAACGCAAGCAGAACTTTTAGGCTCTAGGTTGAAAGGATAGAATCTTCTCCATAAGGGACCTAAAGTTGATTTTTTTAGAGATAGGCATAGTGACTTTAAGGATTTTTTTTGTCCCTTGAAGATGAACTTGTTTTTTGCAATGTTGTTTGTTCTGTCATAGAAACACTTTGTCAAAAGTACAAAATAGAGGATTGCCATTTATTTATCGATTCTTCTAAAGTTAGCTTGAAAGCTATGCTTCTCCACAAAGGAAACAAGATTCCATCAGTGTCACTAGCTCAGGATACCAATATAAAAAAAACAGGAGTGCATGAAACTTGTGCTTGAAAAAATCAAATATGAAGGATACAAATGGAATATCTGTGGTGACTTGAAAGTAGTCGCTCTTTTGCTTGGACTACAACTTGGTCACACAAAGTACAGCTGTTTTCTTTGTGAGTGGGACAGCAGAGACTGAATAAATCATTACACTCAGAAACAATGGCCAAAATGAACATCACTAACTCCAGGACAGAAGAATTTTATCAATACATCACTCGTTGATCCAGAAAAATTGTATCTACCTCCACTCCATGTAACACTTTGTCTTATGAAGAACTTTGTCAAAGCGATGGATGGAGTTGGACCTAGATTTACATATTTAAGAAAAAAATTTCCCAAGCATCAGTGATGCAAAGATCAAAGAGTGGATCTTTGTTAGACCTTAAATAAGACAAATGATTAAATATGAGAACTTTGATAGTCAGTTGAACAAGGCTGAAAAGGCTGTATGGAAATCTTTCAAGAGTGTTTGCCGAAACGTCTTAGGGAATCATAATGCAGACAACTACAAATAAATAGTGGATGATCCTTTGCAATCTTACAAGACCATGGGCTGTAACATGTCTTTGAAAATCCATTTCTTCGCACCTAAATTCCTTCCCAGCAAATGTTAGGGAAGTCAGCGATGAACATGATGAACAATTCCCCCAGAATATTTCCAAAATGGAAAAGCAGTACCAGGGCAAGTGGAGTCCAGCAATGCTTGCTTATTATGAACTCTTAAGAGGGATGTTCCTGAGAAAAAATACAGGAGAAAATCCTATACTTCTACCTTTTAGGGGAGTTAGTCCTTTACTATGTACGTATTGTAAATATATGTAACTAGCGACTTGCCCGTCAAAAAATGACGGTCAATAAAAATTAAATGTTGTGAAATTTGTTTGCAACACAAAATGAGTCAGCTACATTTGTCCCTTTTTTTTTTCTTAAAATAAATACACATTTTTTTTTTTACTTTTTTTTTTTTTAACTTTCAACTTATATTTCACCAACATATTTTTTTTTTCAATCTTCAGTCTTTTAATTGGGATATATATATAATAACAATATAATAATGTCTTACTTTTTAATGCATACATATTGTAAAGTCTAACATGAAACTTTGTAACATGCAACTTGTATATTAAACATTCGTTCAACATTTTTTTTAACAATACTAACACTTTTCAATACATATTTATCACTGAGTAACTGCAGACTATATTAACTTAGAGTAAGTAATTTTTTTTTAACAATATCATGCTTTTTATCATTTGTAACTTTTTTGTTAAACTCTTTTTAAACTAAATTCGCATTGAATCCAGTGGAAGGCAAACAATAAAAAACCCCTATTGAAACTTGGCCAATTGTATCAAAGAGGGAAAAAAATTAATTCCTTCCTGATCCCATTAACTGGCGATAGGATTACTCCCTGAATCAATACTTTGTATTTAAATAATAAATTTCCAATTATCATGAAATGCTTCAACTTTATACTAACAATACATGTTTGACTATACCACATATATATTTAACAATATCTTTAAAAAATTGAAAATACACATATTTAACATCTGAAATTATAACATCAAACAATAACATTTAACTCTTGTAAATCCTGAAAAAGTCAGTTAATTGTTTTGTGGGGCCAATCATGTTAATATGAAACTTTGAACCCATTCCAATCTGTTTAAGGATATTTTACTGTTGTTTTTGTTGTAATTTTTTTTATTTTTCTGTTTGTCCTTTCTGCAAATATCACATCGATTTTCATAAGTTAAATAGTGGTCCCCTATTTAAAGAGTCCCAGAGTACTTTAATTTTGTACTGGAAGTCAAACCTCTGTTCTCTATGTTTTTTTGTTAATTCTTTAGATGTTTTTGTGCAATCATATTGAGTACCATAAAATGTTGGCATTAAAATGAAACCATTGTCCTCTATCTTTCCAACACCTCATAGTAGACAATGTTTTTGGTGTAAACACATCCATCGTCCAATAAATGACCCTGAGTTTTGTTTTCTTCAACATGCACTTTAATTTCTTTTGGATTAGTGCACCTTGAAAAAGCCACATAGAGTTGTCCATGTGCAAAAACTGGTTCCTTTAAAAAAATCCCAACCGACTTAAAAGTTAAAACCTTGGGATTTATTGATGGTCATGGCAAATGCCATGATAACTGGAAATTGTCTCCTTTGAAGGACAAAAGGCAAACCACTCTCACTTGGAGCTAAATCAATTTTTGGTATAAAAACTTGTTTACCTTTATGGGTCCCAGTTATAATTTCTGCATGTATAAAATGATCTTTTAACTCATGCACAATTAATCTGGCCCCATTACAAAGTCCTTTTTTTGGATTCTTATTTCGCAATAACATGACAATTGCGCCTTTTTTCAATTGTAAAATATGTGGTGGCATTCCAGATGGTGTTAATGAATTAATAAATTCGATATTAAAATTCGATTCACTGTCTTTATCATCAGACAGAATCGTATCTGCACTGTAATAATTCTTTTGTGGTGCATTGATGTATTTAAAAATTTCATTATTTACATTCAAGGCATCGATATTTTTTGATGTTAATATCACTTTGTTTGCAAAGTCTGAGTAATCCTCATTATTAAGAGTGTTTAGAAATATGGCTGATATGAGTGATTCATTGCAAACCATTTCTGCTGGAATTTCAATGGTATCATTTGGTAAATGCTGTATTTCTGGATGTTTTCCTTCTCCGATTCTAATGAGCCAGTCATTGAATTCATTTTGGCCTTCAGATCTCATATTTAATTCTAATTTGAGATGTGTAAATATTTGCCACAGTTTACTGGTCTTGATACATGTTTCAATGATCTCCGTTCAATTTCCGTGTGGCACAACAGGTAATGTTTGCCTAAAATCTCCTCCTAACAGCATTACGTTTTGTTTGAAATTATTATAATTTGGAAGTGTTGGATCGCTCATAATGCATTCTAAATAATATGGAAATGGGTGTCTTAGTGGAAGTTTCACCTTTCCTTTCTGACAGCGACTAATTAAATTTCCGTCAGTAGGTCTTTCTTTTATAAAATGATAGGCCCCACAAAACTGACAAACCACATTAAGTAACCCACAATAATGAGTATCTACTTGTACTGCAGTACTAAACACATTGTCATGCATTTCTTCAACATAGATATCAGACCCACTTTCTATATGTACATTGTTTTCTTGTGTATCTACATTTAAGTCATTCTGCAAAATAGAATCATTAGACAATGGTTCACAGAGATGTTTTTGTTTACTTTTACGTTTCTTGGAAGCCCCAACACACTCACTTGCGGCTTTCTTACTCATCTTTCTTTTATTTAAAAGTATCTGTCGATCTTCTTCTCGCAAGCAATGTGAAGTTTCCGGTGTCTGAGCATCTCTCCACCTTTGCTTCCTTTCCCTTCAATTTTGTCTTCTCTATTTTCCGCCCTTTTAATCTGTAATTGTAAATAGAGATGTAAATATTGTTTGTTCTTTGTTTTGTATATATTTTCTTTTTTCCTTTTTGTACTGTTCCATTAAAGTAGATGAATAAACTAATCAAGCATTTTAAAATGTTGTACTTTAGAATGAAAGAAATGAAACCATTGTTCAAAGTATTTTATTGACATATATTAAATAGGATATAGCTGCACATATATATATTTATATTATCATCCTTCAATTCCATTCATTCTTGATTGAATTCACTGCATACCATCAATTTTTCCCCCCCGCAAGTGTTGTAAGCTTATTATTTTTTTAAAATATTATTATTAATTAGTATTGTCTTTTCAACTTTACATAAGTGCATGTTAAATTTTTTTGCAAAGTTATGACTAAATATCATACGTTAATGACTCAATAAGTACTCTCCATTTTCACCAAATATAATATAGCCTTTTTCTATGCATCACTACAAAATAAAATGTTCAAAAAAATATTCAATGTGTCCAAACGTCACTATCTCTGTTCATTCAGCTACAGTTCACTGCAATTATACAAAATAGTAAAATTAATGTATAATTCATCTGTATCAATCAATGAGGCTTAACATATATATTTTTGCATAGATTAAAAACATGAAATAAATATATCAATCAATCAATCAATCAGCATGAACACACATATGTAACCATAGATTAAAAACATACAATCAATATTACTGTTAGTCTTTAAATAAGACTCAATTAATGTGTCTTAATCTTAAATTAATGTCTGACTAAATATAACGTCAAGACATAAGCATGAGTCTATTCCCTTTTTTTTTCGTTTGAGGGGTATTTTAAAATGAGTATGTTACAACTGAATTATTTAAATAATGTACATTACTAATGAAATAAGAATCAATTAATGTTCATTAATATTAAAGTAATGTGTGACTAAATCTAATATCAAGATGTAAGCATGAGTATATAGCCTTTTTTTTTTTTTGGTTTATTTTATACTAAATATATAAGAACTGAATTATTAAAATAATGTACATTAATAATAAATTAATCAACGTGTTCCTTTTTTTATGCACATTCTTAAACGTTAACCCTTTTTTGATATTAATGATTAGTAATGATTAATTAATTAAATAAAGTACATTATGAATGTTATTTACAATTCTTTCACACAGGTAATCACGATATATAACAAATTAATTATTAAATTAATGTACATTAATAATTAATAAATGAATGTGTTGCTTTTTTATTCACATTGTTAAACGTTAACTAATTTTGATATTAATGATTAGTTAATTAATGTACATTATGAATGTTATTAACAATTGTTTCACACAGGTAAGTACGATATTATTTTTCTATTAATTAAATTTACTATTTTTTTATTTTTATCTATTAAGTAAGTACCAATTTACTAATTAATAATTAATAATTATAAATGATATTTACCTTTTTTAATGTAATATTGCTGAAGCAGTATCCTGAAGAGCTAACAATCTCTTGAGATTTTCCGGCATCAGAAAACGTCCAGTCAGACTGTCATCACCTGAGGAGAAAGTGTGTTATGTGTCAAGTGTGCCCTATATATAGGCTTTGTGTGCAAGACAAATGCATTGTTTTAGGCGGGAAATCTGCTCTTCCGCCAGACAAATGTATTGTTTTAGGCGGGAAATCCGATGTGGCGCGAGACAAAGGCGGGAAATCTGTGTTAATGCGTAAATCGGTAATATCGTTTCGTAAAATATACTCGCTACTGTCTTTTTTACTCATTGTGCGGTTATTGAGCATCCTTTGTCTCGTTGTTTTTCAAGCACATACGTCTGTGGCTGTGTTTTACGCAGTTCGTAGTAGTATAGCCTCGTTTTAATTTTTTTTGGCGCCCATTTTTTTCTTGCTTAGCCGATTTTCGATCTTTCTAACTCGTCTAAATCGATGCAAATTGGAGTTCCACCTCACTCCCAGATGTCCTGCCTGGTTCCCCATGCTGTAAGTGACTTTTTTTTATTTTTTAGTGTATATTTAGTGTTTTTTTAATTGTTTTGGTTCAGCCGCTTATCTCGTAATTTTTTTCATCTTGTATTTTTTTTCTAAGTCCTGTGTCTTGTGTAAAAAAGTGCTACGGTTTAACGGCTCGCATCGCTATGCGAGGCTCACCTGCAATGAGCGTCTGTGGCGCTCATTGCCAAAGTGCTACGGTTTAACTGCTCGCCTCGCTGTGCGAGGCTCGCCAGGCAATGAGCGCCTGCAGCCTGCGCCTGCGCCTGTGGTGCTCATCGCCAAGTCGTTCATTTTCTATTTTAGCAAGCCTTGTTGACTTCCTTGTACTCACGTAAAGCAGTCTCTGTCCCCTCTTTTGTGCATGATTTAAATGCCTGTTTTATCTTGATCATTGCTAAGCCACATGGGATGTGATTTACTCCTTTTACTGGCTGGCGTTCTCGCCACAACTGGTGCCGCCCCCCCAGGAGGTTACACCCGGGGCAGTCCACCCCCCCTTGCCCCTCCTTCCTACACCAGTTGGTGTATGAACCCAACCAGAATTGTGTGACAGAATATACTAGAGCTTATTGCTGTAAGGCACATCACAACCTACCTGCTTAAAATGAATATGGTGGTCTAAACATTCAAAAGGGACTAGTCCATTACTTTCTTCACAGTTAGGCAATGCAGGGGGTTGAAATTGAAAATATGATACAGGATCCTCAGAATAATTGGAGAAGCTTTGGAGTCTTCTCTGATTCCCCTGACACATGCTGCAGTGGACATTTGTCTTTGTTGTGTGTAAATAATACAATTTAAGATTCTCCATGGTACCTTTAATGAACCTCTAAACCACAGTGGTCCTGCAACGACTTCCATGGCACCTATAATGAACCCCTAAGCCATATAAGAACCTCCATGGCACCTAAAGTTATACCCTATGCCATGGAGGTATGTAAGAACTCCTGTGGATCCTATAATCAGTCTAGCCAACCATAAATCACAGTTTATAATTATTATTATAATCAGTGAATTCTGAGTGGCTAGACATTTGCCCATTTATAAATGAGTAGGGACATGGCTACTATGAAATTCTGATTGACTGTAATATGATTGACACATGTTTCAGCCAATCTGAAGTTGCAACAATGTATATTTACGGAAGAAAAGTGCAGCAAAATTAATTTGCCATGCAGGAGCTCCTTCTAGGATGATCTCCATTAGAATTTTTTCTAGTGTGCCAGGTTTCTTAGGTGGAGGCCCTTTTCAATCAGCCAGAAAAGGAGGAACAATTACTTCAATTAAGATAGAAGTGGTGCAGAATCTTAAAGCAACATGGGTAGCCTGTTTATCCAGTGCAGAAGACTGAGGAACATTTTTATTATTTTTGTATAATTTACTTTTTTATTTTATTTTGCTGTTTACACTTTAGACCTATGGGATATTGTGAGTCCTTTTGGAACCCTATGGGAGGTAGTTTACATGGGAGTCCAAAATGGACCGTTGTGTTGGTAAGTAAGGTGCCATGTGGGTCCTTGAGGACCACCATGGCACATAGAAAGGGGTTAATGTTAAGTAATTTAAGGACCTCCTTGTCTTAGGGGTTAATTTTAAATGCCTGGGGTACATTAGGGACCTCCATGATGGAGATAATTTTTTTGCTGTCACGAAGTCCTCCGTGGCAGGGGGTACAAAGCCTTGAACATAAGTTTACAGAAATATGCAAACATAATTCAGGAAATGCAAAGAATTAGGGAGATCAGCTACTCTCCACTAATGAGGCCGAATCGAGACTATGGCATACATCTGGGTGTTACGACCCAGAATTGAGCGGCCATGCGCACCTCAATTTTCTCACTCTAGGTTGTACCTTTTGTGTTCAATATCTTAGTGCCCAGCAAACAATTCAGATCAGGACATCATTCCTGAAGAAGCAGGCACAATCAGATCCATTTAGTTAGGATATAAGAAGCACACATACACCTTTGATTAGTGCAAACAGACTGGGTGCTTTATTATCCTTACACAAAAAGATTCCCCCACACCCCTTCCTAATTCTCCTTCCTGTAAGAGAGCGTCATAATTCTTAGTGTGACCTACTCACCCCGTTCACTAGGCCATAAACACCACTTCCTGTTACTAGGGCTACCAAACACCTCTTTCATAAATTCCCATGAGATCTAGCTGAACTGGTATGTTGTGCTGGCATTAAGTAAGGACAATAAACCAACTTCAAAGTTCTGACCGTCTTTGATCATTCAGAAGATACCAGAATTTGACATAACATCTGGGGCAATATACACATTCCAATTCCTGAATTAACTCTTACTTGTCACACTACAAACATAGTGGAAAAGTGTATCTGTTAGTTACAAGTAATATAACACTACTACAGTGCACATAACACAATATATCAAATCCAACATTAAATATGTTGATAAAATAGTCCTTAAAAAAGTCTCATGTCCATTTTAATAACCTTGGATATTAATAACCTAATGTGCCAGAGTCCAAAATAGAAGTGTTGCTTATGGGGTTTCAGTAGAGTTCCAAAATCGGCCATGACACTGGGATTTGCCTTTTTTTTCTATTCAGGGTTGAATTATCTGGTATTTTTGGGCTGAATAACTCTATTGATTGAGCCCAGCCTGATATACTACAGGATATTTCTCCCTTTGAAGGGTACAAGTGAGCTAAAAGAGGCTGCTCTTACAGTGGGTTATCATGTCCATAGAACTTAACCTATTAAGATTAGTTTGTTCTATAACTAAGCACCTCTGTTTTTTTTTATTTTATTTTTTTATGAAACAATAAGCAGTTTTAAAAATGTTAAAGTGCATTTTGCTTTTAATACAATGGCAAAATTGATTTTTTTTTTTGACAGGAGGAAATACATTTACTAAAACGAAGTTTAGATGCCTCTCCATATGGGAAGGTTAGAAGAGGCCTCTACCTGTGTCATAAGACATTGGGCCCAATCAGTTGCCATTATACAGCCAGTATGTCTTGTGGACTTGAAATTTGCAGGAGTTACAGAGCGATCACATATATAGTTGTGAGCGTACGAGTTGTTGCTAACGCTTGCGGGCTCGCACAAGTGAGGGACGCAGTTCCCTACAAATGCAGGTACTCTCGAAGCGAGGGGCTGCATTTGCGGTGGTGGAGCATCCCAACATCTCCGCAAATGCGGGTACTCGCGAAGCGAGGGGCCGCATTTGCGGTGGTAGAGCATCCCACGTCGGCTGTGTTTGTTTATCTGCAAATGCGGACCGTCGGCTGTGTTTGTTTATCTGCAAATGCGGACCCTCGCGAAGCGAGGGGCAGCATTTGCGGTGGTGGAAGGTCCAACGTCGGCTGTGTTAACACACACGCACGACTTAAAAAAAAACAAAAAAACTCAGAGCCGCCTCACACGCGGTTAACACACATACGCACAACTTAGAAAAAAATACACTGCGTCGTACATGTAAAAACCAACTGCATCCCTCGCAAAAAAATTACGTCCGCCTTGCAAAAACGACCCATTCCAAACACGCAAAACCGGACGACAACGGCGCGCATGAAAACATCAGAAACAGAAGAAATAAACACAACGAACACATACACTTACTTACAGCAAGGGGGGGGGGGCATCCGGCACCTCGAAAAGTTAATTTACACATCCATTTAAGTAAAAAATAAAAAAGAGTTTAAACTGCCGAAAGTCACCTAAGCGAGAGAAAAAATGGCCGCCGAACCAAACGAAAACGAGGCTACAGACGTAACTATACTACAGTGACTCGCAAAACTGAAACAACGCTACAGTCAACTTTACGAGGTATGTAACACATACTATGCGGCACTTGCTACACTGATATTAACCACCATTTAGAAAACTACTACGCATAAAATGGTGGATGGAAAGCAAATTGTAACCTGGAACGCAAATAGCGCATGCGTATTGCGTTCTAATGGTCTGAGGCACTTGAAAGTTTATCAATACTGCCTACTTTCCAGAAAATTCTACATTTCTACTCTGAGTAACTGAGTGACTGGATAGTTAACTGCTGCTGTTACTTGAGAAGAGAATTGTTTCCTACTTTCCTACTTTACATTGTGCAAATTACAACTGAGAGGTAAGCTATAATATATTAAATTTTATTATCAAGACAGGACAAAAAAAAATTTAACTATGAAAATGTGATTCATGTATAGTGACATGTGACACGCACATTTATGTGTATAGGCCCTACAACAAACTAATCTTAACCAAAACTAATTAAACAAGTATATTTAAATGACATTAATTTACTGCAACTCAAAGCAAAAAATAATATGACACTAATACATATGGAACCTAAAGCTAAATCTTTGCCCTTTTTTTCACTATTCAAACAGACTCTGCATCAACAGCGTCACTCAAGAATTTGCACCGTGGACTGTGAAAGAGAATTACTTTTAAAGAACACAAAGAAAGAAGTGGTAAGATAGAAAAATACATTACATGTTGTAAAAGACCATGCTTTGCTAAATCAAAAAGAAGAAATATACAATTACCATTTCACTTTCTTTTTCAAACAGACACTACAAGAAGACTGGCGGATTAAGATTGGCAGGAGGGGACCCTCTGTCATTTGGACAAGAACAACACTTCTATCAAGGTATAGTAGAAAAAGTTGGGGGGAAAAAGCAACTATATATCTTAATGGCCGCCAATATAACAATTTCAAGTAAAATAAAAATAAAAAATACATACAAATTGAATAAAGAACAAAACACAGTTCAACAAAATTCAAAGACCTTCAAAGACCAGAAACCCCCCAAAAAAGAGGTGGCCACAAAACAGGATAGCATCTGAAACATTAGCAACATACATAAAACAAAACTATTCCTCCTCTTTACTGTAAAATAACCTCCAACCATAACCCACAAGCCAAATGCAGCAACCAAAAAGTGGTGAACACAAAACAGGATAAAAATAAAAAAAGCACAACATGATATAGAAAAGGCAATTAACATTAATTTATACTGCCCAACATTTTTGAATACTCATAAAGAAGACTACTAAAACAAATAAAGTATGCAAAATATGGTGGACACAAAACAGGATTGTACCAAAAATCACACAAACACACAGAAAAGTAAAATAATATTCTTCTTTTCTGTTTAACAACCTATAAGCCTTACAAAGAAGCCTAAATAAGCATACCAAAAGGGGTGGACACAAAAAAGGATAATGCTGAAAACATTGCCATCATATCCAAAATAGGAAAAACATTCATTTGCACTGTACAACAACATTTAATCTTCATAAAAAAGACTAATTAAGCAAATAAAGTATGCAACATATGGTAGACACAAAACAGGATTGTACCAAAAATCACACAAACACATTGAAAAGTAAATTAATATTCTTCTTTACTGTTTAAGAACTTATAAGCCTTACAAAGAAGCCTAAATAAGCATACCAAAAGTGGTGGACACAAAACAGGATGATGCTAAAAACATTGCGATCATATCCAAAATAGGAAAAACATTAATAAATACAGTAAAAAAAAAAAAAGGATAACTGGAATATACAAATATAATTAAAGTCTTTTTAAAAGGTTGCACAAAAAACAGCATAGCAGAAAAATTCACCATAACAGATACAATGGACCAAAACAATGAAATATGCTATTCATTACAAGTACATTCAAATAAAATTTTACTTTTTCTTTTACAACAGACACTGCGTGAAGAGCATCGGACGAAGACTTACAACAGCGGACCAAGAAAGATTTTGCTGGAAATCCCACTTCAAACAAGGTACAGTATAACAAGTAAAAAAACAGAAAACTAAATAAACATGTTTGCTCTGCATCCATGTCAACAAAAGAAAAAAACAAAACAATAACATCGAATAATTATAACCTTCACCAAAATATTAGTGACACATTTGTCATTTACCTATTATTTGTCTTTTACAGACAACAATGTTTAACATTAAACACAAACTTTAATCTACACCAAAAAAAAAGAAAACAGTATAGTCCACAAAACTGTCAAAACACACACTACATAACATTTATCATTCTCAATTACCAGTCGTAATGTACAATATTAAGCATAAAACCTAAACACACACATAAAATAGAATACTACAACAAATAGTACTAACACCCCCAAAAAATAAAAAATAAGCCTTTAAAAAAAATATCAAAATACTACTATGACAATCCCCTGTAGTAAAAATTACGAAGACTAATTTTTGCTCTCTACTATGCCTGTAAGTCAAAAGTACAACAAAAAAAGAATTTACCAAAACAAAAAAAATATACATTTCAATTAACACTATACACCTACTACATGTAGAAGAAGGTATAGTGTTATTTCCTTGAGTGTGCTATCCATGTAAGGCAAAAATTACAACCTACGACCAAAAAAATAAAAATAAAAGATTTAACAATACAAAGAAAGTACCGCTACAATGAACTACAAGCATATATAAACAAACTGTTGATAATAAAAAATGTAAAAAAACAAACTTAACATCTCAAACTAAACTAACTATACATTATTTTCTTTTACAGATTAACATGGCTACTAACGAGAGCAAACAAGGAGAGAAAAGACGTCAAACTAGAGAACGACAAGAGAGATGTGCCAACCAGCAGACACCAGAGGAGAAGGAAATTCGACAAGAAAAAGAATGCAAAAGAATTGCAAGCAAAAGACTATCAGCTGCAAAAATTAAAGATACACCAAAAAATGCTACTAAGCAAACAAAGCATTTAGAACCTGTTCCTCAAACATCAGATGACATTTTACCTGAAAAAATGAAAGATATACCAAAAAAAGCCACAAAAAAAACAAAGCATTTAGAACCTGTTCCTGAAACATCACATGACATTTCACCTGATGAATTTGAAAATCAAACTGATATATGCTTTGCAAATTGTCCTTTACTCAAGTCTTTAGCAGTAGAGGTTCATAATTGTGGGGACATGAATACTCAATGTCAGTTTTGTGAGGCTTATCATTTTAAACAGGAGAGACCCAGAGATGGACAATTCATTAGTTGCTGTCAAAAAGGCAAGTTCAAACTTCCAGAAAGAAAATAATTTCCAAACTACAAAAATTTCAAGACAAACATAAGATCCTACAATAGTGCCATATCCTTTGCATCTATGGGGGCAACATTAGCTGCTAATGTACAAGGACATGGTCCTTACTGTTTTAAAGTCCAAGGCCAAATTTACCATCGTACTTCACATTTATATCCAGAGGAAGGAGAGCAAAGAAAATTGGCTCAAATATATGTCCTAGATACAATAAAAAAGCTGTTGACCAACGTAGGCAGCTGGAAGAAAATAAAAAAAATGCTTACCCAGTGTTGTTATAGAGCTAGATAACATTATGGCCAATAACCCCTACACTAAAGCTTATAAAAAATTGGCAGAAGTAGCAAATGAACAACAACTTCATGCTCAAAGAAATCAATTACCAATGCCAATGGCCAATATGGTACTTAAAAGAGACAGACATATTGATAAACGTCGTTATAACTTGCCAACATCAAATGAGGTTGCAATGGTGTTTCAAAATGATGAAGGAGAACCACCATTTCAAAGAGACATTAGAATATATGCCAGAAATGAGGAGCAACCATTCATTAATATGAGTATCTTAAGTCCAAATTTAGATCCAATTACATATCCCACTTTTTTCCCACACGAAGAAGAAGGTTGGCAAACAAAATTAACACTTCACAGTTACCCAAATGCTAAAGCCAGAATCCGAAATAATGTTTCTATGCTTGAATTTAAAGTAGCTCAAATTGCCATTCGAAATGGATTTAATCCAATTTTATGTGGTGGAAAACAAACACAACAATGGATTATTGATTCCTATTTGCAAGTTGAGGCCAATAATTTAAACTTTATAAAATATCAACAAGATAAAGTACGTGTAGAACAATATTCTGGACTAATGGACTATGCTGCTGAGGTGGCTACAAGCAGAGACATGACAGATGGCAAAGCCATAATTTTACCATCTTCCTTTCAAGGATCTCCTCGAAATATGAGAGATAGATACAATGATGCTATGTGTAATGATATAGGAATCACAAGGTTGTGGAGGCCTGCAGCCAAGGTCAGCAATAATCCAGTTCAGCAACTTGTAGGTGAAACAGGAACAAGCTTTATTGAAGTGATCAGGAACCGCAAAAATAATCTGGCAAGGTACATTGACAGGAAGTGCCTTATATAGGCCAAGGACCAGACACTTGACCAGGCACAGCTTAAGAGACTTAGGCACTGATACAATTGCTAGCAGAGTCAAGGTTATCAGATCTCAATGAAATTCACAAAGGCAGGCTGGCGCAGTGGTAGGAAAGAGGTATAGCAGTCTGGGGACCAGGGTTCAAAACCCAGCAGAGTCAATTCCTCACACTATGGCTATTGTCACCAAATTTGGAAAACTAAATTTATTTATTACATTTACATGTAATCCCCAATGGCCAGAAATTACACAAAATGTACTTCTTGGCCAAAGTCCTTCCGATAGACCAGATTTAGTAGCCAGAGTTTTTAAGATTAAATTAAATGAGTTAATACGTGACATCACTATAAGTCACCTATTTGGCAAATGTTTTGCTTATGTATATACCATTGAATTTCAAAAAAGAGGCCTTCCACATGCACATCTTCTCATAATACTTCAAGAAAAAGATAAATTAGATACTGCTGACAAAGTGGATGCAGTCATTGTTGGTGAACTACGAGATCCAGAACTATATGGTAGACTATATGAGATTGTTACTTATCACATAATTCATGGACCCTGTGGCGAGCTTAATCCACAATCACCATGTATGGAAAATAATAAATGTTCCAAAGATTTTCCAAAAGATTATAGAGACAAAACCTATGCCAATTGTGATGGCTATCCACTTTATAAAAGAAGAGAGGGAGATAGTGCCATTATTTGTGGGGAAAAAGTTGACAATAGATATGTAGTACCCTACAATCCACATTTACTGATGAAGTATAACGCACACATTAATGTAGAAGCCTGCACTTCCATCAAATCCATTAAATATGTGTATAAATATACTTACAAAGGCTATGCGGCAGCTACTGTAGTTGTCAAAAGTGCAGGCAACCCTGAAAGCACTGAGTTAGTACATGATAAACTTGCATCTCATTCAGATGCTCGCTATGTAAGAGCACCAGAAGCTATGTGGCGCCTTTTAAAATTTGAAATGCATGATAGATCACATGCAGTATATAGATTAGCAGTACATTTGCCACAAAGACATTTAGTGTATTTCCATGCTGGAAATGAAAGTAATGCATTGGCCCAAAGTGAACATCGTCACACTATACTAACTGCATGGTTTGAATTAAATTCCACAGATTCAGAAGCAACACAATTCTTATATATTGAAATTCCATATCACTATGTTTTTGTGAATGGATTATGGAGACTTAGAAAAAGCAGAGGAAATAAAATAATCCCAAGAATTTACACAGTCAGTCCAAGAGATCTTGAACGTTTTTGCTTACGAATATTACTTTTAAATGTTCCGGGAGCACAAAGTTTTGAACACTTAAGAACTGTTAATGACATAGGGCCTCATTCTATTAACGGCCTTAAAATGGCTGCAAAGCTGCGATTCCTTGCGGCCATCTTCCGGCCCCGTGTAGAGCTACTGCTACCTTGCTATTCAAATGGACAGCGCCGCAAGGATATACCCCTTACGGCCGGCCGTACATCATGCAAACGGCCGCAAGCGTTTTTCCTGCGCCCGTAAATCTTGTTTTCCGGCCACAAAGTCAGAAAATTGGAAATGCAAATATAAATTCAAGATGGCACTGAAAAGCTCTGTAAATCCTAGGCATCATAATGGAGGACATGAGGATTAATAGCAACACCCTCTCAAGCTTGCACATTGCCCAAATCCAATATATAATTTACGGTTTACTTTCTGTCCCGTAGTCCCGCGGGCTCGTCCTTGTTAAAACCCGTACGGGTTCGGAGGTTGAGGGCCACAAACAAAGCATTGTAGAAGCCAATATATATTCAATACAGCACTGCAAAGCACTGTAAATGATGGGGAACATAATGGGGGGGCATGACGATTAATAGCAAAACATTCTCAAGCTTGCACATCGCCGAATTGTACTTTGATTTTAAAATCCGTCCAAGTCCCACGGACTTCAATGATCAAGCCCGTAGCTCCTTATTCAAGCCCATGTGGGCTTGCATGATAGATAAAACACGAAGATTGAACATGAAGTTAAATATCTTTATTTGCGGATTTGAGAGTAGGGGAATGTTTAGCTATTAATTCTAAAACCAAACATCACTTTCACTTTAAATAAAAGTACAGGATGGCTTTTCTATGCTACGACTTGTAAGTAAGCCCTTTACGACCCGTGGGTCTATTTTACCCATTTACGGACTTGACGGAGGCTAATCCCGCAGCCTTTGCGGGTCTGAGGTGCTCCAAGCCCTTGGGACTTTGTCCACGTACATTTGACATGAATTTAACTAAAAAAAAAATTCAGATTTGAGTGTAGGGGAATGTTGTGCTATGAATGCTAACACCTCCAATCACTTTATCGTCTCATCAAAGTGCAGGATGGCTTTATTATGTGATTAATTGGGTGCTAGCGGGACCATTTTGGTGCAAGTAAGCTGCGGCTCGGTTTTAGAGAATTACGGCCATGACGAGAGGGTTTACATAGCAATTAAATAGCAACCGGGGCTTTCTTGCGGCCAAAACTCTTGCGGCCGTGTAAGATCAAAGGCTTTCCTGCTGCGCGTGCGGCCGCAAGGTATAACAGGGCGCCGACTGCAAGCCTGCCGGAGCCCTCGGCCGCAAGGGAATAGAATAGGCAAATAGCCTGCGGCCGGTCCTTGCGGCCACGCATCTCCTATGGCCGTTAATAGAATGAGCCCCATAGTATATGAATCCTTCCATTTAGCTGCAAGACATAGAAACTTACTAGCTGATCATACAGAATGGGAAAGATGTTTAGAAGAAGCAGCACTATGTCAAATGCCACGGCAGATGAGAGAACAATTTGCATTTATTTGTATCTTCTAAAATGCTCCAAATGCATTAGCTTTGTGGGACACATTTAAAAGTAATATGGCTGAAGACTTTATGCAACGATACAATTAACCCATTGCACACTTAAAAGCGTTAATGGAAATCCAAGTATTTTTAACTCATGGATTAAGTTGTGCAAGTTTTAATTTGCCTGATCCAGGTCTTATAGATGACATAAACTTTGAAGACTATGACATTCAACTACAAGTACAAAGAACAGAAGAAAGACTTGCAACTTTAAATATGTTACAATTGCAAGCATTTAATGCCATTAAAAATGCAATAGATGATGACATGGTCACAGAGCGTTATTTCTATCTTGATGGACCTGGCGGATCAGGAAAAACGTATCTATATAATCTATTAATGAGTTCTGTACGAGCACAAGGTCAAATAGCACTGCCGTTTGCCACTACTGGTATTGCTGCACTTTTGTTAGAAGGTGGAAGAACTGTACATAGTGGCTTTAAACTGCCAGTGCCTATTTTAGAAACCTCTTTGTCAGATATTCGCATGACATCATTACAAGCAAAATTTTTAAAAAAAAGTAAATTAATTATAATAGATGAGGCCACAATGATGTCATGCTATGCCCTCCAATGTATTGACCATTTGCTTCGTGAAGTCATGGATAATACTTTTCCATTTGGTGGAAAGGTAATGTTGTTAGGTGGCGATTTTAGACAAACATTACCTGTCGTTGTACATGGAAATGGAACTGACATAATCGAAACCTGTATAAAGTCAAGCACACTATGGATACATTTTACCCATCTTCAACTGCAACAAAACATGAGATCAGAAGGCCAAACTGATTTCAATGATTGGCTTATTAAAATTGGAGAAGGCAGAACAGAAAAAATACCAAATTTACCTGACGACGCTGTGCAGATCCCACCTTATATGATTTGTCACCAAGATATTATAGCGGCTATATTTGAAGGTAGCATAAATAACCAGGAATATTCAGAGCTTGCCAACCAAGTCATACTAACGTGTAAAAATAAGGATGCATTAATCCTCAATAATGAAATCCTTTAAAAAATTAATGCTCCACAAATAAATTATCACAGTGCTGATTCTGTACTTGCTGATGACAGTGAAAGTGAGGCAAACTTTTCCCCTGAATTCATAAACTCACAATCTCCTTCTGGAATGCCACCACATATTTTACAGCTAAAGAAAGGTGCAATTGTCATGTTACTGCGAAATATGAACCCCAAAAAAGGCCTATGCAAGGGGACAAGATTAATTGTTCAACAATTAAAGGACCATTTCATAGATGCTGAAATTTTAACTGGTACCCATAAAGGAGAGAGAGTTTTCATACCAAGAATAGATTTAGCACCAAGTGAAAGTAGTCTCCCTTTTATACTTCAAAGAAGACAATTTCCCATCATTATGGCATTTGCCATGACCATTAATAAATCACAAAGACAAATCTTCAAATCTGTGGGTATTTTCTTAGAACAACCAGTATTTGCACATGGCCAATTGTACGTTGCGTTATCACGGTGCAAAAATCCACAGGCTATTAAAGTTTACATTGAAAAGTTAAGGTGATTTATTAGAAGATGGACGTATTTTTACTAAAAACATTGTCTACTATGAAGTACTTTAACTTTTCATTAAATAAACAAAAGCCATGCAAAACAAATTTAAAAGCCAATGCAAAAATATAAAAAAACACAATATAACCACCACATTTTTAAAACAAATACACATAAATGTCCGTTCCCATCAAAAGGTCATTATTACACAACATAAATTACATTTACAAAAACAATATTTTCCTGTTAAACTACATTAAATTGTCAAACACATACAGAACAGTGCTTACACAGCGTGCAACAAGTTTAAGTTCTTGCATTCTCTTTTTAGAGAACCACTTTTCCAGAGACCAAACTATATGTGTGATTTAAAACAATTACTAGAGCAACAAACAAAGGTCAAACATTCAAAAATACAAATCAATAAACAATTCAGTCATAATTAATGGAAGTACTGTTTATGGATGATTAGCCTCACAAAACACTTGCCTTGCATTATTTTCACAAATTATGTTAAAATGTTAATTAACTATGTTACTGTTTCTAATGTTACAAGTTTCAAAACAATATTTTCAAGTTCCTTATTTAGACAGATAAGAGAGTTCATGTTAAGAGCTCAACAATGTTTGAAGTCACAATGTAAATGTTGTCTTTTATGTTAAACATTAATCCAAGGAGTAATCTGATCGCCAGTTAATGGGGTCAGGAAGGAATTAATTTGTTTTCCTCTCTCATACAATTGGCTAAGTTTTGAAGGAGGGATTTTACTGTTTAACTTCCTCTGGATTAAATGTATATTTAAGTTATCAATTCTTGAGCTAGAACTTGCATGTTAAAAAAACATCACCTCAAGTTTACAATACTGATTAATTTAAAGTTTAACTGTTCTTACATTCAAATCTTAATACTTTTAATTAAAAATTATGTTAAAATCTTAATTAACTATGTTACTGTTTATAATGTTACAAGTTTGAAAAACATTTTTTCAAGTTCCTTACTTAGACAGATAAGAAAGTTCAAGTTTCAAAAAATATACTTTCAAGTTCTTTACTTACATTTATTACAAAGTTCATGTTAAGAGCTCAACCACGTTTTAAGTCACAGCAATAAACAAAGGTCAACCATTGAAAAATAAAAATCAATAAACAATTCAGTCATATTTAATGGAACTATACTGTTAATGGATGATTAGCCTCACAAAACACTTGCCTTGCATTATTTTTACAAATTATGTTAAAATGTTAATTAACTATGTTACTGTTTCTAATGTTACAAGTTTGAAAAATATATTTTCAAGTTCCTTACTTAGACAGATAAGAAAGTTCAAGTTTAAAAAAATATACTTTTAAGTTGCTTACTTAGACATATTATAAAGTTCATGTTAAGAGCTCAACCACGTTTTAAGTCACAATGTAAATGCTGTCTTTTATTTTAAACATTAATCCAGGGAGTAATCTGATCGCCAGTTAATGGGGTCAGGAAGCTATTATTTTTTTTCCCTCTCTGATACAATTGGCTACATTTCAAGGAGGGTTTTTACTGTTTGCCTTCCTCTGGATTCAATGTATATTTAAGTTAACAATTCTTGAGATAGAACTTGAATATTAAAAAACCATTACCTCAAGTTTACAATACTGATTAATTTAAAGTTCAACTGTTCTTACATTCAAATGTTAATACTTTTAATACAAAATGCTTTAACAGTTACTGTTGACCAAAAGAACATTTTACAAAAATAAACATGTTTAATATCACAATAGTACTTATTTCATCATAACTAAAATCTTACAAGTGTCAAATACGTATATTAATAACTAAACAACTTTCCAAACATACACATCTTATTGCCGTCATTTTTTGACGGGCAAGTCGCTAGTATTTAAAATAAACTAATGGAAGAACTACAATTAAAATAGATTACCTCATATACTCGAGCATAAGCCGACCCGAGTATAAGCCGAGGCACCTATTTTACCACAAAATACTGGGTAAAATGAGTGACTAGAGTATAAGCCGAGGGTGGGAAATGTGCTGCCCCCTATGTCCCTCTTGTGCCCGCTGTGTCCCCCTCTTGTGTCCCCCTTTCTCTCCCGTGTCTCTTCCTTCCCTGTGTCTCTTCCCCCCTCTCCCTTACCTGTGTCTCTTCCCCCCTCTCCCTTCCCTGTGTCTCTACCCCTCTCCCTTCCCTGTGTCTCTTCCCCCCACTCCCTTCTCTGTATCTCTTCCCCCCTCTCCCTTCCCTGTATCTCTTCCCTCCCTCTCCCTTCCCTGTATCTCTTCCCCCCTCCTCATTCTCACCCTCCCTCCTCAACCCCCTCCTCATCCTCAACCCCCTCCTCAACCTCACCCCTTCATCCTCAACCTCCCTCCTCATCCTCCCTCCTCATCCTCAACCCCCTCCTCAACCTCAACCCCCCCTCCTCAACCCCCTTCCTCATCCTCCCTCCTCATCCTCAACCTCCCTCCTCATCCTCAACCTCAACCTCCCTCCTCAACCTCCACCTCCTCCTCAACCTCCTTCCTCAACCTCAACCCTCCCATCCTCAACCCCCCCATCCTCAACCTCCCTCCTCAACCTCAATCCCCCTCCTCAACCTCAACCCCCCTCCTCAACCTCCCTCCTCATCCTCCCTCCTCATCCTCAACCCCCCTCCTCATTCTAAACCCCCCCTCCTCATTCTACCCCTCTATACCCCCCTCTCCCTTTCCCCTCAATTACCTGCATCTGAAGCTTCTGCTCCGGCCTCCGCTCCTTCCGGTGTCTTGACGTGGCGCGCATGTGACGTCCCGTCATTAGCATATACCGGGTGCCGGCACCCGGTATATGCTAATGACATGATGTCACATGCGCCAATTCATTAGCATATACCGGGTGCCGGCACCCGGTATATGCTAATGCCGTGACGTCACATGTGCGCCACGTCAGGACGCCAGAAGGAGCGGAGGCCAGAGCAGAAGCTTCAGATGCAGGTAAGTGAGGGGAAAGGGAGAGGGGGATATTTAGAGGGGTAGGATGAGGGGGGGTTAGAATGAGGGGGGGATGAGGGAAATAGACACGGGGGGGTTAGAGAGACACGGGGGGTAGAGAGACACGGGGGTTAGAGAGACACGGGGGTTAGAGAGACACGGGGGGTTAGAGAGACATGGGGGGTTAGAGAGACACGGGGGGAGAGTGACTTTAGTATAAGCTGAGGCAGCCCTTTTTAGCCTTAAAAAAGGGCTGAAAAACTCAGCTTATACTCGGGTATATACGGTAAATTTGTTTTTAGAATAGCAAAAATGCAGCTTCTAATGGTTAGAGAGACACGAGGGGAGAGTGATTCGAGTATAAGCCGAGGCAGCCATTTTTAGCCTTAAAAAAGGGCTGAAAAACTCAGCTTATACTCGAGTATATACAGTAAATTTGTTTTTAGAATAGCAAAAATGCAGCTTCTAATGTACATTGTATATGTAATTATGCTGCTGTAGAATCTACCATTTTTGTTTTTATACTGATCAACTACCTGAGATGGGAGGACACTTTGAATACAAAGGAAGCAACTTGAAATCAGATATTTAAAACCTCCAGCACTTTCCATATAAGTAATGGTAGACTCATTGGTTTACAAGGATACAAACATCTGAGAAATAGCAGACAACAACGATTGAGAAAATAAATGGATCCATGCAGTAAAAACAAGTGCTTATACAAGTTAAAAATGTAAATGTGATGATTATTTTTGATATTTTCTAAAAACAGTTTGTCCATTAGCAATATCAGTTAATTGAAACATCACAAAAAATCACCACAGTGGGCATATAAAGTAGAATTGTATTTTTGTGCATTCCTGGCAATGCCAATCAAAACTATCACAGAGACTCTAGTAATTATCATTTTGTTTACAAGTGCTAGTAATTAAAATATATACCCTAGGCGGGAATGGAGGCAAATTTCCTTCCTTATTTAGAATTTCCCAAAGGCTTCAAAAGCGTTAAATATCTGTAAACTGTCAGCTCCCTGCATGAAATCAATGTTTCTGCTGTAAAGCAAGGTAATGTATAAACAGGTGAGGATTTATCCATGTCGGGAATTGAGCCAAGAATTGTAAAACTATTTCAGCAAAGCAAAAGTAATTTTGAAAGGATGTTTTACAGTGGATATGAAAAGTCTACACACCCCTGCTAAAATGTCAGGTTTCTGTGCTGTAAAAAAATGAGAGAAAGATAAATCATTTCAGAACTTTTTCCACCTTTAATGTGACCTATAAATTGTACAACTCAATTGAAAAACAAATTAAATCTTTTAGGTAGAGGGAAGAAAAAATATAAAAATAAATAATATGGTTGCATAAGAATGCACACCCTTAAACTAATACTTTGTAAAAGCCCCTTTTGATTTTATTACAGCACTCAGTCTTTTTGGGTATGAGTCTATAAGCATGGCACATTTTGACTTGGCAAGATTTGCCCACTCTTCTTTGCAAAAACACTCTGTCAGATTGCGAGGGCATCTCCTGTGCTCAGCCCTCTTCAGATCACCCCACAGATTTTCAATCAGATTCAGGTCTGGGCTCTGGCTGGGCCATTCCAAAACTTTAATCTTCTTCTGGTGAAGCCATTCCTTTGTTGATTTGGATGTATGCTTTGGGTCGTTGTTATACTGAAAGATGAAGTTCCTCTTCATGTTCAGCTTTCTAGCAGAAGCCTGAAGGTTTTGTGCCAATATTGACTGGTATTTGGAACTGTTCATAATTCCCTCTATCTTAACTAAGGCCCCAGTTCCAGCTGAAGAAAAACAGCCCCCCAAAGCATGATGCTGCCACCACCATGCTTCACTGTGGGTATGGTGTTCTTTTGGTGATGTGCAGTGTTGTTTTTGCACCACACATATCTTTTGGAATTATGGCCAAAATGTTCAACCTTGGTTTCATCAGACCAAAACACCTTTTCCCACATGCTTTTGGGAGACTTCAGATGTGTTTTTGCAAAATGTAGCCTGGCTTGGATGTTTTTCTTCGTAAGGAAAGGCTTTTGTCTCTCTACCCCATAGCCCAGACATATGAAGAATACAGGAGATTGTTGTCACATGTACCACAGAGCCAGTACTTGCCAGATATTCCTGCAGCTCATTTAATTTTGCTCTAAGCCTCTTGGTAGCCTCCCAGACCAGTTTTCTTCTCGTCTTTTCATCAATTTTGGAGGGAGCTCCCGTTCTTGGTAATGTCACTGTTGTGACATATATTCTCCACTTGATGATGACTGTCTTCACTGTGTTCCATGGCTGCCTTGGAAATTCTTTTGTACCCTTCTCCTGACTGATACCTTTTAACAATGAGATCCCTCTGATGCTTTGGAAGCTCTCTGTGGACCATGGCTTTTGCGACTAAGAAAATTTCAGGAAAGACCAACTAGAACAGCTGAACTTTATTTGGGGTTATTCAGAGGCACTTTAAATGATGGCAGGTGTATGCTGACTCCTATTTACCATGATTTGGAATGTGATAGCTTATTTTTGAACACAGCTACATCCCCAGTTATAAGAGGGTGTGCAGACTTATGCAACCACATTATTTCTCTCTTTTATTTTTCTTCCCTCCACCTAAAAGATTTCAGTTTGTTTTTCAATTGAGTTGTACAGTTTATAGGTCACATTAAAGGTGGAAAAAGTTCTGAAATTATTTATCTTTGTCTCATTTTTTTAAAGCATAGAAACCTGACATTTTAACAGGAATGTGTAGCCTTTTTATATCCACGGTATATGAAATCTGAATGCTATTTGTATTTGATTTTTTATTTTATTAGTTTAAAATAATTAATATTAAAAAAGCTGTTAATTGATGAACTAATATAAAATTAGTTAGGCAGGAACATGCTCACTTTGGAGCTTGTCTGTGGTTATGGGATTGTAGCTATAGCTCCTTATCTAGTAGAGCATACTCCAAGTTATTTCACTTGCTGTTTTTTTCCAGTAGTGCTGCAGACAATAAGGAAGGTGGGAGGGGTACAGCAGTTTCCTTTAATGAGGTATAGTGTATTTTTTGTATATATTTTCTGGCTAAAGCTTTGCTGCTTGTTGTACATGTATTGTTAATATAGTTAATGGTAAACTTAAAAATAGATTTAACTTGGAAAGTGCTTACAGTGGCCCTTCAATTACCAGCTGGAGAGTGTAGTCAGTGTTTAATCATTATTAGCCTTAGTTTTTATATATGTACTTCTTCCTGATCCTTTGACTCATTAAATGTTTATGAAATGATGCTGCCTGCCTTGATAAGAACTGAACCTTGTCCATCTTCCTCGGTCATTACCCTGCTACTCATTCCATTAATGTTACTAGCCCTTGAACCTGATTTGTTTGTTTGCTCCAGAAACATCAATGTAACATTAGAACGGGTTGATCCATCTTAATTTTTCCAAGAATGGCAAATGGCATTTCTGAATCTCCCTGCTTATTCTACATGCATACTCACACATGAGTTATTCAGTTTTATTCAATCTGATTAATTCACATGTGCTAAAGGTTGAAAAACTGGACTGGACATTTAGGACAGTGTTTCCACTGATATAGATTTCCACATTTCGATTCATTATCAAGATTAAACTTCTCCAAGTTTCTATGACTAATGCAGTTCAAGAAAAAAAGATACTTGTTATGTATGTACCACACTAAGTCCTCCATTCAATTGCAGTTGACATCATACCGGCTATAAGTCTGCAATTCATTTGATCAAGCCTGCAGCTACCTGGCCGAAAAGCCTAAACCATAAACCATGCTCCCATAAGTAGCATTTCAGAGCATGATCGTGATCAATTAAGCAAGGCTGTAACTACTGATTTAGAAACAGCCAATAATAAATGAGACCATCATCATGACGTCAGTAAAACATGGAGGTTAAACGTCAATCAATTAGTGTTTAGAAGTCCGATATGCGATCAGACTTGCAATCCAGCAATGTACAAAATAATAAAAATGAATGACGATACTATTCTAGTCCATGAGGGTGGCCTGATATGTATTAACTCCTTGATTCCCGAGATTGATATAACATGGAAATTAAACAGAAATTAAGTATTTATTTTTATTACAGATTTGCAAGCTTGAGACTGTTGTGCAAATAATTCTAATGTCTTGCATCTCTTTCTCTGTCTTTTAATGTGCTGTATTGTTTTTTTTATTTGCATTTACAGTGCTACGAATAGGTGTTTAACCCCCCTGCGAGTCCTATTTGGTACTTGTAGGATTTTCTTCTACATTTGCCCTTTACGGGTGTGAAAACAATTGCGGATTTGAGGAATTGTAGCAATTGAATAGCAATATGCGATTGTAACAGTTATCGGCTTGAAAGATCAAAGGCTTAGATGGGTTGGAGTTATGATTTTGACAACTGCAGGGATTTTCAGCCTGTAACCCACAAATCAATTGCGGGTAGCTAAAAGATGCCAATTGAATAGCAAATTATTTTACAGGCTACATTAGGGGCTCCAGTATATAATATGTTTTGGAGACCTCTGGATTTTCTAAGAATCATCAGGGCCCAACAGAGTAATCAACATTTTTTTTTACTAATGAAAAACTAGCTGTTTGTCTTTTACTGTTAAACTATGCTATTCATTAGACTGAATGTTTTCAAACAAATATTTTTTTTAAGTTCCTCTTCATATTGGCTGTGGCACATGCACAATTACAATCACTACTGATGCAAGGTACAAATGTGGGTGGATACTTGTTGGACCCATTTGTTTAGTGAAGCTTTCTAGAGTGACGAGTAGTGATAGACTGAGATTTATCACACGCAGCCGTTCTTATAGAAACTCCCCCATTGTGTTTGAGAGGTGAGTTTTCAAAGAGTGCCATGTTACACCTTCATGTGGTTTGCTATTGAGAAGACATTAGGAAATTGAGAAATTATTGTATTATCTTAAATATTTTATCTATTTGTTTATACACTATACACTTATAGACTACCTGATGTTTATAAATAAGTATTTTAGGTTGACAATAATTTACTTTTTACGTCAAATATACCTTTGGTGCTCATTTTTACAATATGTTTTACAATACCCTTACAAAACTAACCAAATATAGCAGTATGAGGCATACATAACGAAACAAAATTAAATAAAAAAATAAGTAACTGTTCATAATCTTTATGACAGTAAAGCAGTCTTTATAGCTTGTAGATTAAAGGTGGGAAGGAGTCCCATGTATACAAAGGTGTTGGTTTATTTGATCTCATAGGACAGTGTACAGTATATATGTGTATTCAAGAGCTCTACTACCTTGATGTATATCTCTTAGCATATTGTGATTAACCTAGTCAGTGAATCTGATTTTTCATGACAGGCATATTTAGTGAACATGTAGCTGCAGTTGTTCTCCCACTGTTAATCTGAAGCTCAACTGGCATAAAAGGTGTGACTTTATAGTAGTAATAAGCAAGTGGTTATTGTCTTCTGGGTCTTCTGGGCTATACATAATGTCAACACTTAGAACAAGTTAGTCAGAGTTCAGTAGGTCTATCTAATCACACAGTGATCAAAGCCAGTCTATGAATCTGTCTTGCTTTGTCAGACAGATTGCTCACCGTATTCTCAAGGTGGTTACTTTCTACTGATCTGGAATTCCTTGTACCTCGGGGACATCTTTGGATCATAAGTGGTGAAGTACTTCTAGCCTTGTAAGGAGGTTGGTTGTGATGATTCAGGATATCTTTTTCCTAACTGTAGGAAGATGTCTCCACTCTGATAGTGGAACCTGCCGTCAAGAAGGTGGAAAGCTGTGGGTGATGTCTCTACAATGTAGGCTCACAATCAGTCCATTTGAGGTGAGGCATTCAATGTTGCGTGTTGTACATGACTTTCCATAGGTAGTCTACTGTGTGTTAGAGTAACTGCTCTATATACTCAAAGGGCATAGCAATGGTAAGTATTATCAAACAGCATGGCTCTCAAGTGGTGCAGTATGGCAGTATGTTTTAGGCCCTCCTCACAGAACTGTGCTATGAGTTAGGCAACCTTTGTGTATGCATATCCCACGTAGACGCAATCTGACTTTACAAACTCATGCCAATCTTCTAAATCACTCCCGCAACTGCCTTTATTGATTGCAGTGTCTTGTCGGAGGCCACACAAGCCTTCTCAAGGGATCCCTTGATTGCTATTTGTGACTTGAATAAATGCTATAGGTTAGCCAAGTGTTCCTGCAATAAAGCTGCAGACTTTCCATTCCTAGCAGCACACATGCAAGGTGGTGGGCTGTGGTTTTGTCACATTGCTAGCTCTGTTGTTAGACTGAAATGCATGTCAGGAGATCTAAGTGGGTGGCATACCATGCTGTACAAAAAAACATGGTGAACTAGTATTCTTGGATTGAGGATCTAACCCTTCATCAGGGTCTGGAGAAAAAGAGGTTGAGATAAAAATTATAAAAAATTGGTGTTTGGCTTAGTATATATCAATGAAGTTGCCTTACCACAAATAATTTTTGACAAGGTGGCAAGACCCTGCAATCTCACAATCTAGAAGAGAGAGACAAAAGGCTATACAAACATGCAACTAGTATGGATGCAGCTCATATTTACAAACAATATTTGCAGTTGGCATTTTTTGATATTGATATTTAATTCAATATGTTTTCCGTTTCTATAAGTCTCTCAACAGAGCTCATGAACAGCTTTATGGTTTGGCTCCTTTCCACATTTTTTGCTGGATATTCAAAAACAGTATGTTTTAAATATTGCAATCTATTTTGTTACCTAAAATACATGATGCAAAATGTAAATTTACTTTTTAAACACAGCATTTAGAAATGTTTCTCTTCTATTATGCAAATTGAAATCTTACTTTAGTGAGGAGGGCTGATGGTGGTGATTAGCAGTGGATCCACTGGGTAATGTCATGGTCATCATTATGGGATATCAACTAGTCTCTAAAAAATCCTATTGTTTGTGGGTCAAATATTTATATGCCCAATTAGTAGCAATCAAGCAGAGTCTATAGGCAGCGTTTCAATTTATCTTAGAAGGTATAGTGTTTGAATTATTTTCTAAGATAGCTCATGGTCAAGATTCCAAACTGACATTTTTGTACTGTGACATCTTTGCTTGGGATCTTGTCTCTACTATTCTCTTTTCTGTAAATTCAATGATTGAATCATCAGTTTAATGACACAATCATTCTTAACTATGCAACTATTTTGCGATTGTGTAGTTTCAAACATCAGCACCTGCATATGGGATTAATCTATTTTTTCTTATAACAGAAGATGTATGATCGAATTGGATATAACAAAACGGTGCATAATGTATTCTACATCCTACCATTCTCAATTTACCCACAACATCAGCTTGTTCTGTTCATTGGGATTCTTATGATTTATTTGATAGCAGTACTAGGAAATTTAATTATTACAACAGTAATCATCCTGTCTTCTCATCTTCACAAACCAATGTACTTCTTTTTATGTAATCTGTCCCTCTTAGACATAACCTTTATAACTGTTACTCTGCCAAAGCTTTTGGCCATAACAATGACAGAATTAGGCACAATGACTTTTAATGACTGCATAGCCCAAATGTATTTCTTTATCTCAACTGCAAACACAGAATCTTTACTGTTGACTTCTATGGCTTATGACCGTTATGTAGCAATTTGCCACCCTTTACGTTATTTCTTAATCGTGAACAAGACTTCAAGTCTCATTTTGGCATCTTCCTCTTGGCTGATAGGTTTCCTCAATTCTCTACTGCTTTCTCTGCTTACGTCCAATCTCTATTTTTGTAAGTCATATGTTATAAACAACTTCTTCTGTGATCTCAAAGCAATGCTAAAGCTGTCCTGCAGTGACACTGTATTTATCCAAAATATTATACAGATGGACAATGTGCTCATTGGTTTCATTCCTTCAATGCTTACCATGACATCTTATGGATACATCCTCTCTAGTGTTTTGAAGATCCGCACATTTGAAGGAAGACTTAAAGCATTTTCCAACTGTACTTCCCACCTCACCACTGTAATTATATTTTATGGGACAGCTCTCTGCTTGTATATGACCCCTTATACACAAATGGCTGAGAAACAGGATAGCATTCTCTCGCTATTATATGTTGCGCTGATTCCAATGGTAAACCCAGTTGTATATAGCCTCAGAAACAAAGAAGTATGCAGAGCTATTTCAAAAATTATTGCCTGGCACAGAAAGAATACATTCTCTATACAATATTTAGGTAAATAAAATACTAATATACAAAGCATTATTATATTTGTTTGTGGAATTATAAGTGTAAGCCTTCTAATTAAAAGGTACTTTCGATAATTGTATGAGCTCATCAATATCTGTATTATTTAATGCATACATTTTTATAGGGTATATAATCCAATTTTATTTATGCTTAAACATTTTACATTGCAATATAATGAAGTTTTAAAATGTAATATACAGTAAAACCCCTGCAATCCGGCACCCACCCATAGTGATGCATACATATGGCCACATTAAATTCCAAGCCTGTAAGTGCAACGTGAGACTAGCATTGGCTGACATTTTGCAGAGTTACAGAGCTATTAAATTAGAGCAGAGCTTGAGACGCAATCCCGTAAACGATTTGTAGAACGTTGGATGCGTGTCCGTGAACGTGATGAATTAGTCAAACCCGTAGTTATGGGTTTAGATGGAGCCAATGACAACAGAGATCGTCAGAATTATGTCACTGAAAAATGGAGGTGGGATTTCAAAGTCTTACAGATTTCAATTACGATTTGCAATTGGACCCACATTCCAGATATTGCAATATTGATAAAGCTGTAAATATGAGATTCTCTTACATGCGAGTTGCATTATATGTATTAACTAGAGATGTCGCGAATAGTTCGCCGGCTGACTTTTTTCGGCGAACATAGCATCTTCGCGTTCGCGGCGAACAGCGAACATATACGAGATTCGACCCGCCCCCAATACTTTATCATTGAGCAAACTTTGACCCTGCATGTCACAGTCAGCAGACACATTCCAGCCAATCAGCAGCATACACTCCATTCCAGAGCCATCTACCTCATGGACAGCAGCCATTTTGGAATCATAATTAACTTGCAGTCTTACAGAGAGGAGGGACAGTTTGGATGATGCTGCATCAATAGGAAAAACCATAGCTAGGCAAGTTTATTCAGTGTCCAGTGCAGTGCTGAAGGACTCATCAGATCTCTGCTGTAAACACAGCACCCCAAAAAGCCCTTTTTAGGGCTATAACATAATTTTTTTTTCTGTGTAATCTAATTTCATTTGCCTGTCTCCCTGCTAGCCCCTGCTTGCAAGTGTGTGTCAGGTAGAGATGTCGCGAATAGTTCGCCGGCGGACTTTTTTTGTCGAACATAGCATGTTCGCGTTCGCGGCGAACTACGAACATATGCGAGATTCGACCCGCCCCCAATACTTTATCATTGAGCAAACTTTGACCCTGCATGTCACAGTCAGCAGACACATTCCAGCCAATCAGCAGCATACACTCCCTTCTACACCATTCTACCTCATGGACAGCAGCCATTTTGGAATCATAAGTACCTTGCAGTCTTACTGAGAGGAGGGACAGTGTAGGTGATACTAATTCAATAGGGAAAACCATAGCTAGGCAAGTTTATTCAGTGTCCAGTGCAGTGCTGAAGGACTCTTGTGCATTATTATTATTACTAGCGTATTGCAATGAGATGTGTATGTTTGGAAAGTTGTATAGTTATTAATATACATATGGAGCAGTTTGCTCCATAAAAAAGTGGTCCGTATTAACGACTCGCCTCGCTATGCGAGGCTCGCCTGCAATGAGCGCCTGTGTGTACTGCCAGTGTGCTTGGTGCTGTGAGTCTGTGTGTACTGTCAGTGTGCTTGATGCTGTAGGTCTGTGTGCACTGCCAGTGTACTTGGTGCTATGGGTCTGTGTGCACTGTCAGTGTGCTTGGTGCTCTAGGTCTGTGTGTACTGTCAGTGTGCTTGGTGCTATATGTCTATGTGTACTGTCAGTGTACTTGGTGCTGTAGGTCTGTGTGTACTGTGAGTGAGCTTAGTGCTGTAGTTCTGTGTGCACTGCCAGTGTACTTGGTGCTATGGGTCTGTGTGCACTGCCAGTGTACTTGGTGCTATGGGTCTGTGTGCACTGCCAGTGTGCTTGGTGCTTTAGGTCTGTGTGTACTGTCAGTGTTCTTGGTGCTGTAGTTCTGTGTGCACTGACAGTGTACTTGGTGCTATGGGTCTGTGTGCACTGCCAGTGTGCTTGGTGCTCTAGGTCTGTGTGTACTGTCAGTGTACTTGGTGCTATATGTCTATGTGTACTGTCAGTGTACTTGGTGCTGTAGGTCTGTGTGTACTGTCAGTGAGCTTAGTGCTGTAGTTCTGTGTGCACTGCCAGTGTACTTGGTGCTATGGGTCTGTGTGCACTGCCAGTGTACTTGGTGCTATGGGTCTGTGTGCACTGCCAGTGTGCTTGGTGCTTTAGGTCTGTGTGTACTGTCAGTGTACTTGGTGCTGTAGGTCTGTGTGTACTGTCAGTGTGCTTGGTGCTGTAGGTCTGTGTGTACTGTCAGTGTGCTTGGTGCTGTAGGTTTGTGTGTACTGTCAGTGTGCTTGGTGCTGTGAGTCTGTGTGTACTGTCAGTGTAATTGGTGCTGTATATATGTGTGTACTATAAGTGTACTTGGTGCTTTGGGTCAATGTGTACTGTCAGTGTACTTGGTGCTGTAGGTCTGTTTGCACTGCCAGTGTACTTGGTGCTATGGGTCTGTGTGTACTGTCAGTGTACTTGGTGCTGTAGGTCTGTTTGCACTGCCAGTGTACTTGGTGCTATGGGTCTGTGTGTACTGTCAGTGTGCTTGGTGCTGTAGGTCTGTGTGCACTGTCAGTGTTCTTGGTGCTGCAGTTCTGTGTGCACTGCCAGTGTACTTGGTGCTATGGGTCTGTGTGCACTGTCAGTGTAATTGGTGTTGTGAGTCTGTGTGTACTGCCAGTGTACTTGGTGCTATGGGTCTGTGTGCACTGCCAGTGTGCTTGGTGCTTTAGGTCTGTGTGTACTGTCAGTGTACTTGGCGCTGTAGGTCTGTGTGTACTGTCAGTGTGCTTGGTGCTGTAGGTCTGTGTGTACTGTCAGTGTGCTTGATGCTGTAGGTTTGTGTGTACTGTCAGTGTGCTTGGTGCTGTGAGTCTGTGTGTACTGTCAGTGTACTTGGTGCTGTATATATGTGGGTACTATCAGTGTACTTGGTGCTTTGGGTCAATGTGTACTGTCAGTGTACTTGGTTCTGTAGGTCTGTTTGCACTGCCAGTGTACTTGGTGCTATGGGTCTGTGTGTACTGTCAGTGTGCTGGGTGCTGTAGGTCTGTGTGCCCTGTCAGTGTTCTTGGTGCTGTAGTTCTGTGTGCACTGCCAGTGTACTTGGTGCTATGGGTCTGTGTGCATAATATAATAGTCTGTGTGCACTGTCAGTGTAATTGGTGCTGTGAGTCTGTGTGTACTGCCAGTGTACTTGGTGCTATGGGTCTGTGTGTACTTGGCAGTGTACTTGGTGCTGTAGGTCTGTATGTACTGTCAGTGAGCTTAGTGCTGTAGTTCTGTGTGCACTGCCAGTGTACTTGGTGCTATGGGTCTGTGTGCACTGCCAGTGTACTTGATGCTATGGGTCTGTGTGCACTGCCAGTGTGCTTGGTGCTTTAGGTCTGTGTGTACTGTCAGTGTTCTTGGTGCTGTAGTTCTGTGTGCACTGACAGTGTACTTGGTGCTATGGGTCTGTGTGCACTGCCAGTGTGCTTGGTGCTCTAGGTCTGTGTGTACTGTCAGTGTGCTTGGTGCTATATGTCTATGTGTACTGTCAGTGTACTTGGTGCTGTAGGTCTGTGTGTACTGTCAGTGAGCTTAGTGCTGTAGTTCTGTGTGCACTGCCAGTGTACTTGGTGCTATTGGTCTGTGTGCACTGCCAGTGTACTTGGTGCTATGGGTCTGTGTGCACTGCCAGTGTGCTTGGTGCTTTAGATCTGTGTGTACTGTCAGTGTACTTGGTGCTGTAGGGCGTATTTTTTTTATATATATTTTTTTTAATAATAATGAATTAATTAATTACTAAAATACTTTACCTATTTGTAATTAATATATCCAGTGATCAATAACCTGAAGAGCTAACAATCAGTTTTGATTTTCCTGCAGCTTACAGTGTACATTTGGACTGTTGGTGACCCGAGGTGTAAGTGTCAGCAATGTGCGCAGTGCACGAGGGGAAACCGCTTGTATAGTCGTGTAACGCGCCATTTTAGATTTGTAATGTTATTAGTTGCAAGTTAGTGTTGTAAAATGGCGGCGATTGTGTATGTGTTACGCGGCTCGCCAGCAGTTTCCATTATTTATAATAGTGTATTTTGTACCTCGTCTGTTCCTAGGTAAAAGTCGTACATGGCTGGCGATGTTTTGCGCGGTTTGGGGTCGTGTAGCCTCGTTTTCATTTTTTCCGGGCGCCATTTTTTTTGTTGCTTAGCCGATTTACAAGTGCCAACTGGGGAAGACATTACAGATATCACATATATAGTTGTGAGCAGGCGGGTTGTTGCTAACGCTGCGGGCTTGCGAAGCGAGGGCCAGAGTTGCTGGCAAGGAGCGCCGAAGGCTCCCACGTCGGCTGCAATGAGCCGCAGGCTGGACTTACACCATCAAATTTACGGACTTACCATCCAAAAATACGGGACTTAGAAAAAAACACATTACGAGCTCACAAAAATACGACCTTAACGCCCGAACCGCACGCACTTAAAAACATTAAAAACACAATAAATACACACAACAAACACATAAAAAGCTTACCCACAGCAAGGCGGGCACCGAGGACCTCTGCAAGTGAAGTTACACCTCCATTTAAGTCCAAATTCATGAGTTTAGACACCCGAAAATCACCTAAGTGATATAAAAATGGCCGTTGAAAAAAAGAAAACGAGGCTACAGGACCCTAAACACGCAAAACACATACGGATTTTCCTAAAAAGCCGTACGAGGTAAAGATACACTATTAACAAGGTCGCTAAATCATCCACACCCGCGTACCACATACACATTCCCCGCCATTTTACAACACTAACTTACACAATGCGGAAGTACCCAGCTACCCTAACGGCTTCCCCTCGCGCACGCAGCCTATTTACACTACACACTGCACACATTGTTGACACTTACACAGCAGCTCCACAGCACTGAAAACCTACATTGTATGCTGCAGGAACATGAAAACAGATTGTCAGCTCTTCAGCACAATGCTTCCTGCATATATTACTTACAAATAGGTAAAGTATATTCATTTAGTAATTATTTCATTAGCATACAAAAATACATATACACAAAAAAAACATTATCACATTAAACATAAAAGCCATTCACTGCACGCCTCACAACGAGCGCCAACACTGCTCATAGCATACAAAGCCTTGCAATAAGCGCAAAAAACACATCACCGCCGACCAAAGAATAACAGCAAAAGAGCCTATCAGAAAAAAAATACAACCAACAGCCTCGCAATGAGCGCCAAAGGATCTCCGACCACCAACAAAATGAATGTCTCGTCCAAACCATCAGCTGCCTTACAATCTTATTGCTGCCATTTTTTGATGGGCAAGTCGCTAGTAAATATATAAAGATCAAGATAATAAAAGTATCAGGAAATGTAACACAAAGATGCACGCGCGTCTGAATAATACGACAAATACAGATTTTTGTCATAAGTGATATGATCGCAGTATTGGGTCATAAACCCTAAACACTGGAATCTGTTACATACAATTTACTGATGATGTCATTAATGGGCTTCAAGGGGGGGGATCTCTTTTCATACTTTTTGAGCGGTGCAAATCCAACATACGCAGAGCGGAAACGCCACATCTGTGGGACACACACAAAGGGGTTCACTTTGGGAGAAAAAAACAAACAAATATGAAATATTTAATAATCATATTTTGATGTTACCAACAGATAAGGAAACGAAACTGAGGTTATTATATCTAATAGTAGCAAGCCTGGGAGTACTGGGAGTAATAATACTGCAGCAGGAGGTCAGGACTAATGTCACCTATAGACCCCCAGACAGATAAAGGTCAGTACTAATGTCCCTCTATAGACCCCCAGTCAGATAAAGGTCAGTACTAATGTCACCTATAGACCCCCAGTCATATAAAGGTCAGTACTAATGTCACCTATAGACACCCAGTCATATAAAGGTCAGTACTAATGTCACTCTATAGACACCCAGTCAGATAAAGGTCATTACTAATGTCCCTCTATAGACACCCAGTCAGCTAAAGGTCAGTACTAATGTCCCTCTATAGACACCCAGTCAGATAAAGGTCAGTACTAATATCACCTATGGACACCCAGTCAGATAAAGGTCATTACTAATGTCCCTCTATAGATACCCAGTCAGATAAAGGTCTGTACTAATGTCCCTCTATAGACACCCAGTCAGATAAAGGTCATTACTAATGTCCCTCTATAGACACCCAGTCAGATAAAGGTCAGTACTAATGTCCCTCTATAGACCCCCAGTCAGATAAAGGTCATTACTAATGTCCCTCTATAGACACCCAGTCAGATAAAGGTCAGTACTAATGTCACCTATAGACCCCCAGTCATATAAAGGTCAGTACTAATGTCACTCTATAGACACTCAGTCAGATAAAGGTCAGTACTAATGTCCCTCTATAGACCCCCAGTCATATAAAGGTCATTACTAATGTCCCTCTATAGACACCCAGTTAGATAAAGGTCAGTACTAATGTCACCTATAGACCCCCAGTCATATAAAGGTCAGTACTAATGTCACTCTATAGACACCCAGTCAGATAAAGGTCAGTACTAATGTCACCTATAGACCCCCAGTCATATAAAGGTCAGTACTAATGTCACCTATAGACACCCAGTCATATAAAGGTCAGTACTAATGTCACTCTATAGACACCCAGTCAGATAAAGGTCATTACTAATGTCCCTCTATAGACACCCAGTCAGCTAAAGGTCAGTACTAATTTCCCTCTATAGACACCCAGTCAGATAAAGGTCAGTACTAATATCACCTATGGACACCCAGTCAGATAACGGTCATTACTAATGTCCCTCTATAGATACCCAGTCAGATAAAGGTCAGTACTAATGTCACCTATAGACCCCCAGTCTATAGGCCCCAGATCTTGAGCTGGCAAAACAGTGCCAGGAGGTATATTCAGCTGCCTCCTCCGCTCAGATCAACTGGTCCAAATGCACAGGCCTTTTAGAGGGTAATTTACAGGTAGACTCTTTGCCTCCCACGTTTCGTGACATCACGTGGGAGGCAGATGTCATTAAATATCTGGGGGTCTACCTGTCCGCTGCGGACGCTTCCGTCCCAGACAACTGGAAGGAGTTAGAGGGCAGTGTCCTCTCTCGTCTGGGACGATGGAGGGGTCTAGCAAAAATGCTTTCCCTAAGGGGGCGGACTCTAGTGGTGAATCAGCTGGTGGCTTCTCAGATCTGGCACCGGCTGATTTGTCTGAGTCCGACCCCCGAGTTTGTCACCAATATCCAGAGGAATTTGTTAGATTTCCTCTGGATGGGAAGGCATTGGGTCTCTGCAGGGGTGGCAAGTCTGCCTTTGGTGGAGGGTGGACAGGGAGTAGTTTGTGTGTGCTCCCAGTTGTCCACCTTCCGCCTTCAGTACCTGCAGAGATACCTATATGCAGATCCCTCTCCACAGTGGTGCGCACTGGCATCCAGCTTTTATCGCCAGTTGCGCAACCTGGGGTATGACCGGCAATTATTTCTGATCAGGCCCGAGGGGTTTGGGAGAGACCTCTCTGTGTTGCCGGCATACTACCAGGAAACCCTCAAGGCCTGGAGCATGGTCTCCGTGACCAGGCAGGGCGTGCCTTTGGGGGATGAAATATTCACGGAGCCCCTGCTATTTAATGCAGCAGTGGGGGCTCCAATGTTACAGTCCCCCAGTATCATCCGCCGCCTTAGTCATGCACGGATGACCCGAGTCGGGGATCTCCTGGAATACGGGCGTTCTGATTGGGTGTCACCTCAGGAGCTTGCGCTCCGTTTGGGATATGTGACGCCCAAAGTCTCAGGGCGCTTGCTCCAGGAGATTAGAGATGCCATCTCCCCCGACTCGCGCACCTTCCTTCACGGGGCTTTGCAGGCCGGAGTGCCACATGCACCTTTCAACACCCCTTCTCCGACTGTTTGCATTGGACACAAGCCCCGTGTTTCCCCTCAGGCTCCTCCTGTCCCCAACCTCTCGAGGTTGAGGGACATACCCTCGGCATGCTTTCGCGGCATGCAGAGGAAGAGCTTATATTCTCTCGTGCTCCATACAGTGCACTTCCTTGCCCTCGTGACCCGTCCCGATACCATCTGGAGGCGGGTCCTACCAGCTGACGAGGGCAAGAGGCCCCGGTGGAGGGAACTTTATTCTGATTTAGTTCCACGACCCACCGGGGACTTGAGTTGGAGAGTGCTTCATGGTGCACTGAGCACGGGAGAGTACTTAGCTAAATTCACGGACTCTCCCTCCACTTGTCCATTCTGTGGCAAGGGAGAGTCCGTGTATCATGTTTATTTTAGTTGCGCCAGACTGCAGCCCCTCTTGTCACTCTTGAGGGGCCTCCTCCTGCAGTTCTGGCTGCATTTCTCCCCTCACATTTTTATTTTTGGGCGCCCAGTGTCCCGGGGCAATAAGGCCAGGGACCTCCTCGTCAACCTGCTCCTGGCATTAGCCAAGTTGGCTATATATAAGTCCAGGAAGCAGTGTTTGATAGGGGGGGTTCCCTTGTCACCTGAGGCCATGTTCCGGGTGCTGGTGCGCTCCCGTATCCGGGCAGAGTACCACCTGGCTTTGTCTACTGGGGGAATGGATGAGTTTGTCTCCCATTGGGCTGTAGATGGTGTGCTCTGCTCGGTATCCCCCCATTCGGTTTCTTTTTCTTTCAACCTCCTAATATGATTTTTATTTAGTTTACAGAAAATGTTTTCTCATAATTTTAAAATACACTGTGCCAAGAGAGCATGTTGTGTGCATGCTTGAGCTCCAAACAAAAGGCTTTTTAGGGTCTTAGTCCCTCAAATACAAGTTTTATTTTAACACCTTTCTGTTAATAAGCACTTTGTGCACGGTGTTGTTCATTTTTGGGAGTTTTTGTGGGTTTTTTTTTTAGTTTAATTTAAGTTTTAGTTTTCTGGGGGTCAGGCTCAACTCTCTATCCCAGGAGAGTGAGCTGTCTCCTGGATACTTTGCCACACCCCCTCCCTTAGCACTTTACCTTCACTCCTGAAACTTCTTTTACTTTGCCTTTTTTTTTTTTTTTTTTTTAAAGTTTTTCAGGTTTTGTTAAAGTTTTGTTTGTTTGGTGTTGGGTTTTATGTTTTGGGGGGAGAGAAGACAAGTAACATCTTTGTAGGCAGTGGGGGGGGAAACAATTTGAAGTTTTGTTTAAAAGGCTTTTTTAACATCTGACACAGAGACACAGAGGGGTTAAATAGCCTCTGTGTTCTCTGTGTTGTTGCAATTAGTAACACCTTGCAACAGGCCATTAACCCTTCCACTGCCAAACATCATCTCTCTCTCTCCCTTAGTTTTGTCTTTTTTGTTTCTATCTGCGTGCTGCAGCTAATGTCATCAGCCCCTCTGTTATAGTAGCAGCCAGCAAAATGTACGGGAAAGCAGTTTTTTTTACCCGTACTCTGGCTGCTGCGCACATTCTTATACAGAGAGGCATCACAGTGGGGGGATTATATGTCCCAATAGAACCCCTGGAAAGGTTGGGCACAAAAGTAACACTCTCTAATGTGCCCCCCTTCCTACCAGACTCCCTCCTGCGCCCCCACCTGCTAACCCTAGGGGAAGTAAAAACACCATTTATTAAAATTCCCCTGGGGTGCAGAGAGAGAGCACTTCGTCATGTGCTCTCTTTCAAGAGGCAGGTACAAATGTGCCTGCCTCAGGGTGCAGAAAACATCAAGGGGTCTTTTGGGGTTCCATTTGAGGGGGTGCTGTACAGGATTTTTTACAGCACTACGGAGGTGCAGTGCTATCATTGCAAGGGGTTGGGGCATACACGTAGGAATTGTCCTAATGTAAAGCATCATGCCCCAGCCCCAGCAAATGGCACCTCCGTCAGTACAGCACCCATCCCCGCTGAGCCCATAACAGCGGGGACCTCAAGGGTCATAGCCCCCCCCACAGAGCTCAGGCAAGGAGGCCGTTCCTCAAGCCACCACCATGGCCTCCAAACCCCCTTCTTCCCCAAAAAAGCCATCTGTGTCTATGGTCTCCAGCAAGACTGCAGCCACAGGGAAAAGGGGGAAGAATGTCACCGGTCCTCCCAGTGTCACAGCTGCATCTCCCAAGTCCCAATCTGCCCCCACCATAATTACATCAGTTAGTGTGGGGGCACATTGTAAGCAGAGGGATAATAAGCACTCTGCAGGGGAGGCAGCTAGAGGCAGCTCCTCTTCCAGGAGTGACGTCCCCAGGAAGAGGAAGCATAAAACCAACAGGGAGGTTGCTGATAAGTGGGAAGTGCTCTATAGTGGAGCACCTCCCTCTAAAAGCAAGAAGAGGAACAAAACATCTCCTCCTCATCCGGTGACATTGTCTGGCCCGGTTATTAAGCTCAGCCAGCCGGTGCCAGACCACACATCTCTCTCTCCAGACCCTATAGGGGTTAATGTGGAAAAGGGTCTGGAGGAAAAGCAGGGGCAAGAGGGTCTCCCAAGTGAGGCAGGGGTAGACAAGAAAGATCAGGTTCTGCCTCTGGCCTTTGAGGGGGGTCCCAACAAAGCCCCTGCTGAATGGGTAGTCAGTGTCCCTGAGGTGCTGAGCTTCAAGGGCACCAGTCAGTCTCCTCCTCCAGTGTCACTCTCTAGTGACGTACCTTGGGCTTTGTTAGAGCCCCAGGCCGAGTCACTACTGGAGGGGGGGAATATAGGCATGACCCCCATTCAGGACCCCATGGATTTGTCTGTCAGGGGGGATGTGGCACAAGGGGAAGTGGAAATGGGGGAGGGTGATAAAACAGGTTTTCCTTTTAACATCATGGGAGAGCCTGTCTACCCTCCTCAGCCGTCCACTGACCCTAACATCGGTGCCATCCAAGCTGAGCAAGCAGCGGTGGAACTGGCAGAGGAGGCATATAAAGCCTCCAAGGCTTCCATTAAGGAAGCCATGCCAGCCACTGCTGTCCAGCCAGCTACCCCTGAATGCACTCCTGAAGCTACAGGGGTGCAGCAGCAATCCAAGGGTCCATTATTTACCTTGAAGGGTGCTAAAGGGACTCCTTCTGTATCATCTAAGAGGGGGTCCCTGAGAATAAAGCTGAGGAAACTGACTCCAGCCGGGGAGGATGGAGTAAAAGCCCTCAACCAAGAGGAGCCCAGGGGTGACCCACTAGAAGGAACATCAGATTCTGGGTGGGTTATCCCTGTCAAGGAAATAGATCTATTCCTTGAGAGCACCCTTCATGGACAAAAGAAAAGGAAGGTGCGGCTGGCCTAGGAGAGGTGGAAGAATATGTCGTTTATTCTCCACTCTCTCCAGCAATATCTAGTGGTCAGCACTAGGGCCAAGAATTCTGGGACTGCGGAGCATCTCCGCGTCCGGAAATTCTATAAAATATGCGTGTCCTATCAGCAGTCTCAAGGGTCTGAGGAACGCACAATTCCTGACACGCAGTAATGGCTTTGCACATCAGCACGCTAAATACCAATGGCTGTCAAGACAGTTTCCGCAGGTTCCAGGTACTCTCCTATTTATATCAGGGAGGGTACTCTGTGAGCTTCCTGCAGGAAACTCACACCACTCCAGAGGCTGAGGCCTCGTGGCAACTGGAGTGGAGAGGCAGCGTCTTCTTCAGCCACTTCACATCGGCGTCATGTGGAGTGGTGACCCTGTTCTCAGAGTCTTTTCAGCCAGAGCTGCTGCTTGTGAAAGCTGTTATCCCAGGCCGTCTAATCCACCTCCGGGTCCGAGAGCAGGGTAGCATCATTAACCTAGTTAAAATATATGCCCCTGCTGGAGGGCCCGAGAGAGTGAGGTTCCTCGCCAGACTGTCCCAGTTTTTGGAGACGGTTGACGCAGATGAGTGTTTGGTACTCGGGGGTGATTTCAACTGCACCCTCGACGCTCTGGACCGGAATAGTCCAGAGCCGTACCCGCCTTCTGCGTCAGCCCTGCGGGAGATCATCGCCCGCTTCTCCCTGGAGGACATCTGGCGAGAGCAGAACCCAGGGGCATCAGACGGTTTCACCTACGTCAGGGTGAGAGCCGATCTGGTGTCCCACTCCCGGATCGACAGACTATATATATCTAGTCACTATATGTCACGAGTCGGTTCTTGTGCCATTAGGCTGGCTCCGTTCACAGACCACAACTGTGTGTCTGTGACAGTGGCGCTAACGCCAACAGCGCCACGAGCCGCCTATTGGCACTTCAACAATGCTTTGTTGAAGGACCAGGGGCTCGTGACATTGATCCGGGAGTTTTGGACGGACTGGAGGGGTTGCAAGGGGGACTTTGCCACGTTAAAACTGTGGTGGGACGTGGGCAAGGTTCATTTGCGACTTCTGTGTCAGGAATATACCAAGGGTGCGAGTGGGCAGCGCGAAGCTGAGTTGGAGTCACTCCGGGGGGAGGTACTCCATCTGGAGCAGAGGCTGTTCACTTGTAGGGACCAATCCCTGCAGAGCGAGTATGTAGAGAGGAAGGGTGTCCTCTGTGACCTGGAACGACACCAGGCCAAGGGGGCATACGTGCGCAGCCGCTTAGGTTTTCTCAAAGATCTAGACCGCGGCTCGCGCCTCTTCTACTCACTGGAGAAAAAGGGGGGTAACAGTAGGCACATCACCTGTCTTCTAGATGAAAACGGTGCCCCCCTTACAGATCCGGAGAGTATCCGGGATAGAGCCCGGAACTTTTATAAAGAGCTTTACTCTCCGGATCCCATTTCTCCAGACGCCTGCAGGGTGCTATGGGAGGGGCTCCCCACAGTCAGTGAGGGTGTAAGAGAGTGGCTTGATATACCACTATCTTTTCAAGAGCTCTCTGAAGCCCTCTGTGCCATGTCCTGTGAGAAGTCTCCAGGACTGGACGGACTGACTGTAGAGTTTTTCCAATTTTTCTGGGAGACTCTAGGACCTGATTTCCATCTGGTCCTTGGGGAAGCCCTGGAGACCGGGGAGATGCCCCTGTCTTGTCGCAGGGCAGTACTTGCCCTGCTGCCCAAAAAGGGGGATCTCCGGCTTATTAAGAACTGGCGACCGGGCTCTCTGCTCAGCACGGACTACAAGATTGTAGCTAAAGCCATCTCGCTTAGACTTGGGTCTGTGCTGGCAGAATTGGTTCACCCTGACCAGTCCTATGCGATCCCGGGCCGGACTATCTTTGATAGTATCTTTCTGGTCCGGGATCTATTGCATTATTCTCGCAGGACTGGTCTGTCACTCGCCTTTCTCTCTTTAGATCAAGAGAAGGCGTTTGACAGGGTGGACCATGGTTACCTCATAGCCACTCTGCAAGCGTACGGCTTTGGCCCACAGTTTGTGGGCTTTATAAGAACGCTGTACGCCTCTGCAGAGTGTTTACTTAAAATCAATTGGTCCCTAACAGCACCTTTGGTATTTGGACGAGGGGTGCGTCAAGGATGTCCCTTGTCTGGACAGTTATATGCACTGGCCATTGAGCCTTTCCTTTGCCTACTGAGAAAAAAGGCTCACAGGGCTGGTGCTAAAAGATCCAGACATGCGGATTGTCCTTTCAGCTTATGCTGACGATGTGCTCCTCGTGGCCCAGGATCCAGTTGATCTTGAGCTGGCAAAACAGTGCCAGGAGGTATATTCAGCTGCCTCCTCCGCTCAGATCAACTGGTCCAAATGCACAGGCCTTTTAGAGGGTAATTTACAGGTAGACTCTTTGCCTCCCACGTTTCGTGACATCACGTGGGAGGCAGATGTCATTAAATATCTGGGGGTCTACCTGTCCGCTGCGGACGCTTCCATCCCAGACAACTGGAGGGAGTTAGAGGGCAGTGTCCTCTCTCGTCTGGGACGATGGAGGGGTCTAGCAAAAATGCTTTCCCTTAGGGGGCGGACTCTAGTGGTAAATCAGCTGGTGGCTTCTCAGATCTGGCACCGGCTGATTTGTCTGAGTCCGACCCCCGAGTTTGTCACCAATATCCAGAGGAATTTGTTAGATTTCCTCTGGATGGGAAGGCATTGGGTCTCTGCAGGGGTGGCAAGTCTGCCTTTGGTGGAGGGTGGACAGGGAGTAGTTTGTGTGTGCTCCCGGTTGTCCACCTTCCGCCTTCAGTACCTGCAGAGATACCTATATGCAGATCCCTCTCCGCAGTGGTGCGCACTGGCATCCAGCTTTTATCGCCAGTTGCGCAACCTGGGGTATGACCGGCAATTATTTCTGATCAGGCCCGAGGGGTTTGGGAGAGACCTCTCTGTGTTGCCGGCATACTACCAGGAAACCCTCAAGGCCTGGAGCATGGTCTCCGTGACCAGGCAGGGCGTGCCTTTGGGGGATGAAATATTCACGGAGCCCCTGCTATTTAATCCAGCAGTGGGGGCTCCAATGTTACAGTCCCCCAGTATCATCCGCCGCCTTAGTCATGCATGGATGACCCGAGTCGGGGATCTCTTGGAATAAGGGCGTTCTGATTGGGTGTCACCCCAGGAGCTTGCACTCCGTTTGGGATATGTGACGCCCAAAGTCTCAGGGCGCTTGCTCCAGGAGATTAGGGATGCCATCTCCCCCGACTCGCGCACCTTCCTTCGCGGGGCTTTGCAGGCCGGAGTGCCACATACACCTTTCAACACCCCTGCTCCGGCTGTTTGCATTGGACACAAGCCCCGTGTTTCCCCTCAGGCTCCTCCTGTCCCCAACCTCTCGAAGTTGAGGGACATACCCTCGGCATGCTTTCGCGGCATGCCGAGGAAGAGCTTATATTCTCTCGTGCTCCATACAGTGCACTTCCTAAGTCCAGGAAGCAGTGTTTGATAGGGGGGGTTCCCTTGTCACCTGAGGCCATGTTCCGGGTGCTGGTGCGCTCCCGTATCCGGGCAGAGTACCACCTGGCTTTGTCCACTGGGGGAATGGATGAGTTTGTCTCCCAGTGGGCTGTAGATGGTGTGCTCTGCTCGGTATCCCCCAATTCGGTTTCCTTTTTCTCTTAACCTTTAGTTTACAGATCATGTTTCTCATAATGTCAAAATACACTGTGCCAAGTTCAACCAATCCAGTCTAGTTGGGGTACCAACAGTCCACATTTAAAAAACCCAAACTTTTTGTTTATTAAATGTAAGTGCATTTGCCTGACCGTCAATCCAAGTTCATTTGCTTGACCGCTACCCATAGTGTGTTTCCTGCTTACAAGTACTGTGCCAGAGAGCATGTTGTGTGCATGCTTGAGCTCCAAACAAAAGGCTTTTTAGGGTCTTAGTCCCTCAAATACAAGTTTTATTTTAACACCTTTCTGTTAATAAGCACTTTGTGCACGGTGTTGTGTTGTTAATTTTTGGGAGTTTTTGTGGTATTTTTCTTAGTTTAATTTAAGTTTTAGTTTTCTGGGGGTCAGGCTCAACTCTCTATCCCAGGAGAGTGAGCTGTCTCCTGGATACTTTGCCACACCCCCTCCCTTAGCACTTTACCTTCACTCCTGAAACTTTTTTTTACTTTGACTTTTTTTTTAAAGTTTTTCAGGTTTTGTTAAAGTTTTATTTGTTTGGTGTTGGGTTTTATGTTTTGGGGGAGAGAAGACAAGTAACATTTTTGTAGGCAGTGGGGGGGAAAACAATTCGAATTTTTGTTGAAAAGGCTTTTTTTTAACATCTGACACAGAGACACAGAGGGGTTAAAAAGCCTCTGTGTTCTCTGTGTTGTTGCAATTAGACACCTTGCAACAGGCCATTAACCCTTCCACTGCCAAGCATCACCTCTCTCTCTCCCTTAGTTTTGTCTCCCTTAGTTTTGTTTTTTTGTTTCTTTTTCACACTTGTATATTTAAAAAAAAAGAAAACAGTAAAAAATCATAAAACAAAAAATAAAAATAAATAAAACAAATAAACTAAAAAAAAAAGGGTCTAAACATGAGGGATAAGACCACTAAGAAGCCTCAGGGGTCAAAAGGGGGAATAATGGCCCCTGAAAATCCTAGCTGCAGCACTGCACAGCATAGGCCCCAGGCAGATAAGGCAGCCCCAGCTCCTGGTGGTTCTGCCAGCAGACCTACCCCTGTGGCTAATACCTGGTCACAGGTGGTTTCTGCTGGCCCCAGTAATACCACCGCTGGGGCTGAGGGGCAGATCACTAGGAAGCATGGGGTTAAATGTCAGATGTCTGGGGTCTACAGCATTGATATCTATCTGCGTGCTGCAGCTAATGTCATCAGCCCCTCTGTTATAGTAGCAGCCAGCAAAATGTACGGGAAAGCAGTTTTCTTTACCCGTACGCTGGCTGCTGCTCACATTCTTGTACAGAGAGGCATCACAGTGGGGGGATTATATGTCCCAATAGAACCCCTGGAAGGGTTGGGCACAAAAGTAACACTCTCTAATGTGCCCCCCTTCCTACCAGACTCCCTCCTGCGCCCCCACCTGCTAACCCTAGGGGAAGTAAAAACACCATTTATTAAAATTCCCCTGGGGTGCAGAGAGAGAGCACTTCGTAATGTGCTCTCTTTCAAGAGGCAGGTACAAATGTGCCTGCCTCAGGGCGCAGAAAACATTGAGGGGTCTTTTGGGGTTCCATTTGAGGGGGTGCTGTACAGGATTTTTTTACAGCACTACGGAGGTGCAGTGCTATCATTGCAAGGGGTTGGGGCATACATGTAGGAATTGTCCTAATGTAAAGCATCATGCCCCAGCCCCAGCAAATGGCACCTCCGTCAGTACGGCACCCATCCCCGCTGAGCCCATAACAGCGGGGACCTCAAGGGTCATAGCCCCCCCACAGAGCTCAGGCAAGGAGGCCGTTCCTCAAGCCACCACCACGGCCTCCAAACCCCCTTCTTCCCCAAAAAAGCCATCTGTGTCTGTGGTTTCCAGCAAGACTGCAGACACGGGGAAAAAGGGGAAGAATGTCACCTGTCCTCCCAGTGTCACAGCTGCATCTCCCAAGTCCCAATCTGCCCCCACCATAATTACATCAGTTAGTGTGGGGGCACAGTGTAAGCAGAAGGATAATAAGCCCTCTGCAGGGGAGGCAGCTAGTGGCAGCTCCTCTTCCAGGAGTGACGTCCCCAGGAAGAGGAAGCATAAAACCAACAGGGAGGTTGCTGATAAGTGGGAAGTGCTCTATAGTGGAGCACTTCCCTCTAAATGCAAGAAGAGGAACAAAACATCTCCGCCTCATCCGGTGACATTGTCTGGCCCGGTTATTAAGCTCAGCCAGCCGTTGCCAGACCACACATCTCTCTCTCCAGACCCTATAGGGGTTAATGTGGAAAAGGGTCTGGAGGAAAAGCAGGGGCAAGAGGGTCTCCCAAGTGAGGCAGGGGTAGACAAGAAAGATCAGGTTCTGCCTCTGGCCTTTGAGGGGGGTCCCAACAAAGCCCCTGCTGAATGGGTAGTCAGTGTCCCTGAGGTGCTGAGCTTCAAGGGCACCAGTCAGTCTCCTCCTCCAATGTCACTCTCTAGTGACGTACCTCGGGCTTTGTTAGAGCCCCAGACCGAGTCACTACTGGAGGGGGGGAATATAGGCATGACCCCCATTCAGGACCCCATGGATTTGTCTATCAGGGGGGATGTGGCACAAGGGGAAGTGGAAATGGGGAAGGGTGATAAAACAGGTTTTCCTGTTAACATCATGGGAGAGCCTGTCTACCCTCCTCAGCCGTCCACTGACCCTAACATCGGTGCCATCCAAGCTGAGCAAGCAGCGGTGGAACTGGCAGAGGAGGCATATAAAGCCTCCAAGGCTTCCATTAAGGAAGCCATGCCAGCCACTGCTGTCCAGCCAGCTACCCCTGAATGCACTCCTGAAGCTACAGGGGTGCAGCAGCAATCCAAGGGTCCATTATTTACCTTGAAGGGTGCTAAAGGGACTCCTTCTGTATCATCTAAGAGGGGGTCCCTGAGAATAAAGCTGAGGAAACTAACTCCAGCCGGGGAGGATGGAGTAAAAGCCCTCAGACAAGAGGAGCCCAGGGGTGACCCACTAGAAGGAACATCAGATTCTGGGTGGGTTATCCCTGTCAAGGAAATAGATCTATTCCTTGAGAGCACCCTTCATGGACAAAAGAAAAGGAAGGTGCGGCTGGCCTTGGAGAGGTGGAAGAATATGTTGTTTATTCTCCACTCTCTCCAGCAATATCTAGTGGTCAGCACTAGGGCCAAGAATTCTGGGACTGCGGAGCATCTCCGCGTCCGGAAATTCTATAAAATGTGCGTGTCCTATCAGCAGTCTCAAGGGTCTGAGGAGCGCACAATTCCTGACACGCAGTAATGGCTTTGCACATCAGCACGCTAAATACCAATGACTGTCAAGACAGTTTCCGCAGGTTCCAGGTACTCTCCTATTTATATCAGGGAGGGTACTCTGTGAGCTTCCTGCAGGAAACTCACACCACTCCAGAGGCTGAGGCCTCGTGGCAAATGGAGTGGAGAGGCAGGGTCTTCTTCAGCCACTTCTCATCGGCGTCATGTGGAGTGGTGACCCTGTTCTCAGAGTCTTTTCAGCCAGAGCTGCTGCTTGTGAAAGCTGTTATCCCAGGCCGTCTAATCCACCTCCGGGTCCGAGAGCAGGGTAGCATCATTAACCTAGTTAATATATATGCCCCTGCTGGAGGGCCGAGAGAGTGAGGTTCCTCGCCAGACTGTCCCAGTTTTTGGAGACGGTTGACACAGATGAGTGTTTGGTACTCGGGGGTGATTTCAATTGCACCCTCGACGCTCTGGAACGGAATAGTCCAGAGCCGTACCCGCCTTCTGCGTCAGCGCTGCGGGAGATCATCGCCCGCTTCTCCCTGGAGGACATCTGGCGAGAGCAGAACCCAGGGGCATCAGACGGTTTCACCTACGTCAGTGTGAGAGCCGGTCTGGTGTCCCACTCCCGGATCGACAGACTATATATATCTAGTCACTATATGTCACGAGTCGGTTCTTGTGCCATTAGGCTGGCTCCGTTCACAGACCACAACTGTGTGTCTGTGACGGTGGCGCTAACGCCAACAGTGCCACGAGCCGCCTATTGGCACTTCAACAATGCTTTGATGAAGGACCAGGGGCTCGTGACATTGATCCGGGAGTTTTGGACAGACTGGAGGGGTTGCAAGGGGGACTTTGCCACGTTAAAACTGTGGTGGGACGTGGGCAAGGTTCATTTGCGACTTCTGTGTCAGGAATATACCAAGGGTGCGAGTGGGCAGCGCGAAGCTGAGTTGGAGTCACTCCGGGGGGAGGTACTCCATCTGGAGCAGAGGCTGTTCACTTGTAGGGACCAATCCCTGCAGAGCGAGTATGTAGAGAGGAAGGGTGTCCTCTGTGACCTGGAACGACACCAGGCCAAGGGGGCATACGTGCGCAGCCGCTTAGGTTTTCTCAAAGATCTAGACCGCGGCTCGCGCCTCTTCTACTCACTGGAGAAAAAGGGGGGTAACAGTAGGCACATCACCTGTCTTCTAGATGAAGACGGTGCCCCCCTTACAGATTCGGAGAGTATCCGGGATAGAGCCCGGAACTTTTATAAAGATCTTTACTCTCCGGATCCCATTTCTCCAGACGCCTGCAGGGTGCTATGGGAGGGGCTCCCCACAGTCAGTGAGGGTGTAAGAGAGCGGCTTAATATACCACTATCTTTTCAAGAGCTCTCTGAAGCCCTCCGTGCCATGTCCTGTGAGAAGTCTCCAGGACTGGACGGACTGACTGTAGAGTTTTTCCAATTTTTCTGGGAGACTCTAGGACCTGATTTCCATCTGGTCCTTGGGGAAGCCCTGGAGACCGGGGAGATGCCCCTGTCTTGTCGCAGGGCAGTACTTGCCCTGCTGCCCAAAAAGGGGGATCTCCGGCTTATTAAGAACTGGCGACCGGTCTCTCTGCTCAGCACGGACAACAAGATTGCAGCTAAAGCCATCTCGCTTAGACTTGGGTCTGTGCTGGCAGAATTTGTTCACCCTGACCAGTCCTATGCGATCCCGGGCCGGACAAACTTTGATAGTATCTTTCTGGTCCGGGATCTATTGCATTATTCTCGCAGGACTGGTCTGTCACTCGCCTTTCTCTCTTTAGATCAAGAGAAGGCGTTTGACAGGGTGGACCATGGTTACCTCATAGCCACTCTGCAAGCGTACGGCTTTGGCCCACAGTTTGTGGGCTTTATAAGAACGCTGTACGCCTCTGCAGAGTGTTTACTTAAAATCAATTGGTCCCTAACAGCACCTTTGGTATTTGGACGAGGGGTGCGTCAAGGATGTCCCTTGTCTGGACAGTTATATGCACTGGCCATTGAGCCTTTCCTCTGCCTACTGAGGAAAAGGCTCACAGGGCTGGTGCTAAAAGATCCAGACATGCGAATTGTCCTTTCAGCTTATGCTGACGATGTGCTCCTCGTGGCCCAGGATCCAGTTGATCTTGAGCTGCCAAAACAGTGCCAGGAGGTATATTCAGGTGCCTCCTCCGCTCAGATCAACTGGTCCAAATGCACAGGCCTTTTAGAGGGTAATTTACAGGTAGACTCTTTGCCTCCCACGTTTCGTGACATCACGTGGGAGGCAGATGTCATTAAATATCTGGGGGTCTACCTGTCCGCTGCGGACGCTTCCATCCCAGACAACTGGAGGGAGTTAGAGGGCAGTGTCCTCTCTCGTCTGGGACGATGGAGGGGTCTAGCAAAAATGCTTTCCCTTAGGGGGCGGACTCTAGTGGTGAATCAGCTGGTGGCTTCTCAGATCTGGCACCGGCTGATTTGTCTGAGTCCGACCCCCGAGTTTGTCACCAATATCCAGAGGAATTTGTTAGATTTCCTCTGGATGGGAAGGCATTGGGTCTCTGCAGGGGTGGCAAGTCCGCCTTTAATGGAGGGTGAACAGGGAGTTGTTTGTGTGTGCTCCCAGTTGTCCACCTTCCGCCTTCAGTACCTGCAGAGATACCTATATGCAGATCCCTCTCCGCAGTGGTGCGCACTGGCATCCAGCTTTTATCGCCAGTTGCGCAACCTGGGGTATGACCGGCAATTATTTCTGATCAGGCCCGAGGGGTTTGGGAGAGACCTCTCTGTGTTGCCGGCATACTACCAGGAAACCCTCAAGGCCTGGAGCATGGTCTCCGTGACCAGGCAGGGCGTGCCTTTGGGGGATGAAATATTCACGGAGCCCCTGCTATTTAATCCAGCAGTGGGGGCTCCAATGTTACAGTACCCAGTATCATCCGCCGCCTTAGTCATGCACGGATGACCCGAGTCGGGGATCTCCTGGAATACGGGCGTTCTGATTGGGTGTCACCCCAGGAGCTTGCACTCCGTTTGGGATATGTGACGGCCAAAGTCTCAGGGCGCTTGCTCCAGGAGATTAGGGATGCCATCTCCCCTGACTCGCGCACCTTCCTTCGCGGGGCTTTGCAGGCCGGAGTGCCACATGCACCTTTCAACACCCCTGCTCCGGCTGTTTGCATTGGACACAAGCCCCGTGTTTCCCCTCAGGCTCCTCCTGTCCCCAACCTCTCAAAGTTGAGGGACATACCCTCGGCATGCTTTCGCGGAATGCCAAGGAAGAGCTTATATTCTCTCGTGCTCCATACAGTGCACTTCCTTGCCCTCGTGACCCGTCCCGATACCATTTGGAGGCGGGTCCTACCAGCTGACGAGGGCAAGAGGCCCCGGTGGAGGGAACTTTATTCTGATTTAGTTCCACGACCCACCGGGGACTTGAGTTGGAGAGTGCTCCATTCTGTGGCAAGGGAGAGTCCGTGTATCATATTTATTTTAGTTGCGCCAGACTGCAGCCCCTCTTGTCACTCTTGAGGGGCCTCCTCCTGCAGTTCTGGCTGCATTTCTCCCCTCACATTTTTATTTTTGGGCGCCCAGTGTCCCGGGGCAATAAGGCCAGGGACCTCCTCGTCAACCTGCTCCTGGCATTAGCCAAACTGGCTATATATAAGTCCAGGAAGCAGTGTTTGATAGGGGGGGTTCCCTTGTCACCTGAGGCCATGTTCCGGGTGCTGGTGCGCTCCCGTATCCGGGCAGAGTACCACCTGGCTTTGTCCACTGGGGGAATGGATGAGTTTGTCTCCCAGTGGGCTTTAGATGGTGTGCTCTGCTCGGTATCCCCCCATCCGGTTTCTTTATCTTTCAACCTCCTAAAATGACTTTTCTTTAGTTTACAGAACAGTTTTTCTCATCATTTTAAAATACACTGTGCCAAGTTCAACCAATCCAGTCTAGTTGGGGTACCAACAGTCCACATTTAAAAAAAAAATGACAGGCAGAAGCAGGACACCCCGCAGAGGCCGTCAGGGTCGTGGTGCTGTGATTCCCTTTGGCCCTACAATAATGCCCAGTGTTCAGAGGCCAGTTACCCTGAACTTGAAAAGTTCAGAGGACGTAGTTGACTGGCTAACACAGGACACCCAATCTTCTACAGCTTCCGCTTGGAACATTGACGCACCATCCTCCTCCAGCTTAGCTTCGGGCACCTCTCAAGTTACCACTCACCCGCCTGCCGCCGCCACCAACACTAGTACCACAGCCAATTCATTTGATCAGTCAGAAGAGTTATTTACACATCAGTTTGAAGAAATGAGTGATGCGCAACCATTATTGCCAGAGAATGTAGATAACAGGGATATGTCTCAGTCAGGCAGCATTACACACATGTACGTACGATGTGATGATGATGATGATGATGTACCCGCTGCTGCTTCCTTTGTTCAGTTGTCATATACAAGTGAGGCGGGTGATGATGATGATGACGATGCGTCCGTGGATGTCACGTGGGTGCCTGCTAGAAGAGAAAAAGAACAGGGGGAAAGTTCAGATGGGAAGACAGAGAGGAGGAGGAGACGAGTTGGAAGTAGAGGGAGGTCATCACAACGAGCTAGTGGCACAGTCAGACAGCATGCATCAGCACCCGGGGTCAGCCAGACAGCACGCCAATCAACGCATGCTGTTGCCACCACCAGAAAGCCGTCACCGCCGAGCTCAGCAGTGTGGCATTTTTTTGGTGCGTCTGCCTCTGACAACAGCGATGCCATTTGCAACCTGTGCCAAAAGAAACTGAGTCGTGGGAAGTCCAACACCAACCTAGGTACAACTGCTTTGCGAAGGCACATGATGTCACAGAACAAACGCCAATGGGATCAACACATGAGTACAAGCAGCACACAAACTCAAAGCCGCCATCCTCCTCCTGGTCCAGCATCTTCATCCACATCAACCACTGCTGTCCTCCTTGCCCCCTCTCAACTCTCCACCACTCCGTCTCTCGCCTCTTGCTGTTCCTGCTCATCTCTCCACAGTCAGGTGTCTGTCAAGGGCATGTTTGAGCGTAAGAAGCCAATGCCACAAAGTCACCCCCTTGCCCGGCGTCTGACAGCTGGCTTGTCTACAAGCTGGTGGAGTCTGAGGCGTTCAAAAAGTTTTTAGCGATTGGGATACCGCAGTGGAAGGTACCCGGCCGAAATTTCTTTGCCCAAAAGGCAATCCCCAACCTGTACTCAATTGTGCAAAAGGAAGTAATGGCATCTCTGGCACACAGTGTTGGGGCAAGGGTCCATCTGACCACTGATACCTGGTCTGCAAAGCATGGTCAGGGCAGGTATATCACCTACACTGCGCATTGAGCAAACCTGCTGACGCCTTCCAAGCATGGAATGCGTGGCACTGCAGAGGAGTTGGTGACACCGCCACGACTTGCAGGCAGGCCTGCTGCCACCTCCTCTACTCCTCCTACTCCATCCTCTTCCATAACCTCCTCAGCTGAGTCCTCTTCTGCTGCTGCGTCTTGCTCCACATCAACGGCACCCCCCCAGCTCCCCAGATACTATTCCACATCCCGGATACGGCAGTGTCATGCCGTCTTGGGGTTGACTTGCCTCAAAGCAGAGAGTCACACCGGGCCAACACTCCTGTCTGCCCTGAACGCACAGGTGGATCATTGGCTGACTCCGCACCAACTAGAGATTGGCAAAGTGGTTTGTGACAACGGAAGAAATTTGTTGGCGGCATTGAATTTGGGCAAGTTGACGCATGTGCCGTGCATGGCACATGTGTGTAATCTGATCGTACAACGCTTTGTCCATAAGTATCCAGGCTTACAGGACGTCCTGAAGCAGGCCAGAAAGGTGTGTGGCCATTTCAGGCGTTCCTACACGGCTATGGCGCACTTTTCAGATATCCAGCGGCGAAACAACATGCCAGTGAGGCGCTTGATTTGTGACAGCCCCACACGTTGGAATTCAACACTCCTAATGTTCGACCGCCTGCTCCAACAAGAAAAAGCCATTAACGAGTATTTGTATGACCGGGGTGCTAGGACAGCCTCTGCGGAGCTGGGGATTTTTTTGCCACGTTACTGGACGCTCATGCGCAATGCCTGTAGGCTCATGCGTCCTTTTGAGGAGGTGACAAACCTTGTCAGTCGCACCGAAGGCACCATCAGCGACATCATACCATTTGCCCTGCGAAGAGTGCTGGATCAGGCCGTAGATGAGCGTGACGAGGAAGAGGAAGAGTTGTGGTCACCATCACCACCAGAAACAGCCTTATCAGCATCGCTTGCTGGACCTGCGGCAACGCTGGAAGAGGATTGTGAGGAAGAGGGGTCAGAGGAGGAATGTGGCTTTGAGGGGGAGGAGGAGGACCAATCACACTATGAAAGACTATGAGGTCGGCCTGATTCAATTAAGGGGGCATAGGTTCTCCATTTAGTATAGCGTTAAACAAAGATGTTATGTGCGGGGGTAAGCAAGGGCTCAAATTTCTTATAGTACAGATGAGTAAAACCGTCTGGCCCTGGGGACTTGCCAAATTTAAGATCTTGGATTGTAGATTTAACTTCCTCTTGGGATATGTCTAGGTTCAAGCTGTCCAATTGAGGTATAGGTATTTTGTGGACTTCTTGCTGTAGTAGGAAGGACTCTATGTCAGATCCGCTGCAGCGGGATTGGAATGAATATATGGTCTGATCGAAGTTTTGAAATGTTTCTTGGATAGCATTGGGGCTAAAGGAGGTTTGGCCATCAGGTAGTCTAAAGATACCGTATATTATGTCCTCTCTTGGGGGGTAAAGACACTAATAATTCCTCCAATAAAATTCTGCTTTTTTTTTTGAGGGCAAGGTCCCTGATTAGCCCCTTGGGTTATCTGTTAAAAAGAGTGGTGCAGAGTCTGTGGGGGCTGTTAGCCTCCTTGTCCCTGTGTGGCCGTTTAGAATCCCTGCTGCTGCATGTTTCAGCTTTATTAAGGTGTAATTGTACAGCGTTTGACTCAAGTAGCTGCCTGTGCTGGGTCAGTTTGGCTTAATTGCTGGGCCCTTTTCCTGCCAAGATGGCGACCGTCAGTCCATGGGCCTCTATGTCCCCTTCACTACCTTTGTCCCCCCTTGTGTGATTATTTGGGATGGCCCCCCTTTATATCTCCGGCCCGTGGCCTTGTAAGGGTCGCCCCCTCAATCTCTGAGTGTGGATATGCAGGGATGGGGCGTTGAATCAGGCCTACCTTCTTCTCTGCTCACTGCAAGATCAACAATACCTAATTTTTCAGGCATGTGTACATGCCTAATTTTTCTGGCCTCTGACCACTGTGGCTTCAACAACCAAACCCAAAAAAAAGGCACATAACAGGGATTAAACTGATAGGAGTAGTACTACTTAACACACCACTCATATCTGGTGTAACAGTAGTGTACATTTAAAACCAAAAACATTTTTTCTACTGTAATAGATTGCATAGCAGTTAGTTGTCTGCAAGCGTGTGTGTCAGACCTACAGCGTCTACTCTATCCAACTTCTGCAAGTGCACAGTGCCACTCATATCTGTTGTCACAGTAGCTTGGACGCATAGTACCGATCTGTCAAAACCTGTAATGATGAATGAGGTCTAGAGTAGCCTGGTTCCCTTATCCTCTACAGGTTGAGAGCTAATGTTTGGGTGACTCCAGACCAACACATGAGTACAAGCAGCACACAAACTCAAAGCCGCCATCCTCCTCCTGGTGCAGCATCATAAGCCACATCAACCACTGCTGTCCTCCTTGCCCTCTCTCAACCATCCGCCACTCCGTCTCTCGCCTTGAGCAGTTCCTGCTCATCTGCCCATAGTCGGTTGTGCAAATGGACTGTTTGTGGTTGTTTGCGGTGCGTTAAATGGGGAGTTTGGTCTGTCACTGTGAAGCGGGCCTAACCCTTACACTACCTGATCGATACAACATCATACCTGATGTTTTAAAGCACGTTATTCCAAACAATTTAGGAATGTTAGGTAATTTATGCCCTTGTTTGAGCGTAAGAAGCTAATGTCACAAAGTGCCCCAAAAATGAAGTGATACGACCAACAAAGCATCTTTTTCCATCTCCCGGTTCTAAAAATCCAGGCCTTATACACGCCCCCTGATAGGTAACGTTACAAGTATTAAACTGATAAGAGTAGTACTTACAAACACGTCACTCCTATCTGGTGGCACCTTTGACTGCACGTGCCGTGCCCCAAAATTGAAGTGATACGACCAACAAAGCATCTTTTTCCATCTCCAGGTTCTAAAAATCCAGGCCTTATACACGCCCCCTGATAGGTAACGTAACAAGTATTAAACTGATAAGAGTAGTACTTACAAACACGTCACTCCTATCTGGTGGCACCTTTGACTGCACGTGCCGTGCCCCAAAATTGAAATGATACGACCAACAAAGCATCTTTTTCCATCTCCTGGTTCTAAAAATCTAGGCCTTATACACGCCCCCTGATAGGTGCTGTAACAGGTTTTAAACTGATAAGAGTAGTACTACTTACCACACCTTATAATAATGCAGAGAGAGGCAATGCATTGAGAGGAGTCTGAAGAAGAGGAGTCAGAGGAGGAAGGTTGCTTTGAGGAGGTGGAAGACCAAATACAGCAGGCGTCCCAGGGGGCTTGTTGTCACCTTTCGGGGACCCTTGGTGGCTGGGTGGAGGAAGAGACCGTCAATGACATCAGTGAGGACAAGGAACGGGACATGGCTAGCTTGGTATCCAACCTTGTGCAAATGGGGAGTTTGCGGTTGTGCAAATGGACTGTTTGTGGTTGTTTGCGGTGCGTGAAATGGGGAGTTTGGTCTGTCACTGTGAAGCGGGCCTAACCCTTACACTACCTGATCGATACAACATCATACCTGATGTTTTAAAGCACGTTATTCCAAACAATTTAGGAATGTTAGGTAATTTATGCCCTTTATGATTTAAAACCAGACTCTGTATCAACTATGTAATTTTCCGTGGGAGTTTTGCCATGGATCCCCCTCCGGCATGCCACAGTCCAGTTGTTAGACCCCTTGAAACAACTTTCCCATCACTATTGTGGCCAGAAAGAGTCCCTGTGGGTTTTAAAATTCGCCTGCCCATTGAAGTCTATGGTGGTTCGCCGATGTTCGCCGGTTCGCGAACATTTGCGGCGGTTCGCGTTCGCGGTTCGCGAACCGAAAATTTTAGGTTCGCGACATCACTAGTATTAACACATGATTGATTTCCGGGATCGATATATCACAGATATTAAACATGAAATAAAGTATTGCGGGCTACATTATGAGCTGCGGTTTCAACTTGAGTGAATTTAATAGGGCTGATATTGTATTGATGGACAGTTAGCTATAAAATCATAAATAGATTGTGAAATAAATAAAAAACAGAAACCCAACCCACAGTGCTTGAAGGGATATGTAAGTTTGCTGGATTATAAATGTATCTGAGAGGAAAATTAGTAGTGAATGCAAAAAAAAATTGCATATAAAAAAAAAAAATTTAAACACTTACATTGAAGTCAGCGAAATCTCTTATAATTTCTGACAGTTGAACATTAGGGTTAATACCCTTCAACCCCAGCCTAAGTTAGCATCAAATAGGATATCTAGTGTATCACTGATATGTGCTATGTAGTGATGTCCCGAACAGTTCGCCAGAGAACTATTCATGGCTATTTTCGCATGTTCGCTTTCGCAACGAACGGCGAACACATGCGCTTTTCGGTCCGCCCCCTATTCTTTATCATTGAGGAAACTTTGACCCTGCACCTTACAGTCAGCAGACACATTCCAGCCAATCTGCAGCATACACTCCCTTCCAGGGCCTTCCATCTTAAGGACAGCCTCCATTTTAGAATCATTCTAAAGCTACATTCATTGAGAGAGGACATATATTCTACCTGCTGCTGATTTAATAGGGAAATAGATAGCCAGGCTGTGTATTTAGCTTTCACTACACACCTGAAGGACTCATTTGATATCTGCTGCAAGGACAGCAACCCAAAAAGCCCTTTTTAGGGCTAGAACATCATTTATTTTATTTTATTATTTTTTTCTGTGTAATCTAATGGCATATGCCTGCCTGCTAGCGTGTGTGTGAGGCCTATTGCATCTACTCTGCCAACTTTTGCCAGTGCACAGTGACACTCATATCTGGTGCAACCGTAGTGTACAGTGACATAAAACAACCCTTTTTTTTCTGTAATCGATTAAATATCAGTTGCCTGCCTACAGGCGTGTGTGTGAGGCCTATTGCATCTACTCTGCCAACTTTTGCCAGTGCACAGTGACACTCATATCTGGTGCAACCGTAGTGTACACTGACATAAAACAACCCTTTTTTGACTGTAATCGATTGAATATCAGTTGCCTGCCTACAGGCGTGTTTGTGAGGCCTATTGCATCTACCCTGCCAACTTTTGCCAGTGCACAGTGACACTCATATCTGGTGCAACCCTAGTGTGCAGTGACATAAAACAACACTTTTTTGACTGTAATAGATTGAATAGCAATTGCCTACCTGCAGGCGTGTGTGTGAAGCCTATTGCATCTACTCTGCCAACTTTTGCCAGTGCACAGTGATACGTCATATCTGGTGGAAAAAAAGAGGAAAAAAATGAAATATGTCAAAACACTAACATGTATAGACCTCAAGTTATGAGGTATTATATCCACTACACGGGGAACTTCTTTCAATCTGCTTGACTATCCCTGATCCACATGGTAGTGCTGGTTAATGAATACCAGTTGTATCAGGTCTGTGACATTTCCATCCGTTTCTCTTCCTCATTTGGAGTCTTGAGTCAGGATGAAAAATAGTGGCCAGTTGTTCAGTGTAACTGAATATAGGCAGAATATAATATTGTCTCTGGGATTTATTCTCAATGTTAAGGAACAATTGCTTAGTCAGTTATAATGGAATATAGGCAGTATATAGTATTATTTATGTCCCTGAGGTTTTCCCCCTTATTAAGGGAGTATTGGTTATATGACCAAAAAACACCACCACTGGACAGGTACCACTAACTGTGCCCAGGTGAGAATGGTTTGGCTTGACTGTTAAACTAGTGTAAAAGGTTTGTGAGCTGTTTTGGGGCTTTTTGCAAGTGGATTTTCCTTGCAAGTAAAGGATGATAAATTGCAGAGTGCACTAATTGTTTCCAGGTGAGAAGGTAGAAGTTAATATAAACACGAGAAGGGGCGACCATTTTTAGTATCAAGTGCAATTCTAGTAAAAGCTTTAAATAAAAGGAGGGACTTCAAAGAAAGGGGAGGCCAGATTTATAGTGCAAAGGAGGAAAACTTCAACCTCACTCAGTATACATCCTGTATGTATGTAATAATGGAACAGATGGTCCAGGGTCCATACCTCTGTGAGAGGTGGGAGCATGTTGCCTCTCTAGAAGCTCAAATTGGAGTTCTGGAGAGGAGAATTGCAGTACTGTTTAGCTGGGACTAGCATGGAGTGGGGAGCTGGGGATAGTGAGGATGTCCAGGGAGGTAGCTGGGTACAATTAGAAGGGGAATCAGGGGGAACAGGAGGAGGCAGGCCAGTTCTGAGTGGGCAAACACCAACAGATTTGCCAATATTGAGTGAAACTGTTGGGGATGTCCATTCAGGAATGGCAATGCCAGATAGAGCTGTTCCCTCTAACAGCCGGAGAACAGTTCTACTGGAGGAGTTGGAGGGCAGAATAGGCAGAGCAACAGACAAGTTTTGGTATTATTAGGAAGGTAGACAGGGTGATTTGTCACCCAGGTTCCAGCAATCGAACAGTTTGCTGTCGCCCGGGTGCTCGGTTTTGTCATGTTGTGGATCGGGTAGACAAATTATTGGGAGGGGCTGGAAATGAACCGGCAGTCTTGGTACATATTGGTACCAATGACAAAGTTAGAGGAAGACGGAGTGTCCGATAGAATGATTTTAGAGAACTAGGTAATAAGCTGAAGGCAAGGACCTCCAAGGTAGTATTTTCTGAGATACTACCAGTGCCATGTGCTAGCCCAGGGAGGAAGAAGGAGCTTAGGGAGGTTAATGCGTGGCTAAAGATGTGGTGCACTAAGGAGGGGTTTGGGGTTTTAGAGCACTGGGCTGACTTCTCACTTCGGTATAATCTCTACAGCAGGAATGGATTGCACCTTAATGATTAGGGAGCTTTGTGCTAGGGGATAGGATGGTAGAAAGGCTGGAGGAGTTTTTAAACTAGTAGGTGGGGGGGGGGGGACTAGATATAAGTAATTGGGTAGAAAGGGTATAAGGGATGAATTAACAACTCATAGGGGAGGAGATTGGGGGAGGAGTAGTATAGTCAATAGGGAGGTAGTACTAAGTTACTCAAGTACAGTGGCAGGCACGTCAGAACTACAGACTCATAACATAAGGTGTATGCTTGCTAATGCCAGAAGCTTGCCAGGAAAAATGGGAGAGTTGGAATTATAAGCAATTAATGAAAAATGGGATTTAATAGGCATTACGGAAACGTGGTGATATGAATCTCATGACTGGACTGTTAAACTGGATGGTTATAACCTATTTAGGAAAGATAAAGGCAATGGTAAAAGAGGAGGAGGGATTTGTCTGTATGTTAAGCCTGAATTTAAGCCTATAGTCATAAAAGATATTTATGGAGGACCTAGTGATAAATAGAGACAGGATAGGTTTGGTGGCTCTAGATGTAATTGGGTATAATGATCTTTTGCTTAGGGTGCCACTAAGGGTCAAAAATGCATATCAAACATTGAAAGAGAAAAAAAGGGAACCCTTTTGTTAGTGCACACCTATGAATCTCAATAATGTAAGAGACCCAGTTGATTAAAACTTAGCTTTTAATAATTTATTTAAAAATGGATGCTACAAAAGCTAAAAATTCAGACGCAGCATTGTGGTAACAGGAGGTGGAAAGGGGTATGGGGATATGATTGAACTGGACCTATAAAAATGGGCGTTGATACTCCTTAAATATTGACTTTAAGGTGCTATGTATAGGTCTAAAAAAGTGTTATAATAAAATGCTGTGATAAAGTGCTATAATAAAGTGCTAGTTGTGCATGCAAAACATTCTATGTTTTGCCCTGATAAACTAAATTATACAAATATCTATTGTTCAGTTGAATACTTTTGTATTACTAAGGTGCTATATTGTGCTATTTAGTGCTATATTGCAGGAGTTTATTTTATTTTATTTATTATAGCACTTTATCACAGCACTTTATTATAACACTTTTTTAGACCTATACATAGCACCTTAAAGTCAATATTTAAGGAGTATCAACGCCCATTTTTATAGGTCCAGTTCAATCATATCCCCATACCCCTTTCCACCTCCTGTTACCACAATGCTGCGTCTGAATTTTTAGCTTTTGTAGCATCCATTTTTAAATAAATTATTAAAAGCTAAGTTTTAATCAACTGGGTCTCTTACATTATTGAGATTCATAGGTTTGCACTAACAAAAGGGTTCCCTTTTTTTCTCTTTCAATGTTTGATATGCATTTTTGACCCTTAGTGGCACCCTAAGCAAAAGGTCATTATACCCAATTACATCTAGAGCCACCAAACCTATCCTGTCTCTATTTATTAAGTGTATGAACATAGTTCTATCTTTTGGTGTAGCCCGGTGTAATCAACATAAAGACATTAAAAATATGTCAGGGTTTTTATCCCAAAAATGGGACCCATTAGCATGGTCTAATGCGGTAAAGACAGTATTCTCAAATAACCCCTTAACTAATATGGGTAATGAACCGAATCTCAAATTGGAATTTTTGGAACTGAATAAAGTATACAAAAAACAATATCAGATATGGTGGGAGGTAGCTAGTCTGGAAAATTATTTAAAAAATAAATTGATACCAAGGGGATTACGTATCAATCTTTTTCCCACAATAAGAAATCTATCAGAGGATTTTATAAAGAAATGGGATTCAATTTTATTAAAATGTTCACAAGAACTGATGAACCTCTTGCTTTAATGGGAACAACAGCAATTACAAGAAACAGAGATAGTATTAAAAACTAAAATTGAAAAAATCAAGGAATATAATACTAGCAATGATTTTCCAGAATTAGAAAACCACTTGTAGAAAGACATTGAGACATGTAGGAGAATGTTAATGGATAGAAAACAAAAGAAATTTCAAAGAGACCTTAATGATTTTCAGTCAGGAAATATATTTAGAAGATCAAGACAATTTAAAACATCTCCAGATAAATCTGACAGGGTAATGACATCAGAATCAGAATGGTCAGATCTAGACCAAAAGGATGACCAAGATTCAAGTAAAGAAGGAAAGGTATTTAGGAAAAATAATAGAGGTTTTTTAGATCAGGCTTCAAAACCAGGAGAGGTAAGAAAAGGCCCAAACCTCTTCAAACCTCACAAAAGGTTCAAAAAACATTAAATCCCCTACAGATTTTTAATTTATCACACCTTAATTTAACAGAAGATCATATATCCCTATTACAGAAGGGACTACATTTCTCTCCAATAGACAATTTTAAAATCTTTGATTGGGTGAAGGATGTACATCTATTTGCTCGCAAGCTAGCTTTAAAAATTTTTTTTTCAAGAAAGTCAGATAATGGCCAACTCAATTTATCAGACAGACAAACATTGAATGACCTGAGATATCTACTGGCAGAAAATGAATCAGACGAACTGAGTGGACCATTCTCAAACTTTAAACCCAAAAGCAAATTTACTCCCCCCTTCTCTATCAGTGCTAACATTGAACTATTTGTCCAAAATGTAGTGAGAGATCTGGAAGAACTACCTAATAAAAAACCAACTTACTCAAACCTTACAATAGGTGAAAGACAAGCTTTAAAAGACTTAAAGAACCATCAAGATATAATAATAAAAAATGCTGATAAAGGAGGAATTTAGTCCTACTAAATAGAGAGGATTATGTTAAAGAGAACATGAAACTTCTAAATAACAAAGAATGCTATAACAAATTACCGAGTGATCCAACTGAATTATTCCTGACAGAACTAAAAAACATTCTAGATCAAGGTTTGATGAACAAATTAATATCCAAAGAAGAATGGGAATTTCTCAATGTCAAAAATCCTAGAATAGCCACATTCTACTCTATTCCAAAGATCCACAAAAACCCTTCCAACCCACCAGGTAGACCGATAGTATCTGGAATAGGATGTACAACAGAGAACTCCAGTAAATACCTAGATTCTATATTAAGAGAACATGCGGTGTCATTGACATCATATGTAAGAGACACTAAAGATGTGCTAAAGAAAATCAATGGATTGAATACAAACAAAAACACACTTTTAGTGTAACTAGATGTAGAATCACTATATACAAATATCCAACATAAGAGAGGCCTAGAAGCAACCAAATATTTTTTACAAAAGAAAGGCATACTCTATGATAGACACAATGAATTTGTAATGTAGTTACTGCAATATGTGTTAACACACAATTATTTTGTATTCCTACAAAATTTCTATCACCAGATACGAGGTACAGCCATGGGGACAGCATGTGCCCCCACATATGCAAACTTATACCTAGGCTGGTGGGAGGAACAAATAGTGTTCAATGAACACAATGAGAACTATACAAAAGATGTGGACCTTTGGATTCGGTACATAGATGATGTGTTAATCCTATGGAGCGGTACTCAGCAACATTTGCAAGAATTTATAAATAAATTAAATTACAATGATATGGGTCTATATTTGACCTCAGAGGTCAATGAGACATCCATAACCTTTTTAGATCTTACAATTAGAAAACAAGAAAGTGGTAAATTGACAACCAATACATACAGGAAACCTACATCTACTAACAGCCTTTTGCAGGCCACAAGTGGTCACCCTAAATCTCTGATTTCAGGAATCCCAGTTGGGCAATATCTGAGAATTAAAAGAAATTGCTCAGAAGAACAACATTTTGAAATAGAGGCCAAGGACCTACAAAATAGATTCCAAGAACGGGGATATAATAAAAAGACATTAAAGAAAGCTTATAGTAGAGCTAAGAACATCAACAGAGAATCTCTACTAATAGACAAATCCCCCAAAGAAGATAACATCATCAGATGTATAGGAACCTATAATGACAAATGGTTCGATATAAAAAATATTTTCAATAAACACTGGGAGATATTGAGGAATGATCAAGATCTAAAACCCTTTTTAGGGGAACATGCTCAGATAACAAGTAGAAGATCTACTAATTTAAAAGATGTATTATCCAAAAGTCATCTGGAGACCATAAAGAAGACAACTTGGTTGGAACCAATTAAAGGCTGTTTTAAATGTCAATCCTGTAAGGCTTGTCAATATTTAAAACCAGCAAAAACTTTCACTTCAAAAGATGCAACACAGATATACCAAGTGAAGTATCTTATGATATGTAAAAGAGTGATTTATTTGATATCTTGCAAATGTGGAATTAGATACACAGGAAAAACCTATAGAGAATTTCGAAGAAGAATATTAGAACACATCTATGGTATCAAAAGACAATATGATACACCAGTGGCTATACATGTAAACACCAAACATAAAGGGTACATGAAAGTACTCTCTTTTATGGCCATAGATCATATAGAACAAGCCATTAGAAAAGGTGACATAGATAAAGAGTTACTTAAGATGGAAGCAAGATGGATCTATTTATTAAAGACTAGAAAACCTGATGGCCTAAATGAAGGTTTTACTTTCTCCCCATATATATAAAAAATAAAATCCAATATTCTCAAAGTATTGAAGCTAATACTAACTTAATAATATCATGTATTTATACTAAAATGACTTGCTATAATATTAATCCATTCATCTGTGGTATTAATATACATACTATATCATGTATATCTTTTAAGATAATGTTCAAAACCAAACAAACCCAATACTAGACTTTATTAAGGAAGAATATTTTATTAATAATTAAAATGATAAGCTAGACGGGGATAAGTCGAATTGTGCTTATTTACAAGAATATATTGATATCTTAAAGTAGTATATAGAAATTGTATTATTATTGAGATCTATTAAGATGTTTTAAATAAGATATCAAGATGAGGGATATTATCTATAAATTCCTGTTACAGCAATAATATATTTATATATATATATATATATATATATATATATATATATATACTAAACTTTATGATACAAATTATAACAATATGGAGAACTATAGTAATAATATAAGATATAGTGATAAGTTATTTCAATATAGCAAATTTTAAATGCATGGTTAAAAACCATTATAATATGCGAGTTAGCTAATTTCAAGACTTAGAGATCCTTTAAGCCTTTTTAAATAACAAATATAAGTTGATTTTAACCCAATTTGGTTCCCATGACAACTGAGACTATAAATAGGGAAGTAGAGTGTCATGGCGGTAACCCCTGAAGAAATTGAGAAACGTGGGTCGGGAGAGACGCAGCAACGTGAGGCGCGTGTTAGTGACGTCATGGCGAGGCATCCTAACCGCGATCTCCACGCTTTAGGAGTAACTAAGATTGTCAGGGACATAGCAATAAATTAAATATAGATCTAAACCAGACAAGGTCCCTGAAGCATCAAGTTACTCCCAACCGGAGTTAAATAATAGGAAATCAAGAGGAATTATATATGGGATATACTGTTTTAAAAAAAAAAAAAAAAAAAAAAAGGGAGGGGGGGGAGGTTGAGAATGAGGAGGGGGGTTGAGGAGGGGGATAAGGGAGGGGGGAAGAGACACAGGGAAGGGAGAGGGGTGAAGCGACACAGGGGAGGGAGAGGGGAGACACAAGAAAAGGGCACGCACAAGAGGGACACAGGGGCAGCACATTTCCCACCCTCGGCTTATACTCAAATCACTAATTTTCCCAGTATTTTGTGGTAAAATAGGTGCCTAGGCTTATGCTCAGGTCGGCTTATACTCGAGTATATACGGTATATCAATCTAAGACATAGAATTTGGTTATGGGACATGCAATTAAAAATAAGTTGTATAATTCTATTTACACTAATAAATTAAGAGCGAATAATACCATTAGAGATGTTGCGAATAGTTCGCCGGCGGACTGTTCCCGGCGAATAAAGCATGTTCGCGTTTGCGGCGAACTGCGAACATATGCGATATTCGACCCGCCCCCTATACTTTATCATTGAGAAAACTTTAACCCTGCAACTCACAGTCAGCAGACACATTCCAGCCAATCAGCATCATACCCTGCCTTCCACACCATTCTACCTCATGGACAGCAGCCATTTTGGAATCATAACTAACTTGCAGTCTTACTGAGAGGAGGAAGAGTGTAGGTGATGCTGATTGAATAGGGAAATCAATAGCTAGGCAAGTTTATTCAGTGTCCAGTGCAGTGCTGAAGGACTCATCAGATCTCTGCTGTAAACACAGCACCCCAAAAATCCCTTTTTAGGGCTATAACATCATTTTTTTTTCTTTTTCTGTCTAATCTAACTTCATTTGCCTGTCTCTCTGCTAGCCCCTGCTAGGAAGTGTGTGTGTCAGGTTCACAGCTTATACTGTGTGTGCACAGTGCAACCAATACAATCTTGTTTACTAGTTGTCTACTTTTAAAAAAAAAAAACTTTTATTTTGTTAAATCTAAGTTAATTTGCCTGACCGCCAATCTAAGTTCATTTGCCTGACCGCTAGCCAGTGTGTGTGTCAGGCTTACAAGTATTGTGCCAAGTTCAACCAATCCAATCTAGTGGTGTACCTGCAATCTACATTTAAAAAAACAATAATTTTATTTTCTTAAATCTAAGTTAATTTGCCTGACTGCCAATATAAGTTCATTTGCCTGACCTCTAGCCAGTGTGTGTGTCAGGCTTACAAGTATTGTGCCAAGTTCAACCAATCCAATCTAGTGGTGTACCTGCAGTCTACATTTAAAAAAACTATAATTTTATTTTCTTAAATCTAAGTTCATTTGCCTGACCGCCAATCTAAGTTCATTTGCCTGACCGCTAGCCAGTGTGTGTGTCAGGCTTACAAGTATTGTGCCAAGTTCAACCAATCCAATCTAGTTGGGATACCAGCAGTCTACATTTAAAAAAACAATAATTTTATTTTCTTAAATCTAAGTTAATTTGCCTGACCGCCAATCTAAGTTCATTTGCCTGACTGCTAGCCAGTGTGTGTGTCAGGCTTACAAGTACTGTGCCAAGAGGTTGTGTGCACACTTGAGCTCTAAACAAAAGGCTTTTTAGGGTCTTAGTCCCTCAAATACAAGTTTTATTTTAACACCTTTCTGTTTATAAGCACTTTGTGCATGGTGTTGTTCATTTTTTGGAGTTTTTGTAGTATTTTTCTTAGTTTAATTTAAGTTTTAGTTTTCTGGGAGTCAGGCTCAGCTCTCTATCCCAGGAGAAAACAGTAAAAAATCATAAAACAAAAAATAAAAATAAATAAAACAAATAAACTAAAATAAAAAAGGGTCTAAACATGAGGGATAAGACCACTAACAAGCCTCAGGGGTCAAAAGGGGGAATAATGGCCCCTTAAAATCCTAGCTGCAGCACTGCACAGCATAGTCCCCAAGCAGATAAGGCAGCACCAGCTCCTGGTGGTTCTGCCAGCAGACCTACCCCTGTGGCTAATACCTGGTCACAGGTGGTTTCTGCTGGCCCCAGTAATACCACCGCTGGGGCTGAGGGGCAGATCACCAGGAAGCATGGGGTTAAATGTCAGATGTCTGGGGTCTACAGCATTGATATCTATCTGCGTGCTGCAGCTAATGTCATCAGCCCCTCTGTTATAGTAGCAGCCAGCAAAATGTACGGGAAAGCAGTTTTCTTTACCCGTATGCTGGCTGCTGCTCACATACTTATACAGAGAGGCATCACAGTGGGGGGATTATATGTGCCAATAGAACCCCTGGAAGGGTTGGGCACAAAAGTAACACTCTCTAATGTGCCCCCCTTCCTACCAGACTCCCTCCTGCGCCCCCACCTGCTAACCCTAGGGGAAGTAAAAACACCATTTATTAAAATTCCCCTGGGGTGCAGAGAGAGAGCACTTCGTCATGTGCTCTCTTTCAAGAGGCAGGTACAAATGTGCCTGCCTCAGGGCGCAGAAAACATCAAGGGGTCTTTTGGGGTTCCATTTGAGGGGGTGCTGTACAGGATTTTTTTACAGCACTACGGAGGTGCAGTGCTATCATTGCAAGGGGTTGGGGCATACACGTAGGAATTGTCCTAATGTAAAGCATCATACCCCAGCCCCAGCAAATGGCACCTCCGTCAGTACAGCACCCATCCCCGCTGAGCCCATAACAGCGGGGACCTCAAGGGTCATAGCCCCCCCCACAGAGCTCAGGCAAGGAGGCCGTTCCTCAAGCCACCACCATGGCCTCCAAACCCCCTTCTTCCCCAAAAAAGCCATCTGTGTCTATGGTCTCCAGCAAGACTGCAGCCACAGGGAAAAGGGGGAAGAATGTCACCGGTCCTCCCAGTGTCACAGCTGCATCTCCCAAGTCCCAATCTGCCCCCACCATAATTACATCAGTTAGTGTGGGGGCACAGTGTAAGCAGAGGGATAATAAGCCCTCTGCAGGGGAGGCAGCTAGTGGCAGCTCCTCTTCCAGGAGTGACGTCCCCAGGAAGAGGAAGCATAAAACCAACAGGGAGGTTGCTGATAAGTGGGAAGTGCTCTATAGTGGAGCACCTCCCTCTAAAAGCAAGAAGAGGAACAAAACATCTCCTCCTCATCCGGTGACATTGTCTGGCCCAGTTATTAAGCTCAGCCAGCCGGTGCCAGAACACACATCTCTCTCTCCAGACCCTATAGGGGTTAATGTGGAAAAGGGTCTGGAGGAAAAGCAGGGGCAAGAGGGTCTCCCAAGTGAGGCAGGGGTAGACAAGAAAGATCAGGTTCTGCCTCTGGCCTTTGAGGGGGGACCCAACAAAGCCCCTGCTGAATGGGTAGTCAGTGTCCTTGAGGTGCTGAGCTTCAAGGGCACCAGTCAGTCTCCTCCTCCAGTGTCACTCTCTAGTGACGTACCTCGGGCTTTGTTAGAGCCCCAGGCCGAGTCACTACTGGAGGGGGGGAATATAGGCATGACCCCCATTCAGGACCCCATGGATTTGTCTGTCAGGGGGGATGTGGCACAAGGGGAAGTGGAAATGGGGGAGGGTGATAAAACAGGTTTTCCTGTTAACATCATGGGAGAGCCTGTCTACCCTCCTCAGCCGTCCACTGACCCTAACATCGGTGCCATCCAAGCTGAGCAAGCAGCGGTGGAACTGGCAGAGGAGGCATATAAAGCCTCCAAGGCTTCCATTAAGGAAGCCATGCCAGCCACTGCTGTCCAGCCAGCTACCCCTGAATGCACTCCTGAAGCTACAGGGGTGCAGCAGCAATCCAAGGGTCCATTATTTACCTTGAAGGGTGCTAAAGGGACTCCTTCTGTATCATCTAAGAGGGGGTCCCTGAGAATAAAGCTGAGGAAACTGACTCCAGCCGGGGAGGATGGAGTAAAAGCCCTCAGCCAAGAGGAGCCCAGGGGTGACCCACTAGAAGGAACATCAGATTCTGGGTGAGTTATCCCTGTCAAGGAAATAGATCTATTACTTGAGAGCACCCTTCATGGACAAAAGAAAAGGAAGTTGTGGCTGGCCTTGGAGAGGTGGAAGAATATGTCGTTTATTCTCCACTCTCTCCAGCAATATCTAGTGGTCAGCACTAGGGCCAAGAATTCTGGGACTGAGGAGAATCTCCGCGTCCAGAAATTCTATAAAATGTGCGTGTCCTATCAGCAGTCTCAAGGGTCTGAGGAACGCACAATTCCTGACACGCAGTAATGGCTTTGCACATCAGCACGCTAAATACCAATGGCTGTCAAGACAGTTTCCGCAGGTTCCAGATACTCTCCTATTTATATCAGGGAGGGTACTCTGTGAGCTTCCTGCAGGAAACTCACACCACTCCAGAGGCTGAGGCCTCGTGGCAACTGGAGTGGAGAGGCAGGGTCTTCTTCAGCCACTTCACATCGGCGTCATGTGGAGTGGTGACCCTGTTCTCAGAGTCTTTTCAGCCAGAGCTGCTGCTTGTGAAAGCTGTTATCCCAGGCCGTCTAATCCACCTCCGGGTCCGAGAGCAGGGTAGCATCATTAACCTAGTTAATATATATGCCCCTGCTGGAGGGCCCGAGAGAGTGAGGTTCCTCGCCAGACTGTCCCAGTTTTTGGAGACGGTTGACGCAGATGAGTGTTTGGTACTCGGGGGTGATTTCAACTGCACCCTCGACGCTCTGGACCGGAATAGTCCAGAGCCGTACCCGCCTTCTGCGTCAGCCCTGCGGGAGATCATCGCCCGCTTCTCCCTGGAGAACATCTGGCGACAGCAGAACCCAGGGGCATCAGATGGTTTCACCTACATCAGGGTGAGAGCCGGTCTGGTGTCCCACTCCCGGATCGACAGACTATATATATCTAGTCACTATATGTCACGAGTCGGTTCTTGTGCCATTAGGCTGGCTCAGTTCACAGACCACAACTGTGTGTCTGTGATGGTGGCGCTAACGCCAACAGCGCCACGAGCCGCCTATTGGCACTTCAACAATGCTTTGTTGAAGGACCAGGGGCTCGTGACATTGATCCGGGAGTTTTGGACGGACTGGAGGGGTTGCAAGGGGCACTTTGCCACGTTAAAACTGTGGTGGGACGTGGGCAAGGTTCATTTGCGACTTCTGTGTCAGGAATATACCAAGGGTGCGAGTGGGCAGCGCGAAGCTGAGTTTGAGTCACTCCGGTTGGAGGTACTCCATCTGGAGCAGAGGCTGTTCACTTGTAGGGACCAATCCCTGCAGAGCGAGTATGTAGAGAGGAAGGGTGTCCTCTGTGACCTGGAACGACACCAGGCCAAGGGGGCATACGTGCGCAGCCGCTTAGGTTTTCTCAAAGATCTAGACCGCGGCTCGCGCCTCTTCTACTCACTGGAGAAAAAGGGGGGTAACAGTAGGCACATCACCTGTCTTCTAGTTGAAGACGGTGCCCCCCTTACAGATCCGGAGAGTATCCGGGATAGAGCCCGGAACTTTTATAAAGATCTTTACTCTCTGGATCCCATTTCTCCAGACGCCTGCAGGGTGCTATGGGAGGGGCTCCCCACAGTCAGTGAGGGTGTAAGAGAGCGGCTTGATATACCACTATTTTTTCAAGAGCTCTCTGAAGCCCTCCGTGCCATGTCCTGTGAGAATTCTCCAGGAAAGGACGGACTGACTGTAGAGTTTTTCCAATTTTTCTGGGAGACTCTGGAACCTAATTTCCATCTGGTCCTTGGGGAAGCCCTGGAGACCGGGAGATGCCCCTGTCTTGTCGAAGGGCAGTACTTGCCCTGCTGCCCAAAAAGGGGGATCTCCAGCTTATTAAGAACTGGCGACCAGTCTCTCTGCTCAGCACAGACTACAAGATTGTAGCTAAAGCCATCTCGCTTAGACTTGGGTCTGTGCTGGCAGAATTGGTTCACCCTGACCAGTCCTATGCGATCCCGGGCCGGACTATCTTTGATAGTATCTTTCTGGTCCGGGATCTATTGCATTATTCTCGCAGGACTGGTCTGTCACTCGCCTTTCTCTCTTTAGATCAAGAGAAGGCGTTTGACAGGGTGGACCATGGTTACCTCATAGCCACTCTGCAAGCGTACAGCTTTGGCCCACAGTTTGTGGGCTTTATAAGAACGCTGTACGCCTCTGCAGAGTGTTTACTTAAAATCAATTGGTTCCTAACAGCACCTTTGGTATTTGGACGAGGGGTGCGTCAAGGATGTCCCTTCAGGTGCCTCCTCCGCTCCGATCAACTGGTCCAAATGCACAGGCCTTTTAGAGGGTAATTTACAGGTAGACTCTTTGCCTCCCACGTTTTGTGACATCACGTGGGAGGCAGATGTCATTAAATATCTGGGGGTCTACCTGTCCGCTGCGGACGCTTCCGTCCCAGACAACTGGAGGGAGTTAGAGGGCAGTGTCCTCTCTCGTCTGGGACGATGGAGGGGTCTAGCAAAAATGCTTTCCCTTAGGGGGCGGACTCTAGTGGTGAATCAGCTGGTGGCTTCTCAGATCTGGCACCGGCTGATTTGTCTGAGTCCGACCCCCGAGTTTGTCACCAATATCCAAAGGAATTTTTTAGATTTCCTCTGGATGGGAAGGCATTGGGTCTCTGCAGGGGTGGCAAGTCTGCCTTTGGTGGAGGGTGGACAGGGAGTAGTTTGTGTGTGCTCCCAGTTGTCCACCTTCCGCCTTCAGTACCTGCAGAGATACCTATATGCAGATCCCTCTCAGCAGTGGTGCGCACTGGCATCCAGCTTTTATCGCCAGTTGCGCTACCTGGGGAATGACCGGCAATTATTTCTGATCAGGCCCAAGGGGGTTTGGGAGAGACCTCTCTGTGTTGCCGGCATACTACCAGGAAACCCTCAAGGCCTGGAGCATGGTCTCCGTGACCAGGCAGGGTGTGCATTTGGGGGTTGAAATCTTCACGAGCCCCTGCTATTTAATCCAGCAGTGGGGGCGCCAATGTTACAGCCCCCCAGTATCATCCGCCGCTTTAGTCATGCACGGATGACCCGAGTCGGGGATCTCCTGGAATACAGGCGTTCTGATTGGGTGTCACCAAAGGAGCTTGCGCTCCGTTTGGGATATGTGACGCCCAAAGTCTCAGGGCGCTTGCTCCAGGAGATTAGAGATGCCATCTCCCCTGACTCGCGCACCTTCCTTCGCGGGGATTTGCAGGCAGGAGTGCCACATGCACATTTCAACACCCCTGCTCCAGCTTTTTGCATTGGACACAAGCCCCCCTCAGGCTCCTCCTGTCCCCAACCTCTCGAAGTTGAGGGACATACCCTCGGCATGCTTTCGCGGCATGCCGAGGAAGAGCTTATATTCTCTCGTGCTCCATACAGTGCACTTCCTTGCCCTTGTGACCCATCCCGATACCATCTAGAGGAGGGTCCTACCAGCTGACGAGGGCAAGAGGCCCCGGTGGAGGGAACTTTATTCTTATTTAGTTCCACGACCCACCGAGTTGGAGAGTGCTCCATGGTGTACTGAGCATGGGAGAATACTTAGCTAAATACTTAGCTAAATTCATTGACTCTCCCTTCACTTGTCCATTCTGTGGCAAGGGAGAGCCCGTGTATCATATTTATTTTAGTTGCGCCAGACTGCAGCCCCTCTTGTCACTCTTGAGGGGCCTCCTCCTGCAGTTCTGGCTGCATTTCTCCGCTCACATTTTTATTTTTGGGCGCCTAGTGTCCCGGGGCAATAAGGCCAGGGACCTCCCCGTCAAACTGCTCCTGGCATTAGCCAAATTGGCTATATATAAGTCCAGGAAGCAGTGTTTGATAGGGGGAGTTCACTTGTCACCTGAGGCCATGTTCCGGGTGCTGGTGCGCTCCAGTATCCGGGCAGAGTACCACCTGGCTTTGTCCACTGGGGGAATGGATGAGTTTGTCTCCCAGTGGGCTGTAGATGGTGTGCTCTCCTCGGTATCCCCCCATCCGTTTTCTTTTTGTCTCAACCTCCTAATATGATTTTTATTTAGTTTACAGAACATGTCTTTCATAATGTTAAAATATACTGTGCCAAGTTCAACCAATCCAATCTAGTGGTTTAACTGCAGTCTACATTTAAAAAAACAATAATTTTATTTTCTTAAATCTAAGTTCATTTGCCTGACCGCCAATCTAAGTTCATTTGCCTGACTGCTAGCCAGTGTGTGTGTCAGGCTTACAAGTACTGTGCCAAGTTCAACCAATCCAATCTAGTGGTGTACCAGCACTCTACATTAAAAAAAAACAACTCTTTTTTTCTGTGTAATTTAATTTCATTTGCCTGACTGCCAGCGTGTGTGTCTTAGGCTCACATCGTATACTGTGCCCCCTTGCCCAGTCAGTGCCACCACTCATATCTGGTGTAACAGTCAGTAGTGCACATTTAAACAAAGAATACAATTTTGACTGTAATACATTGAATAGCATTTACTTGCCTGCAAGCGTCTGTGTCAGGACTACAGCGTCTACTCTGCCAACTTCTGCAAGTGCACAGTGCCATTCATATCTTTTTTTCATAGTAGCTTGCACGCATAGTACCACTAATCGCAAAAAAAAATGACAGGCAGAGGCAGGACACCCCGCAGGGGCCGTCGTGGTCGTGGTGCTGTGATTCCCTTTGGCCCTACAATAATGCCCATTGTTCAGAGGCCAGTTACCCTGAACTTGAAAAGTTCAGAGGACGTAGTTGACTAGCTAACACAGGACACCCAATCTTCTACAGCTTCCGCTTGGAACATTGACGCACCATCCTCCTCCAGCATAGCTTCGGGCAACTCTCAAGTTACCACTCGCCAGCCTGCCGCCCCCACCAACACTAGTACCACAGCCGATTCAATTGATCAGTCAGAAGAGTTATTTACACATCAGTTTGAAGAAATGAGTGATGCGCAACCATTATTGCCAGAGGATGTAGATAACAGGGATATGTCTCAGTCAGGCAGCAGTACACACATGTACGTACGATGTGATGATGATGATGTACCCACTGCTGCTTCCTTTGTTGAGTTGTCAGATACAAGTAAGGCGGGTGATGATGATGACGATGCGTCCGTGGATGTCACGTGGGTGCCCGCTAGAAGAGAAGAAGAACAGTGGGAAAGTTCAGATGGGGAGACAGAGAGGAGGAGGAGACAAGTTGGAAGCAGAGGGAGGTCATCGCAACGAGCTAGTGGCACAGTCAGACAGCATGCATCAGCACCCGGGGTCAGCCAGACAGCACGCCAAACAAAGAATGCTGTTGCCACCACCAGAATGCCGTCACCGCAGAGCTCAGCAGTGTGGCATTTTTTTTGTGTGTCTGCCTCTGACAACAGCGATGCCATTTGCAACCTATGCCAAAAGAAACTGAGTCGTGGGAAGTCCAACGCCCACCTAGGTACAACTGCTTTGCGAAGGCACATGATGTCACATCACAAACGCCAATGGGATCAACACATAAATACAAGCAGCACACAAACTCAAAGCCGCCATCCTCCTCCTGGTCCAGCATCTTCATCCACGTCAACCACTGCTGTCCTCCTTGCCCCCTCTCAACTATCCGCCACTCCGTCTCTCGCCTCTTGCTGTTCCTGCTCATCTCCCCACAGTCAGGTGTCTGTAAAGGGCATGTTTGAGCATAAGAAGCCAATGCCACAAAGTCACCCCCTTGCCCGGCGTCTGACAGCTGGCTTGTCTGAACTCTTAGCCCGCCAGCTTTTACCATACAAGCTGGTGGAGTCTGAGGCGTTCAAAACATTTGTAGCGATTGGGACACCGCAGTGGAAGGTACCCAGACGAAATTTCTTTGCCCAAAAGGCAATCCCCAACCTGTACTCGATTGTGCAAAAGGAAGTAATGGCATCTCTGGCACACAGTGTTGGGGCAAGGGTCCATCTGACCACTGATACCTGGTCTGCAAAGCATGGTCAGGACAGGTATCTCACCTACACTGCGCATTGGCTAAACCTGATGACGCCTGCCAATCATGGAATGAGTGGCTCTGCAAAGGAGTTGGTGACACCGCCACGACTTGCAGGCTGGCCTGCTGCCACCTCCTCTACTCCTCCTACTCCATCCTCTTCCATAACCTCCTCAGCTGAGTCCTCTTCTGCTGCTGCGTCTTGCTCCACATCAACGGCACCCCCCCAGCTCCCCAGATACTATTCCACATCCCGGATACGGCAGTGTCATGCCGTCTTGGGGTTGACTTGCCTGAAAGCAGAGAGTCACACCGGGCCAGCACTCCTGTCCACCCTGAATGCACAGGTGGATCAATGGCTGACTCCACACCAACTGGAGATTGGCAAAGTGGTTTGTGACAACGGAAGAAATTTGTTGGCGGCATTGAATTTGGGCAAGTTGACGCATGTGCCGTGCATGGCACATGTGTGTAATCTGATCGTACAACACTTTGTCCATAAGTATCCAGGCTTAAAGGAAGTCCTGAAGCAGGCCAGAAAGGTGTGTGGCCATTTCAGGTGTTCCTACACGGCCATGGCTCACTTTTCAGATATCCAGCGGCGAAACAACATGCCAGTGAGGCTCTTGATTTGTGACAGCCCCACACGTTGGAATTCAACACTCCTAATGTTCAACCGCCTGCTCCAACAAGAAAAAGCCATTAACGAGTATTTGTATGTCTGGGGTGCTAGGACAGCCTCTGCGGAGCTGGGGACTTTTTTGCCACGTTACTGGACACTCATGCGCAATGCCTGTAGGCTCATGCGTCCTTTTGAGGAGGTGACAAACCTTGTCAGTCGCACCGAAGGCACCATCAGCGACATCATACCATTTGTTTTCTTCCTGGAGTGTGCCCTGCGAAGAGTGCTGGATCAGGCCGTAGATGAGCATGACGAGGAAGAGGAAGAGTTGTGGTCACCATCACCACCAGAAACAGCCTTATCAGCATTGCTTGCTGGACCTGCGGCAACGCTGGAAGAGGATTGTGAGGAAGAGGGGACAGAGGAGGAATGTGGCTTTGAGGGGGAGGAGGAGGACCAATCACAACAGGCATCCCAGGGTGCTCGTTGTCACCTATCTGGTACCCGTAGTGTTGTACGTGGCTGGGGGGAAAAACATATCTTCAGCGAGATCACTGAGGACGAGGAACGGGACATGGGTAGCTCGGCATCCTACCTTGTGCAAATGGGGTCTTTCATGCTGTCGTGCCTATCGCAGGACCATCGTATAAAAAGGCTGAAGGGGAACGACCTGTACTGGGTGTGCACGCTACTAGACCCCCCGTATAAGCAGAAAGTGCCTGAAATGTTACCAAATTACCGCAAGTCAGAAAGGATGCAGCAGGTCCAAAACAAATTAACAAGTATGCTTTACACAGCATATAAGGGTGATGTCACAGCACAAGGGCAATATAACAGGGGAAGAGGTGAAAGTAATCCACCTCCCACGACCACGCCGGCAAGGACAGGACGTTTAAAAGACGTGTTGTTGATGGAGGACATGCAGACCTTTTTCAGTCCTACGCATCGCATCAGCCCTTCGGGATCCACCCTCAGAGAACGACTTGACCGACAGGTAGCAGACTACCTCGTCTTAACTGCAGATATCTACACTCTGAGGAGCGATGAACCCCTTGACTACTGGGTATGCAGGCTAGACCTGTGGCCTGAGCTATCCCAATTTGCAATTGAACTTCTGGCCTGCCCCGCTTCAAGTGTCCTGTCAGAAAGGACCTTCAGTGCAGCAGGAGGTTTTGTCACCGAGAAAAGAAATCGCCTAGGGCAAGAAAGTCTAGATTGCCTCACCTTTATAAAGATGAATGAGGGATGGATCCCGAAGGGACTGACACTGGGCGATACATTGGACTGAAAAAGGCCTGATGAGATGAGCTGCCTTCGGCTAAAAATGGTCCACACGCTGCTGTATGTTATTTGTGAATGCCGGATGACTTGCGTGACTTATCCGCCACCAACTAGGGTTCAAGAAGAGGCAATGTTTTATGGCACTTTCTGCCTGGGGAACAAAGGTCAATTTTTCTGGCCGCTGCAACAGCAGCAGCTGCAACAATACCTAATTTTTTAATTTAAATTTTTATGTCAGAAGGCGTACGGCATGTAATGAAAAAGAAAGCATATTGAACAGTCTTGCATAACACAACAGTTGTGCAAAAATACATATTTACAATGAAGACATTTTTTTAAAATTAGCTTGCTAGGCCTTCTTATTTTTACTTTTTTGGTTAATAATTTTTCTAGAAACCTAAGACATGGTAAAACAGACAATAGTGAAGAGTATATCAGCAGTTAACACCAAAGTCCTATTATCTATCATCACTCCAGCAGTAGCTTATTATTTACAATATCTAACCTGCTCAATCGCCATTGGGTTACCCTAGGGCAGGCTTCAGTAGGCAACCTCTCCTTTCCTCGGAGGATTTTGCCGCCGGTTGCTTCTGAAGGGTCTCCTCCAGGGCTCCCCCACAACGGTCCTTCCCCCCGAGTCGCTTCAACCATTAACAAATGTTTTATTATATTAGGGCGGCACTAAATGGAGATGTTATCCAGGGATCCCAAATTGTCTGGAACTGGTTGATTCTATCCAAGACTACATGGTTAAATCTCTCGTTGAGCAGTAAATAGTTGATTTTTTTTATTAATTCCTGAAAGTTTTAATTTGGGGTTTTCCAACTACTAGCTATGTGTATTTTTTCTTTCAAAAAATATTTTATTAGGTCAGGTAATATATCATATTCAAACAACCATTTCCATGTTACATATATATCCATACGTGTTAATACATCACTGAGTTACCTTATCTCTATTAATACTCAGTTTACCCCTTTCCATTCCATAATCTTGGAGCTTATACCATATCCAGGGCTAGTATGTTATCTGGATTTGGTTGTACCTGTAGCCTAAAAATATATATTTATTTTTTTTCTTTTCAGTTATTAATATAGCTTTAATTCAGTTTGTTTTAAGTTGATTCTCTTTAAGTCTTGAATCCGACTATAATTGGGGAAAAAAATAACTAGTTTTAATATTTAACATGTTGGGAAAGGGAAAGGTCCACAAACATCCTCCTTTTTTACATAAATATGATGCAAAATATAGCACTTACCTCCGTCCTCTGCCCCTCTAAGGATCCACACACACCTCCATCCATCCCGTTCTCTTAAGAATCTCCTCTCCCATTTAGGGGAGCCCCTATTCCGGACCTAAATTTCTTTAATTGTCTCCAGATGATATGCTATCCCTTAATTGCAGCCACGGAGACCATATATCTCAAAATGTATCCATGGAGTTGTCTACTAAATGGGTAAGGCGTTCATTTATAAGGATAAACTTTAATTTATTTTTAACCAACTAAAAGTGTAGGGTATCCGATTTCCATTGTATGGCTATATGGTTCTTTGTGGCCAACATGATGAACTTTAATAGCCTATTTTGAGCGGGTGAGAGACAGACATGCGGAACACCCAGCATGCAGTTTTCTATATTAGCAGAAATCTGAATCTTAAACATTTTAGAAGCTAGCAAGCATGTTTCTTCCCATAGTCTTATGACTGCCGAACACTACCACCAGACATGAATAAATGTAGCCTCATTACCACTGTTCCTAAAACATGAGCTGCTCCGTTTTGGATCCCATTTATTTAGCTTAAAAGGAGTAATATATGTCCTGTGTAGGACCTTTATTGAAGTCTCAAGCAGACTATAATTTAAAGATCCCCTACTTAAGCCTCACCATCTTTTATCCCATGTGCTGTCTGCCAACTCGGTGCCCAAATCCCTCTCCCAGGCTTTGGTATAGTCTGGTTTGTTTGCCCATGAGTTTTCATTAAATAGTTCATACATGAGGCTAATAATACCAGGCTGAAAGGGGGCATCCCTACATTTTTTGAGTAGCCAGGTGTTTCTTTGGGGGGTTCCCCTACCACTTATCGTATATATAAAATGATGTATCCTGCAAAAATTATAGTGTTCAGCCAGGGGTAAATTGTATCTATCTCTCACCCGCTCAAAGGTCATTATTTTGTCGTCATGCCACCATGGACCAACCCTTAGTAGGTTCTGAGACTTCCACCAACTGAGAGAGCTTTCCGGAAGATGTATCTTAAAGTGGGGATTGGGTACGATAGGGGTAAGATCTGATACCCGAGTGTCCAGTTCATCTCCGTCCATATTTTTAATGAGTGCTTAATCAACGGGTTTTTCAAGTTTCTCAAAAAAGTATACAGGCCTGGAATCCATATTACTGTATCCCATGTATAAGGTGACATGCTTACATTTTCCATAAATACCCAGAGCGGCTGATGTGTGGGAGAATGCGCCAGAGGAATGAAAGCCAGCTGCGCTGCCTTGTAATACAGTTTGAGATTCAGGCACGATAGGCCCCCTTTCCCTTTTGGTCTATATATATTATTTTTTGAGATCCTCGGGGCTTTATGATTCCAAATAAATCTAAAAATTTGTTTTTTCCCCTTTAAATCTTTATGTGTTGTAAGCGATTTCTCGGGAGTTTTAATCTGGCTGACGGGGATTTGTAGTATGTATCTATCAAGTTCATAAATTTGCCTGCAAACCCAAATTTCTGTAATACTACTTTTAAATAAGGCCATTCCAACGTATCAAAGGCCTTTTCTATATCTAACGTCAAAAGACATGTGGGTATTTGATGTTGGGATGACCATGAGATTAAATTATGTGTCCGTCTGATATTGTCCCCCGTTTGTCTATGGGGGATAAACCCTGTTTGGTCTTTATGGATTATGGAGGGAAGAAATCGCGATTGCCATTAATTTGGCCAAAAATTTTATATCCCCGTTTAGGAGTGATATGGGGCAGTAATTTTTAAGTTCTAATGGGTCTCGTCATTCTTTCGGGAAACATATCATATTTGCATGGTTTAGTTCTTGTGGCATGGGAGAGCCTTCTAAAATTTGATTGAAAAGTGTGGCTAAGTGTGGTAATAACAAGTCTATTAAATTTTGGTAATAGAGATTTGTAAATCCATCCGGGCCCGGGTAGCTATGTGTATTTTGAATGCTAAAGCCATTAATTGGAATAGCTTGTTCTAGGATTGAGATAAGTTTTTTTATGTGTATCCCCAGTAAGCACTATTCCATTGAAAGAGAAATATCCTTTTGCAAGGATTGGAGGCCCGAGATTTAGCTGAAGTCTTTTATAGTGGAAATGAGTGCTGGTATAGAGAGAAGGGGCTTGGTCAGGGTGCAAAGCATATCGTCAATGAAAAGTGAACACTTAAACTGATGGTGTCCTACTTGAACCCCCTGGATGGCATGGTTGGTTCTAATTGCCTGGGCTAGGGGTTCAATGGCAAGAGAAAAGAGCAGTGGGGAGAGTGGGCATCCCTGCCTGGTCCCTCTCTGTACTTGGATTTTGGCCTTATGGTCCCCTGGTATCTTTAAGTTAGCTACTGATGAGTCGTACTACCTTCTGAGCAGGTTGAGAAAGTGTCCCTCAAATCCAAACTTATCTAGCATTTTGTACATATATGGCCAGTCCACCGTATCAAAAGCCTTCTCTATGTCTAGGGCTAGAGGGCAAACTGGGTTGTTATAGTGTTGAGCCAAGAACTGGGCGTTCAGAACCCTCCTAACATTATCTCCTGCCTCTCTGAAAGGAATGAACCCCGTTTGGTCCTTGTGTATTTAGTCCAGTAAAAAGTTAGATATTCGTTTGGCCATAATTTTACCTAGGATCTTGACATCCACATTTATCAGGGGTATGGGGCAATAATTTTTAACCTCTAAAGGGTCCCTACCCTCTTTTGGAAAGACTATGAGGTCGGCCTGATTCAATTAAGGGGGCATAGGTTCTCCATTTAGTATAGCGTTAAACAAAGATGTTAGGTGCGGGGGTAAGAAAGGGCTCAAATTTCTTATAGTACAGATGAGTAAAACCGTCTGGCCCTGGGGACTTGCCAAATTTAAGAACTTGGATTGTAAATTTAACTTCCTCTTGGGATATGTCTAGGTTCAAGCTGTCCAATTGAGGTACAGGTATTTTGTGGACTTCTTGCTGTAGTAGGAAGGACTCTATGTCAGATCCGCTGCAGCGGGATTGGGATGAATATATGGTCTGATAGAAGTTTTCAAATGTTTCTTGGATAGCATTGGGGCTAAAGGAGGTTTGGCCATCAGGTAGTCTAAAGATACCGTATATTATGTCCTCTCTTGGCGGGTAAAGACACTAATAATTCCTCCATTAAAATTCAGTTTTTTATGTGGGCAAGGTCCATGGTTAGCCCCTTGGGTTATCTGTTAAAAAGAGTGGTGCAGAGACTGTGAGGGCTGCTAGCCTCCTTGTCCCTGTGTGGCCGTTTAGAATCCCTGCTGCTGTTTCAGCTTCATTAAGGTGTAATTGTACAGCATTTGACTCAAGTAGCTGCCTGTGCTGGGTCAGTTTGGCTTAATTGCTGGGCCTTTTTCCTGCCAAGATGGCGACCGTCAGTCCATGCGCCTCTATGTCCCCTTCACTACCTTTGTCCCCGCTTGTGTGCTTATTTGGGATGGCACCCCTTTATATCTCCGGCCCGTGGCCTTCTCAGGTCCCCCCCTCAATCTCTGAGTGTGGGTATGCGGGGCTGGGTCGTTGAATCAGGCCTACCTTCTTCTCTGCGCGCTGCAAGATCAACAATACCTAATTTTTCAGGAATGTGTACATGCCTAATTTTTCTGGCCTCTGTTGCTGCACTGTGGCTTCAAAAACCAAACCCCCAAAAAAGGCACATAACAGGGATTAAACTGATAGGAGTAGTACTACTTAACACACCACTCATATCTGGTGTAACAGTAGTGTACATTTAAAACAAAAAACATTTTTTCTACTGTAATAGATTGCATAGCAGTTAGTTGTCTGCAAGCATGTGTGTCAGACCTACAGCGTCTACTCTGCCAACTTCTGCAAGTGCACAGTGCCACTCATATCTGTTGTCACAGTAGCTTGCACGCGAAGTACCAATCTGTCAAAACCTGTAATGATGAATGAGGTCTAGAGTAGCCTGGTTCCCTTATCCTCCACAGGTTGAGACCTAATGTTTGGGTGTGTAATGATATAGAAATCACAAAGTTGTGGAGACCAGTAGCCAAGGTCAGCAATAATCCAGTTCCGCAAACTTGTAGGTGAAAACAGGAACAAGGTTTATTGAAGTGATCAGAAACCACACAATAATCTGGCAAGGATCAATAGACAGGAAGTGCCTTATATAGGCCAAGGACCAGACACAGCTGAAGAGACTTAGGTACTGATACAATTGCTAGCAAAGTCAAGCTTATAAGGTCTCAATGGAATTCACAACAGGCAGGCTGGCGCAGTGGTAGGGAAGAGGTATAGCAGCCTGGGGACCAGGTTCAAAACGCAGCAGAGTCAATTCCTCACATTACCCCCGCCTCTATAGGTGCAGCCTCTGGATGCCCTATTACCTGGTTTAGCAGGGTACTGCACATGAAAAGACCGAAGGAGATCAGGAGCGTGAATATTGTCCACTGGTTCCCACGAACTCTCCTCCTCACCATAGCCTTTCCAGCGAACCAGATACTGAAGCTTGCCACGGAAGATCCTGGAGTCAAGAATTTTGTCCACTTCGTACTCATCCTCACCATCCACGAGGACTGGAGGTGGGGAAGGCAGGGCTCGGCCAGGGTAAGTGTTTTCATGAAAAGGTTTAGGCAGTGCCACGTGAAACACTGGATGTATTTTCATGGAATTCGGGAGTTGTAAACGGAAAGTGACAGCATTGATCTGAGCAATGATCTCAAAAGGTCCCATGAACCTTTGACCCAATTTATGAGAAGGAATCCGAAGCTTGAGATTCCTTGTTGACAGCCACACCTTGTCACCAACGTGATAGACTGGGGCCTCCTTTCTATGCCTATCAGCAGCTCTTTTGTAACATTCCTCTTTCAACAGTGCTTGGGAATCACGTAAGGCCGTTAGCCGGTCAGCGACAGCAGGAATGGAAGTAGTAATTGGGAGACTGACTAGAAAGGTCGGATGGTAACCATAGTTGGCAAAAAATGGGCTCAAAGAAGTGGAGCAGTGTTGGGCATTGTTATAGGCAAACTCCGCCGTGGGTAGAAAATCCAGCCAGTCATCCTGCAGGTAACTAATATAGCACCGCAAATATTGCTCCAAAGTCTGGTTGGTTCGCTCAGTCTGTCCATTACTTTGTGGATGAAAAGCTGACGACAGATTTACATTAATACCTAGATTAGAACAAAAATGTTTCCAAAAACGAGACGTAAACTGTACTCCCCTGTCAGAAACTACTTCATCAGGCACTCCATGCAAGCGAAATATTTCCCGAATAAACAGGTCAGCCGTATGTTTAGCTGAAAGGAGACCTCGAGCTGGTATGAAATGACCCATCTTAGTTAACCTGTCCACAACAACAAGAATGGTAGTGTGTTCCTTAGAGGGAGGTAGTTCCACAATAAAGTCCATGGATATAGATCCCCAGGGACGATGAGGAATCGGAAGAGGCTGAAGCAAGCCAACAGGGGATGAGCGAGGAGTCTTATGTCTGGCACATATGTCACAAGAGGACACATACTTCTTAACATCCTCATAATACTTGGGCCACCAAAAGGATCGGGCGAGTAGCTCTTGTGTCTTTCGGATTCCTGGATGACCTGCTGGTTTTGAGTCATGGTAGAGACGTAAAAGGTCCAGTCGCACTGACTCCGGAGCAAACAGACGTTGTTGAAAAATCCAAAACCCATTACGCATCGTCATATGGAGGTCACAAGGAGGATCACAAAGAACTGGGTCTTCAGCGTAGCCCTTTTTAATGCGAGACATCAGATCAGAAGGAAATGTAACTCCTATAAATATATCCTCTGGCAAGATGGTGGTCTTGGTTACGGTAGTATGGAGGGGGTCAGCTATTCTAGACAAGGCATCCGCCTTACCATTCTTGGAGCCAGGACGGTATGTAACCAAAAAATTAAACCTTGAGAAGAATAGGGACCAGCGTGCTTGTCTGGCTGACAGTCTCTTAGCTGATGGAATACATTCCAGATTTTTGTGATCTGTGAGGACAGTAATTGGATGGGTAGCTCCCTCCAAGAGATGTCTCCATTCCGTGAAGGCAGCTTTTATAGCCAATAGTTCTTTATTCCCTATGTCATAGTTTCTTTCTGCTGGCACCATCTGGCGGGAATAGAAGGCACACGGATGTAACAGCATCTTAGGCCCAGTCCTTTGAGACAGTATAGCACCAACAGCTGAATCAGAAGCATCAACTTCCACAATAAATGGTAATTCCGGCTGAGGATGTACCAGGACAGGGGCAGAGGTAAACAGAGTCTTCAATCGGGAAAATGCTGTATCCGCCTTATCGGACCACTGAAAAGGAGTCCCTTTACGTGTGAGTTCAGTGATCGGTGTAATAACGGCAGAGAAATTCTTAATGAAACGCCTGTAAAAATTGGCAAACCCCACAAATCTCTGAACATCTTTTTAATTCTTGGGGATGGGCCAGTCCAGCACAGCTTTAATTTTACTTGCGTCCATACTTAAACCTTTGGGAGTTATTACATACTACAGGAATTGAATTTCTGTTTGTTCAAACTCACATTTTTCTAGTTTAATGTATAGGCGGTGGGTACGAAGGCGCTCTAGAACTATACGGACCTGTTTTCTGTGGTTTTCAAGATTATCAGAGAATATTAGGATATCATCCAAATATGCCACAACAAACTGATCCAGGAGATCTCGTAGTACATCATTGATAAGATGCTGGAAAGTTGCAGGGGCATTACACAGCCCAAAAGGCATTACTAGATATTCGTAATGCCCGTACCTGGTTCTGAAAGCTGTTTTCCATTCATCATTGGGTCTTATGCGAACCAGATTATATGCCCCCCGAAGATCAAGCTTCGTAAATATTTTAGCTGAGCGGAGTCTCTCCAAAAGTTCAGGAATCAGAGGCAAGGGGTAGCGGTTTTTAACAGTGATGTTATTAATGTCCCTGTAATCAACGCATGGCCGTAGGCTGCCATCTTTCTTTTCTACAAAGAAAATAGGAGCTCCTGCCGGAGAAGTAGATGGTCGAATAAAGCCTTTGGCAAGATTTTCTTGCAGGTATTCACGAAGAGCTTTCAATTCAGGCTCAGAAAGGGAATATATACGGCCAAATGGGATAGCAGCCCCAGGCAACAGCTCTATTGGGCAATCATAAGGCCTGTGTGGTGGAAGCTGATCAGCATTCTTCTTATCACAGACATCTGCAAAATCCTGATATTGTAGAGGAAGCTTAGTCAAGTTTGTAGCAACCATTTCATTAATTGTTGTGGCAACAGGTGTTACCTTAGAGGGTTGACAATTCATTAAGCAGTGTTCTGAAGGAAAGGACAAAGTTCTGATATTCCAATCAATCTGTGGGTTATGCAGAGCAAGCCAAGGTACCCCCAAAATCACTGGAAACTATGTTGAGGAAGTTAGGTGGAAAGAGATAGCCTCATGGTGATTCACTTCCACAGTCAACTTTAAGGGCACAGTCTCATGTGTAACCGGTCCTGACGTAAGTGGAGAACGATCAACTGTCTCCATTAACACAGGTGAAGAATTAGGGATAGACTGAATTCTATTTCCTGCTGCAAATTTAATGTCCATAAAGTTTCCGCCTGCTCCAGAATCTATCATAGCGGTAGTTGAAATTTTACGATAACCACATTGCAACGTGATAGGCACCACAAAATGAGGATGTTGAGTCAACATACCCTCTTCATCATGAGACAGAGAAAACAAGGGTTGTGTGACAGAATCCAGTTGATCCGAAATCTGGGATTGGTGTCGAATCTGTGCACCCTCAGCCGCCATAGCTATTGTTCTTTTGGATTTGCTAGGGCAATTGATGGCATAGTGCCCTGCACTACCACAATACAGGCATAAATTGTGAGTGCGTCGCCACTGTTTTTCTTCGTTGGATAATGGCCCTCTTATTAGATTTACCTGCATAGCCTCTGGCTCAGAGTCTGTATGTGTTTGTGGGACCGGAGTAGAAGTTCTTGAATAGGAAATTGGAGTAGTACTTGGTCTAAAAGAGCCCTGTCTTTCCAATCTTCTTTCAGAAAGTCTCCGATCAATACGGATAGCCAAACGCACAAATGCATCAAAGTCAGCAGGAAGATCAACACGAGCTAGCTCATCTTTTATAGCTTCTGAGAGACCTTTTTCTGAAGTGGAACCTCTGGGCTGATTGGTTCCAGGTAGTATCAGCAACCCACTGTCTGAATTCAGCAGCATATTCAGCCACCGAGCGCCTCCCTTGATGCAAATGAAGGAGAGTGGCTTCTGCTGTAGCACATCGATTGGGGTCATCAAAAACTAGGCACATGGCCTCAAGAAAGTCATTTAGATTACCCAAGACTGGACTGTCTTGTTCCAGAAGAGGGGAGCCCCAAGCCAGGGCTTCATCTTTGAATAAGGAAAAAATAAATCCCACCTTCTCTCTTTCAGATGGAAATTGGTGAGGTAACATCATGAAGTGCAAACGTCATTGATTTAGGAAACCCCTAAATTTTTTGCGATCTCCTCCAAACTTTTCTGGCAGGGGCAAGCGGGCCTCTTGAGCAGGTGTAACAGTAGCAGCCGCAGCATCACGTGCCCTGTAGCTGGTATACTCACTGTGCATTGACTGAAATTTATTTTGCAGTTCAGCTACCTGGTCCTGCAGCACTTGGATGGTCTGTGCCTGGGTCTGCACAGTTCTTGCAAATAAAGAAACCTGCTGGGCCAATGCAGAATCTGTCTGCGGTCTCCATGAAAGGGCCAGATTATTCTGTAATGATATAGAAATCACAAAGTTGTGGAGACCAGTAGCCAAGGTCAGCAATAATCCAGTTCTGCAAACTTGGAGGTGAAAACAGGAACAAGGTTTATTGAAGTGATCAGAAACCACACAATAATCTGGCAAGGATCAATAGACAGGAAGTGCCTTATATAGGCCAAGGACCAGACACCTGACCAGACACAGCTGAAGAGACTTAGGTACTGATACAATTGCTAGCAGAGTCAAGCTTATAAGGTCTCAATGGAATTCACAACAGGCAGGCTGGCGCAGTGGTAGGGAAGAGGTATAGCAGCCTGGGGACCAGGGTTCAAAACCCAGCAGAGTCAATTCCTCACAGGGTGACTCCAGACCAACACATGAGTACAGGCAGCACACAAACTCAAAGCCGCCATCCTCCTCCTGGTCCAGCATCATCAGCCACATCAACCACTGCTGTCCTCCTTGCCCCCTCTCAACCATCCGCGACTCCGTCTCTCACCTTGAGCAGTTCCTGCTCATCTGCCCATAGTCAGGTGCCTGTAAAGGACATTTTTGAGCGTAAGAAGCTAATGTCACAAAGTGCCCCAAATTTGAAGTGACCAACCAAGCATCTTTTTCCATCTCCCGGTTCCAAAAATCCAGGCCTTATACACGCCCCCTGATAGGTGCTATAACAGGTATTAAACTGATAAGAGTAGTACTTACAAACACGCCACTCCTATATGGTGGCACCTTTGATTGCACGTGCCGTGCCCCAAAATTGAAGTGATATGACCAACCAAGCATCTTTTTCCATCTCCCGGTTCTAAAAATCCAGGCCTTATACACGCCCCCTGATAGGTGGCGTAACAAGTATTAAACTGATAAGAGTAGTACTTACAAACACGCCACTCCTATCTGGTGGCACCTTTGATTGCACGTGCCGTGCCCCAAAATTGAAGTGATACGACCAACAAAGCATCTTTTTCCATCTCCCGGTTCTAAAAATCCAGGCCTTATACACGCCCCCTGATAGGTGCTGTAACAGGTATTAAACTGATAAGTGTAGTACTTACAAACACGCCACTCCTATATGGTGGCACCTTTGATTGCACGTGCCGTGCCCCAAAATTGAAGTGATACGACCAACCAAGTATCTTTTTCCATCTCCCGGTTCCAAAAATCCAGGCCTTATACACGCCCCCTGATAGGTGCTGTAACAGGTATTAAACTGATAAGAGTTGTACTTACAAACACGCCACTCCTATCTGGTGGCACCTTTGATTGCACGTGCCGTGCCCCAAAATTGAAGTGATACGACCAACAAAGCATCTTTTTCCATCTCCCGGTTCTAAAAATCCAGGCCTTATACACGCCCCCTGATAGGTGCTGTAACAGGTATTAAACTGATAAGAGTAGTACTTACAAACATGCCACTCCTATATGGTGGCACCTTTGATTGCACGTGCCGTGCCCCAAAATTGAAGTGATATGACCAACAAAGCATCTTTTTCCATCTCCCAGTTCTAAAAATCCAGGCCTTATACACGCCCCCTGATAGGTGACGTAACAAGTATTAAACTGATAAGAGTAGTACTTACAAACACGCCACTCCTATATGATGGCACCTTTGATTGCACGCGCCGTGCCCCAAATTTGAAGTGATACGACCAACCAAGTATCTTTTTCCATCTCCCGGTTCCAAAAATCCAGGCCTTATACACGCTCCCTGATAGGTGCTGTAACAGGTATTAAACTGATAAGAGTAGTACTACTTAACACACCTTATAATAATGCAGAGAGAGGCAACGCAGTGAGAGGAGTCTGAAGAAGAGGAGTCAGAGGAGGAAGGTGGCTTTGAGGAGGTGGAAGACCAAACACAGCAGGCGTCCCAGGGGGCTTGTTGTCACCTTTCGGGGACCCTTGGTGTTGTACGTGGCTGGGTGGAGGAAGAGACCTTCAATGACATCAGTGAGGACAAGGAACGGGACATGGCTAGCTTGGTATCCAACCTTGTGCAAATGGGGAGTTTGCGGTTGTGCAAATGGACTGTTTGCGGTTGTTTGCGGTGCGTTAAACGGGGAGTTTGGTCTGCCACTGTGAAGCTGACCTAACCCTTACACTACCTGATCGATACAACATCATACCTGATGTTTTAAAGCACGTTATTCCAAACAATTTAGGAATGTTAGGTAATTTATGCCCTTTATGGCTTAAAACCAGACTTTGCATCAACTATGTAATTTTCCGTGGGAGTTTTGCCATGGATCCCCCTCCAGCATGCCACAGTCCAGGTGTTAGTCCCGTTGAAACAACTTTCCCATCACTATTGTGGCCAGAAAGAGTCCCTGTGGGTTTTAAAATTCGCCTGCCCATTGAAGTCTATGGCGGTGCGCCGGGTTCGCCGGTTCACGAACATTTGCGGTGGTTCGCGTTTGCGGTACGCGAACCGAAAATGTTATGTTCGCGACATCACTACCAATAATACTTCCATTCCTGACAACTGGATTGTACAAACAAAGAGGGAAGAACAGGAGAAGAAAATGCGAAGGATCAAAGTCAATTCAAAAGGAAACACATGTCCCTGTGACCTAGACAGCTGTAGTTGCACCAGTCAGCAACACTCATGTAATGTCAGAATGTATACCCTCTTCCTCCATAAGGAAACTCATATTCACAACAAATTATGCAGCAAGAATATAGTTACATTCTGTATCAGCAAGGATATATCGTAGGAACAACCCCCCATGAGATGACCAAGGAGGTTACCTGAGAGAAAAAGGAAAGGGCCATCCAGGCAGAGGATGAGGAGGGCAAGGGTGGAAACCCAGTTCACCACAGAACCCTGTCTGCTGGACATGTGGCCAGTCAGGTCATTTTGTCTGAGAAACAATAGAGGACCAGTCATCAGATGTGATTTTAAGTCCAGTTGACTGGAGCATGGCAAAACCCTCCATATACCTGATGGTTAATGGAAGACCTTGTAAATTCTTTATTGATACAGGAACCACCTATTCCTGTATTGGACAGGAAGGAGTGTGATTAATCATTATCTGCTACCACTGTATGCACTCAAGGTTTCTCAGGGAGTGTACCATACACTCAACCAGTACAGATATACTCATATGCATTGAGTCTTCAGTCTATACTTCTATATTTTCCCTCTTCCTCCATTTATATTCCAGAATGAGACCTTTTATGTAGTATGAACGCTACTATCTCCAGGCATTACTTGTACCTTTCTGGGAATACCCAGACAGATGATGACTGCCATCCATCAACCTCCACAGCCCTCACCTAAGGTATTCTTGTTCTAGATGTTCCATTACAATTGGCTCCTTTATGCATGGGAATACCGCACAGGATGGCTGCCCATAACAGCCCTGAAGAAGAACTTAAAGTTAGTGTCTCCCCATTGTAACCTATTTTAAAACACAAAGTGGCCAAGACTTACATTCAACATCATGGGACTGGAAGGAGCAGCAGCATTCTTGACACTGCCATACACCATGTTTCTCTGGGCCTTTGCTTTGGGTTTTAATCAAATGATCTGGCACCCATGATTCAGAGATCCTCGATGTTCTCAGCACCCGGATGTTCAGATTCTATGCAGGGATCCTACTGAATCTGAAAACGACTGATTCCAATACCAGCCTTTCCACAGTGTTTATTCTTAATGTGACTAACATCATGTCACTAACTAAAGAACAGAAAAACATTTTATCTAAAGTACCTTTTTTATAATAGACTACTGATCAAGGAGGCATTGACTTTCAATACTATTCTCCAAGTCACTTAGTTAAGTCTATAAGAAATCTGGGGACTAAAGACACAAGTTTGTTTGACACTCTTATAAATAAAACGTAAACTTTATTATTCTTTTGAAATATACGTTTTTAAAAATCCATTGTCTAAAATAATTACATATATTTCCATATGAAGTATCTAGGGGACAACAATATTTACAAACTATTTACTTGATGGGTACATAAATCAATTTCATTTACCCCCCCCATAACACTTCTACTCTTCTTACTGGCCACCCTTGAAGTTTTAATTCCATTTCTGCCTCTTCTAGATCTGATCTATCTACATGGAGTGCTGAGTCTTACCTATGCTTTATTTCCCTTATAGGGTTATTTATCATGGTTTAGATTTAATTAATAAACTAGCCACAATAATTATTGTTGCATTAAATTATTTCACTAATATAATCAATAGCTCAATCAAGGTTAGGTCTAAATCTGCATGGTAGCTTTACTAACCATAGGTTTCTTGATTACACGTTAGCCATACAATGTGGTATTTGTGCCCTGGCTGGTAAAGAATGCTGTACCTATATAGACAACCATCACACCAGTATTCAAACTGATCTGGACAACATTGGTGAAGTTCAGCAGTGTCTTTGCATTCTTTTCTCTATTTCATCTGTTCTTTGTTCCTGGTTAGGTGAGCTTTGAAAAAAGATTTGTATTTTTTGTATTTTTGTTTGCCATATGAATTTGCCTTTACCTGCTTGAAGGAACCTCTTAAATTGCTGTGTGTATTCATCTTGAGTTTGCTGCATCCATTCCCTATCTTTACTCCTATGAAGCGTCTTTGCCACCACACTGGATAACAATATCTCATATTGTAAACATGTTCTTTGGGCATAGCAATTACATCTGTATTCTGTTTTTAGGACCAGTGAGCATTTTCCTCTAGGAGATTTGGTTTGAAGGCAGAATGCCTCAATAGTCTCTTGACACCTCTTGGTGTCGAAGGGGGGATTATGTAGAGAAAATATAGAGAAAACATATTCACTATATTTGTTTTACAGTCACTATGTTTATATTCTATATTCATAAAAGTATATCATCCATTTGAATACAGTTTTGCCTAGCCTTTATTTTTTACTTAATTTAATAATAAGAAATTATTATTTTTCTGTAACAGACAGTGGCTGGTACCAAGAGGTTGGAAACATTCCTTTAGCATATCTTCAGCATTTCTTGTTATCAGTACTAATGACCAGTCCTGTGAATATGTGTATGTAGGGAGCCATAGGAGACTGTAACCAATTTGTTACACATGGCTAGACTGAAACGGGGAATCCCCATTGGCCAATATCAGCATATTGCTATAACTGCTGAACTGATCTTGAGTTCAAACTTGAGGCAGATAAAATAAAATTGCATTTTAAAACTAAGGGCTACCCGAACAGGTGCCTTAAATTGGCTTACAAATGAGCATTGCAATCTGAACAAGAAAAATTGTTTTTATACTAATAACAACATTGATTCTGAGAATATTATTAGACCAGTCTTCCCATATAGTGATAATTCATGTTATTCAACAAACTCTTAAAAACTACTGACATATTTAACAACTAGACAAGGATTTGTCTGAACACATTTCAACCAAACCTTCTATTACGTTCAGAAAATCGACAAGTCTAAAAGATATTTTAGTTCATAGTCATTTTCAATCCAGGAAGAAGCTAACAACCTGGCTCAAGCACCTCAATAAGTGTTTTAGGTGTGGCCAATCTACCAAAAATCTTTCATACACCCAATAAATGGTCAGGAGTTTCAAATAAATCACTTCTACATAAAAATGATTTATGTTCAGTCTTGCTATTGCAAGAAATTATATGTTGGCAAGACTTCTGGGCAATTCTGCAGGACGATTTGGGAACACCTGTACAGTGCAGAAACACATGGCAAAACCCCTATTGCTAGACATACGTCACAACGACACAATAACAATAAATCACATTTAACATTTTGTGAAATAGATGGGGTCAAATTAGGCCAGCGCAAGAGTGACCTAGACAAATTATTATTACAATTAGAGTATAAGTGGATATATAAGTTAAAAGCACAGACCCTTGATGGACTAAATTAGGGATTTTTTTAATGAGGGATAATTAAAAAATTGCTAGGATTAATTGCGTATGTCTAGGGTAATTGTCCTTGTTCACTCAGTTTTCTTTCACTATTGTACATACCAGTATAATTGAATAGGTGTCAAACAGTCTGCGATAATAATTTCCTTTGTAAATTAAGCTAATTGTTAGCCCTAATTGAATTTGGTTTTATATTGTATTATTATCAATGTATTTTGAATGATGTAGCCTTCTTTTGGTTTGGAGGGCAAAGGGGTTGCAATTCTTAAAAATATCTGATATACAAAGTTATTTGAAATTGTGCTACTCAACTAATAATTAGTGTGATAATGAACAAAGAGCAATAACTCAAAAAAAAATATAAGAATTTTAACATGGTAGATGTTTTCATTTTTCCATTCACAGAAGTTTTATAATGTTATTTATTGTCTATCCATAGGCTTTCACTATTGGCCTTTTTATGTTTTAATTCCATTTTCATATAAACCCTCCCACCTTTTTTCTGTATCAGTAATTTAGTCTTTATTATTCTGAATCATTCCTTATTGTGAGCATCCTTTGTTTTACCACAGTATTGTAAAGAGCTCGACATTTATCAGTTTAATTTACTAAATAACTTCTTGTTGGTCTCCTTTCTTTAAATGTAACTATTGGAGTGCTTCATACTTAAGTTTTAATTATTGCATTTAGTGCTTATGTTTAAATAAGATGGCTATACATTGGCACTATAGTCGCCCCTAATGATGTCAGAGTGACACAGACGAAACGTGAGTTGGGGTCATTATGTCTGAGGAACTGCCTTTTTGAATTTCTAAACATGTGTGATTTGTGGTATCCTCCCTTTATAAGTATGCCTTCTTTCTACTGAGGTGGCTAGTGCTATTTGTATGTGTCTTTATGGATTATCCAGCCTTGTTAATTGACTGATGTGTAATTATTTTGATGGCTACATTATGTAAAGACTCGATAATGCCATTATGATAGCGATACTACGATGCTTGTAGGGTCCATTTAATGCTTTGTGCTAATAATACTGTGGTTACTGGGATTGCTTATTCCCAGTGTTGGGCTCTAGCGCTTATGAGACATACGTGGGCCAATCATCTACGTTTTAGCCTTTTTCTGAGGCAATATGGTAGGCCTCTGATTTCATTATGGTTTTGTTTTGTCAGGACAGGAAACAGTTGATGAAGATTTTCCTTCTGTAGAAAATATTAGTATCCACAACAATACATTGTCCTCTCTTGGGAATGGAAATTTGATGTAATGGGTGGTGCTGTCTGTGGTTGGAGAGATGCAGCTTTAGAACATGCCAAATAGAAGAAAGGGGGGAGAAAGTGCAAATTATCTACTAGTAGGACATAACACCACAGCTATATGTATGTAACCCTCACATGAGTTGATCTCAACGGTAATGAGGTAAAGGAGAGAGTATCCGTCAATCTGACGGCTCATGTGGCAGAACTCTTGTTCGCTCTTGAACATGAATCTCAGATGTGGCCTTATATCAGGCTTCTTGTGAATCAGAAGAGATATGTATAAATGTGTATGGATGAGGGGTCTCTGGTGTGTACCGGATCTATTTTGCTTGTTTGGCACAAGCCATATGACTGTTCACCAGTAAAGCTCAAATACTATTTGTCAATGATAAGAAATATACATGCAAACAGGACCCTCCATTTTCTGCAGTTTGTTTACATTGTATTTTTCCTTGTTTTCATCCCCTGTACAGTGCTACAGAATATGTTGGCGCATTTAAAAAAAAAGTTAATAATAATAATAATAATAATAATAATTAAATCTTTATTGCTTAAATGATTCCAGTGAATAATGATAACATTTGACCCAACTCAATATACAGTTTACCATCTGCATATGTGCCCTATACACTCAATACCTCATCACATGATTTCACGGATTTACACATTATTATTTAATATACAAATACTCCTTCTATTTATGTTATATTTATTTTTATAAACCTCTATTCAATTCATATATTCATCTATAGTCATATTGCCATACTTATTTGCCCCACATTTGAATTAGGAGGTCAACTACATTACAACATAGGTTTTGGTGTTATTATTCAGATTTAAGTAATCTGCACTTGAGATCTTTTGCCCTTTCTCCCCCCACCCTTCTTCTATTATGTTTTGTGCTAAGCCTCTAACTCTTCTCTTGGCATTCTACAGTAACTACTTAATTGAAGCTAACTGTATTTACTTTTTTTATTGGCACTACATTCTATCTACTGTATATACTCGAGTATAAGCCGAACTGAGTTTAAGCCGAGGCACCTATTTTACCACAAAAAACTGTGAAAAACTGTGACCTCTTGTGCCCTCTGTGTCCCCCTCTTGTGTGCCCTCTGTGCCCCTTTCTTGTGTGTCCCCTCTCTCTCCCCTGTGTCTCTCCCCCCCTCTCCCTCCCTTGTGTCTCTTCCCCCCTCTGCCTCCCCTGTGTCTCTTCCCCCTCTCCCTCCCTTGTGTCTCTTCCCCACCTCTACCTCCCCTGTGTCTCTTCCCCCTCCCTCCCCTTTGTCTCTTTCTCCCCTCTATCCCTCCCTCCCCTGTGTCTCTTCCCCCCTCTGTCTCACCTGTGTCTCTTCCCCCCCTCTTCCTCCCCTGTGTCTCCCCCCTCGTATCTCTTTCCCTTACCCTCCCTTATCATTCTCCTCATCCTCCCTCCTCAAACCCCCTCCTCACCCTCCCTTCTCATCCTCAATCCTCCTCCTCATCCCCCCTCCTCATTATTTCTCCTCAACCCCCTTCCTCATCCTCCCTCCTCATCCTCCATCCTCAACCCCCCTCCTCATCTTCCCTTCTTATCTTCAACCCCCCTCCTCATCCCCCCTCCTCATCCTCCCTCCTCAACCCCCCTCCTCATCCTCCCTCCTCATCACTTTACCCCTCTCTAATTACCTCCCCCTCTCCCTTCCCCTCTCTTACCTTCCATCAGCTACTCCTCCGCGTGTCTTCCGGCTCTGCTGGGACGCAGCATATGCTAATGACGTGATGCGAATGTATATCATTTACACCTTAACTACCCTATTATAACACACTAGCTACTTGCCAGTCAAAAATGACGGGAATAAAATTTTAAGACTGGGAATGCTGTACCTTCGGCGCTCATCGCAAGCCCCGTGCTCAGTGCCTTTGACGCTCATCGCGTTACTCGCAGTATGCACCTTCTGCGCTCATTGCGAGCCTCTCTCTCCCTCCGAAGGTGCTCATTGCAAGCCCCGCAATGAGTGGCTTCGCGCTCATTGCAGGTCTTGTCAACTCACAACTTTTGTGCTTCGCAATGGAATTGCCCGTCAAAAATGACGGCAATAACATTTTAAGCCTGGCAATGCTGTTTGCCACAAAATGCGAAGTTCTGCCCCCTCTGAGCACCTTCAGCAATCATTAACCTGTAACTTTTGTGCTTGGGAATGCCATGTATATCTTTCCATCATCTCCCTTCCCTGTGTCTTTCTCCTCTGTGTGTCTGTTGAATCTTTGCATGGTGCACGCTCACTGCCATTGTGTGTTACTGTCTTCGCCGTTGTGTATTTTCTAAGTTCCCCATGCCTGGCGTTGTTCAGCCTCATTTTGATCCTGTTTGAGAATTTTTATGTTTTTTCGGCCCCCTTTTTTTTCTTTGCTTAGCTGATTTTCGATCAACAAAAATCGCCAAATATGGTTAAAATTTGCTCCCTGGCTTTCACAGTGCTCCGTTTTTGTCGGCTATTGCGACTATCGACATGAGGGCAGCCTAAGTCCCACAGGCATGCTGTCCTCATCGCAAAGCCTGCAATGAGCTCATTGCAGCCCGACAACTGCGTCCCTCGCTTTGTGAGGGCTGCAAGTGCATGACCAACATCGCAGACGTGACCAACCTCGTAAGATCCATAACTATATATGTGATTGCCTATTTAGCATTTTGTTATCTTACCCCAACACATTTTTTGAGGGTACATCTGTCAAGGATTCTAAGTCTCTAGTTTCTATCTTGAGGGTATATCCTAAACTGTGCTATTTGTTTTGGGATTATTACATAGTAGGGGGTCACACTTTATGATATCAGAAGGAAAATGTATATTTTGAGTTCGTATGCTACTATTATATTTACTAGTGGATACCGCCTCTCCACACCTTCTAGCTATGTAAGGTTAAACTGTAGGTGTGCCATTACCTATCTCCTAACAACTATATATATACTAGCGACTTGCCCGTCAAAAAATGATGGCAATGTGATGTATATGTTTGTCAAGTTGTTTAGTTATTTATATGTATATTTGACTCTTGTAGGTATTGTGATATGAACGTGTATTTTTGTAAAATGTTGATGTAATGGTTTTTTTAACATGAAATTTGTATCTGAATAATTGTTCACTTTAATATACATTGAATCCAGAGGAAAGCAAAAATGAAAAAGCCTTGTTGAAACGTCCCTAATTTTAAAATGAATTTTAAAATATATGTAAACAATAACGTTCAAAGTATATATTTTTAAACTTGATCTTTATTTTTTATGTAACTTTGGAAGTTGACAAAATATTTGTATAATTTTGAACATTATAAACAGGAACACAGTGAATACATTTTGTAACTTAATTTTGTATTAAAAGTATTAAGATTTGAATGTAAAAACAGTTGAACTTTAAATTAATAAGTATTGACATGCAATTTGTATCAGAATAATTGTTAATTTGAATATACATTGAATGTATAGGAAGGCATACAGTAAAAACTCTCATTAAAACGTACCAAATTAAATTAATTACTTACTGATCACATAAACTGTCGATAAACATTAATTTAGGTAGTAATCTTAAGATAACAGACAATATTTACATTGTGACTTAAAAGGTGCTTGAGCTCTTAACATGAATTTTATAATCTGTTTGATGAAATAACTTATAAATATTGTTTTTAAACTTGTAACATTAGAAACATTAACACAGTGAGTTAACATTGTAACATAATTTTTCTTAAAAATGCAAGGCAAGTATTTTGTGAGGCGAATTATCCATAAACATGACTTCCATTAATTATGACTGAATTAAACAACAAATTGTTATGTATTTTTGAATGCTTTTCCAAAATGTTTGCATGGCTTTAGTTTGTATCCTGCAAAGTTACAGTACTTCATAGTAGACAATGTTTTTAGTAAAAATACGTCCATCTTCTAATAAATCACCTTGACTTTCATTTTTTTCAATGTAAACTTTAATAGCCTGTGGATTTTTGCACCGTGACAATGCAACGTACAATTGACCATGTGCAAATACTGGTTCTTCCAAAAAAAATACCCACAGATTTGAAAGTTTGACCTTGTGATTTATTAATGGTCATGGCAAATGCCATAATAATGGGAAATTGTCTTCTTTGAAGTATAAAAGGGAGACTACTTTCACTTGGTGCTAAATCTATTCTTGGTATGAAAACTCTCTCTCCTTTATGGGTCCCAGTTAAAATTTCAGCATCTATAAAATGGTCCCTTAATTGTTGAACAATTAATCTTGTGCCATTGCATAGGCCTTTTTGGGGGTTCATATTTTGCAGTAACATGATAATTGCACCTTTCTTTAGCTGCAAAATATGTGGTGGCATTCCAGAAGGAGTTAGAGAGTTTATGAATTCAGTCGAAAAGTTAGCCTGACTTTCATTGTCATCAGCAAGTACAGAATCAGCACTGTGATAATTTCTTTGTGGTGCATTAATTTTTTTAAAGATTTCATTATTGAGGATTATTGCATCTTTATTTTTACACGTCAGTATTTCTTGGTTGGCAAGCTCGGAATATTCTTCGTTATTGATGCTCCCTTCAAATATAGCCGATATAATATCTTGTTGACAAATCATCTGAGGTGGGATCTCTACAGTGTCGTCAGCTAAATGTAGTATTTTTTCTGTTCTGCCTTCTCCAATTTTAATAAGCCAATCATTGAAGTCATTTTGTCCTTCTGATCTCATATTTTGTTGCAGTTAAAGATGGGTAAAATGTTTCCATACTGTGCTTGACTTGATACAGGTTTCGATAATGTCAGTTCGATTTCCATGTACAACAACAGGTAATGTTTGTCTAAAATCGCCACCCAACAACATTACCTTTCCACCAAATGGAAAAATATTATCCATGACTTCACGAAGCAAACGGTCAATACATTGGAGGGCATAGCATGACATCATTGTGGCCTCATCTATTATAATTAATTTACATTTCTTAAATTTCTTTGCTTGTAAGGATGTCATGCGAATATCTGACACAGAATTTTCTAAAATAGTCACTGGCAGTTTAAATCCACTATGAACAGTTCTTCCACCTTCTAATAAAAGTGCAGCAATTCCAGTAGTGGCAAACGCCATTGCTATTTGTCCTTGTGCTCGTACTGAACTCATTAATAAATTGTACAAATAGGTTTTTCCTGATCCGCCAGGTCCATCAAGATAGAAATAACGCTCTGTCACCATGTCATCATCTATTGCATTTTTAATGGCATGAAATGCTTGCAATTGTAGTGTATTTAAAGTTGCAAGTCTTTCTTGTGTTCTTTCTGCTTGTAGTTGAATGTCATAGTCTTCAAAGTTTATGTCATCTATAAGACCTGGATCAGGCAAATTAAAACTTGCACAACTTAATCCATGAGTTAAAAAGACTTCTTGAATTTCCATTAACGCTTTTAAGTGTGCAATGGGTTCATTGTATCGTCGCATAAAGTCTTCAGCCATATTACTTTTAAAAGTCTCCCACAAAGCTAATGCATTTGGAGCATTTGAGAAGATACAAATAAAAGCAAATTGTTCTCTCATCTGTCGTGGCATTTGACATTGTGCTGCTTCTTCTAAACATCTTTCCCACTCTGTATCATCAGCGAGTAAGTTTCTATGTCTTGCAGCTAAATGGAAGGATTCGTATACAATGTCATTAACAGTTCTTAATTGTTCAAAACTTTGTGCTCCTGGAACATTTAAAAGTAATATCCGTAAGCAAAAACGTTCAACATCTCTTGGACTGACTGTGTAAATTCGTGGAATTATTTTATTGCCTCTGGTTTTTCTTGGTCTCCATAATCCATTCACAAAAACATAGTGATATGGAATTTCAATATATAAGTATTGTGTTGCTTGAGCATCATTTGAATTTAATGCAAACCATGCAGTTAGTGTAGTGTGACGATCTTCACTTTGGGCCAATGCATTCATTTCATTTCCAGCATGGAAATAGACTAAATGTCGTTGTGGCAAATGTACTGCTAATCTATATACTGCATGTGATCTATCATGCATTTCAAATTTTAAAAGCTGCCACATAGCTTCTGGCGCACTGACATAGCGAGCATCTACATGAGATGCAAGTTCATCATGTACTAACTCACTACATTCAGGGTTGTCTGCACTTTTCACAACTACAGTAGCTGCATCATAGCCTTTGTAAATATATTTGTAGACATATTTAATGGATTTGATGGAAGTGCAGGCTTCTACGTTGATGTGGGCGTTGTACTTCATGAGTAAATGTGGATTGTAGGGTACTACATATCTATTGTCCACTTTTTTTCCACGAATAATGGCACTATCTCCTTCTCTTCTTTTATAAAGTGGATATCCATCACAATTTGCATATGTTTTGTCTCTATAATCTTTTGGAAAATCTTTTGAACATTTATTATTTTCCATACATGGTGATTGTGGATTAAGGTCTCCACAGGGTCCATGAATCATGCGATGAGTAACAATCTCATATAGTCTACCATATAGTTCTGGATCTGGTAGTTCACCAACTATGACTGCATCCACTTTGTCCGAAGTATCTAATTTATCTTTCTCTTGAAGTATTATGAGAAGATGTGCATGTGGAAGGCCTCTTTTTTTAAATTCAATGGTATATACATAAGCAAGACATTTGCCAAATAACTGATTTATAGTGAAGTCACGTATTAATTCATTTAATTTGATCTTAAAAACTCTGGCTACTAAATCTGGTCGATCTGAAGCACTTTGTCCAAGAAGTAGATTTTGATTAATTTCTGGCCATTGTGGATTACATGTAAATGTCACAAATAAATCTGGTTTTCCAAATTTTGTCACAATAGCCATAGCATCATTGTATCTTTCTCTCATATTTCGAGGAGATCCTTGAAAGGAAGATGGTAAAATGATGGCTTTGCCAGCTGTCATGTCTCTGCTTGTAGCCACGTCAGCAACATAGTCCATGAGTCCACAATATTGTTCTAAACGTAGTCTATCTTGTTGATATTTTATAAAGTTTAAATTATTTGCTTCAACTTGCAAATATGAATCAATAATCCATTGTTGTGTTAGTTTTCCACCACATAAAATTGGATTAAATTCATCTCGAATGGCAATTTGAGCTACTTTAAATTCAAGCATAGAAACATGATTTCGGATTCTGGCTTTAGCATTTGGGTAACTGGGAAGGGTTAATTTTGGTTGCCAACCTGCTTCTCCATGTGGGAAAAAGATGGGATATGTCATTGGATCTAAATTTGGACTTAAGATATTAATATTAATAAATGGTTGCTCCTCATTTCTGGGATATACTCTAATGTCTCTTTGAAATGGTGGTTCTCCTTCATCATTCTGAAAGACCATTGCAACTTAATTTGATGTTGGCAAGTTATAACGACGTTTATCAGTATGTCTGTCTCTTTTAAGCACCATATTAACCTTTGGCATGGGTAATTGATGTCTTTGTGCATGAAGTTGTTGTTCATTTTCTACTTCTGCCAATTTTTTGTATGCTTTACTGTAGGGATTGTTGTCCATAATGTTATTTAGCTCTATGAAAACACTGGGTAAGCATTTTTTATTTTCTTCCATCTGCATACGTTGGTCAACAGCTTCCATTGTATCTAGGACATATAGTTGAGCGGATTTTCTTTGCTCTCCTTGCTCTGGATGTAAATGTGAAGTCCGATGATAAATTTGTCCTTGGACTTTAAAACAGTAAGGACCATGTCCTGGTACATTAGCAGCCAATGTTGCCCCCATAGATGCAAATTATATGGCACTATTGTAGGATCTTATGTTTGTCTTAAAATTTTTGTAATTTGGAAAAGTAGGTTCAGTCATAATATTTTGTAAATAGCTTGGAAATTGTTTCCTTTCTGGAAGTTTGAACTTGCCTTTTTGACAACAACTAATAAATTGTCCATCTCTGGGTCTCTCCTGTTTAAAATAATAAGCCTCACAAAATTGACATTGAGTACTCATGTCCCCACAACTATGAACCTCTACTGCTAAAGACTTGAGTAAAGGACAATTTGCAAAGCATATCGGATGTTGACTTTCATATTCATCAGGTGAAAAGTCATGAAATGTTTCAACAACAGGTTCTAAATGTTTAGTTTTTTTCGTGGCTTTTCTTGGTATATGTTGTCCTTGTTTTGTTGAAATGTCCTGTAAGTTTTTAGTAAGAGTTTGTAAATGCTTTGTTTTTGTAGTTGCTTTTTTTGGTCTGTCTTGACTAGTATCTTGTAAAATGTCATCTGATGTTTGAGGAACAGTTTGTAAATGCTTTATTATCTTTTTTTTTTTTTTTGTTGTATCTTTTATTTTTGCAGCTGATAGTCTTTTATTTGCAAGTCTTTTGCGTTCTTTTTCTCGTCGAATTTCTTTCTCCTCAGGCGTCTGCTGGGCGGCCCATCTCTCTTGTCTTTCTCTAGTTTGACGTCTTTTCTTTTCTTCTTTGGTCTCGTTATCAGCCATATTAATCTGTAAAGGAAAAAAAAGAAATGTAATTGTGTATATTTAAATTTGTAATTCCTGTTAAAGATTCTTGTGCACAATTGGTGAAATAAAAGGCAAATCATTAATGTATCAGTTATATTTAGTTAAAATTATAATTCCTGTTCTCACTGACTAAGAATTTGGCCAATGGAATACTGCTGTAAATAAGCATGTAACATATTTTTTTGAAATAATGTTTTTATTTATTAAAAACGTTGTTTGTGGTTAGATATTTACCACTGCAAGACTTCTTTGCTAAAAAAAAAATTGATGTGGTTATTGAGCTATGTATTACATAGTGGCAATTTAAATAGAATAAGGGAGATAGTAAATTTATTTTTTTATTTTTCTGTTGACACGGATGCTGCTGTTTCTTTAGTTTTCTCCTTTTGTACTTATTATACTGTACCTTGGTTGAAGTGTGATTTAAATCGGAATGTTTGTTGGTCCTCGGTTGAAAATAGTTGTCCAATGGTGTGGTCCTCTGTTGGAAGTCCTCGTCCGATGGTGTGGTCCTCTGTGTAAAATCCTGGTCCTATGGTCTGGTCCTCTGTTGAAAGTCCTGGTCCGATGGTGTGGTCCTGTGGCGATAGCCCTCGTCCGATGTTGTGGTCCTGTGGCGATAGCCCTCGTCCGATGTTGTGGTCCTTTGGTGAAAGTCCTCGTCCGATGGTCTGGTCCTGTGTTGAAATTCCTCGTCCGCTGGTCTGGTCCTGTGTTGAAAGTCCTCGTCCGATGGTCTGGTCCTGTGGAGAAAGTCCTCGTCCGATTGTCTTCACGCAGTATCTGTTGTAATATAAAATAGAAAATGTTGTTTGGAGTGAAATGTCTTTTAAATAAGTAAAAAATGTATGAATTTGGCTGTATTGTATCAGTTATGGTTATTTTTTTCTATTTTTTTTTTTTAACTTTCTGTACAATCCCACGACTTTTGTTATTCTTATTTAAGGTTCTTAGTAAGGCTTGTGGGTTGTGATATATTAAATAAGAATATGAATTAATTTTGCTATGTGTTTATGTTAGTTTTTGTACAATCCTTTTTTGTGCGCACCACTTGTGGTATACCTTTTTAGCCTTTATTGGGATGGTTATAGTTTGTGAAACATGAAATAATATAATTAATGTAGTTTGCTATGTGTTTGTGTTAGTTTTTTACAATCCTGTTTTGTGCGCACCACTTGTGCTAAAGTTATTTATTCTTGATTGTACTGGTTATAGGTTGATAAACATTAAAGAAGAATGTTAATGTAGTTTCCTTTGTGTTTGTGTGATTTTTTGTACAATCTTATTAGGTGCGCAACACTTTTGTTATTCTTATTTAGGCTTCTTTGTAAGGCTTATAGGTTGTTAAACATTGAATAAGAAAGTTAATTTATTTTGCTATGTGTTTGTGTGAGTTTGTTCCAATTCTGTTTTGTGTGTAGCACTTTGGGTCTCATTCAATTGCGATTTGGCTAATTGAATCGTGCCCTAAATAAGCACATAGCATATTTTTTTTAAGAAGTTTTTAGTCAGTGAAAAACTTTTTTTGGGATAGATTTTTACTAACTAAAAACTTCTTTAAAAAAAATGTTATGTTCTTATTTAGAGCCCTATTCAATTGGGCAAATTGCAATTGAATGAGGGCCTTTGTGTGTACCATATGTTGCATAGTTTGCCCCTCATTGAATTGCATTTTTTGCAATGTAATAGTACTCTAAGGCCCTCATTGAATTGCAATTTTGAAAATTGAATAGAGTTCTAAATAAGCACATCACATATATTTGTTAAATAAGTTTTTAGTTATTAAGCATCTATCCAAAAGCAAGGTTTTCACTAACGAAAAAGTTCTTTAAAAAATATATGTTATGTGATTATTTGGATCCCTATAGAATTAGCAAAATGGCAATTGAATAAGGGCCTAAAAGTGCTTATTTATAGCCATATAAAATTGTCCAAAATAGCAATTGAATGAGGGCCTTTGGTTGCTGCATTTGTTATATTGTCAGCTCCTCATTCAATTGTGTTTTGGCCAATGGAATAGAGCTCATTATCACCACAGAGCATATTTTTTTACCGAATTTTGTATTTAGTGAACTTGTATCCAAAAGCAACGTGTTCACTAAATAAAAAGTTCCTTTAAAAAATATGCTCTGTGAAAAGCAACATGTTCACTAAATAAAAAGTTCCTTTAAAAAATATGCTCTGTGCTTATATAGAGCCCTATTGAAATGGGCAAATCACATTTGAGTGAGGCCCTCGGCCATTAAAGATATATAGGTCCTCATTGAATTGCAATTTTGCCAATTGAAGAGGGCTCTATATAAGCACATAACATATTTATTGAGCGAAGTTTTTAGTTATTGAAGACCTTGATTGTGGTTAGAAGTTCAGTAACTAAAAAGTTCTGTATAAAAAATATGTTATGTGCTTATATAGAGCCCTATTCAATTGAGCAACTCGCAATTGAATGAGGCTCATGGTTCTTTCTTTTTTATACTTAATACTTTACCTTGATTGAAGTGTCGAATGACAGAGGGTCCCCTCCTGCCAATCTTAATCCGCCGGTCTTCTTGTAGTGTCTGTTTGAAAAAGAAAGTGAAATAGTTATTTGTATATTTATAATTTTTCATCTAGCAAACCATGGCCTTTTGAGCATGTAATATCTTGTTGTATCTTACCTGTTGTTCTTTGTTGGTGTTCTTTAAAAGTGATTGTGCTTCACAATGCACGGTGCAAATTGTTGAGTGACGCTGTTGATGCAGAGTCTGTTTGAATATTAAAAGAAATAGAAAGATTCAGCTTTATATGATCTATTGAATTGCAGTAAATTAATGTCATTTAAATATACTTCTGTAATTATTTTCAATTGACCTTATTTTTTGGTGGGGGCTACACACATATGTCACATACATGAAGCACATTCCATAGTTTAATGTAATTATTTTGTGTGCGTGTGACATATCAGTATACATGATTCATATTTAAATTGTTAAATTAACCTTATATTTTTTTTTTCCAACACACATAAATGTCTGTGTGTGAGATGTAACTATAGATGATACACATATATGTGCGTGTCACATATCAGTATACATGACATATAATGTCATTTAAATGTAGTTGTTTAATGATTTTGGTTTAAGCTAATTTTGTTGCAGTGGCAGCAATACACATAAATGTGCGTGTCACATGTCACTATGCAGGGGCAATACACATAAATGTGCGTGTCACATGTCACTATACATTATAGACATATATGTGCGTGTCAGATGTCACTATACATTATAGACATATATGTGCGTGTCACATGTCACTATACATAAACCTCTGTTTAATATTGAATTATGTTTTTTTGTTGTTTTGTTAAATGAACCGTATTTTTTTTGTGGGCCTATACACATAAATGTGCCATATATGTCACTACATAAATCCTAGTTTATTTTTTTTTTTTTTTGACCTGTCCTGATAATAAAATGTAATATATTATAGCTTACCTCTCAGTTGTAATTTGCACAATGTAAAGTAGTAAATTAGTAAAGAATTGTCTTCTCAAGTAAAAGCAGCAGTTATCTCTGAAGTCACTCCGTTCATCACCTGAGGAGAAATGTATTTTTTTGTGTATAATAGGCAGTATTTATAAACTTGTAGAAAGTTCTGGAAAGTGAGACCGTTAGAACGCAATACGCATGTGCTATTTGCGTTCCAGCTTACAATTTGCGTTCCATCCGCCATTTTGTACGTAGTACTGTTCAAAATGGTGTTTAATATGATTGTGATACGTTCCGCATAGTATGTGTTTCATTATTGCGAGTAAGTGTAGTATAGTTACATCTGAAGCCTCGTTTTCGTTTTGTTCGTCGGCCATTTTTTCTCTCGCTTAGCGATGGTATTAGTGTCTAAAGTGTTTTATTTTGATTTAAATGTAGATGTAACTTGTTTTTTTTAGGTGCTGGATGGTTCCTCTTGCTGTAGGTAAGCTTTTTATGTGTTTGTTGTGTGTATTTCTTAAGTTTTAAATGTTTGTATGTCGGCGTGTTGCGTCCGATGTTTGCGAGGTCGTAATGTGTGGTAACGTGTCTCGTATGGTGTTTGCGTGTGTAGCCTCGTTTTCGTTTTATTCGTCGGCCATTTTTTGTGTCGCTTAGCAAATTATTTAGTGTCTAAACTTTTTTATTTTGAGTGCAATTAAGTTGTAAGTTGCATTTTTGAAGTCGTGGGTGCTCCCTCTTGGTGTAGGTAAGCTTTTTATGTATGTGCTGTGTGTATGTATTGTGTTTTTAATTTTGTAATGTTCGCGAGTTGCGTCCGAGTGTTGCGAGGCCGTAATGTGTGTGAACGTGTGTCGTATGTTGTTTGCGAGTGTCGTAATGTGTGTGTTGTGCTGTTTGGGTTGCGGCGTGAACTTTGCGAGGTTCGCAGTTCTTTGGGTTGTGAATTTGGGTTGTGAATTTTGCAAGGGTCGCTGTTGCTGCAACTGAAGCCCTCGCTTTGCAGAGTCTGCTAAAATGATTATCTGGTCTTAAATGCTTTTATGTTCATGCCTTACATGGAACCTCATTCAAATGCAAAGCCGCAGCTTGTGGGCTACAGGCCATATGTCTGTGGGATTGAGATTTGCTACAATTACAGAGCGATTACATTGAAAAAGTTACGGGCCGAATCCTTGAGACCGTATACCCTGGTTTCATATCCAGGTATCCGATCCGATGAAGAGCGCCCAAATCAAGCAAGGCCATAAATAAAGATCCTGTCACAGGGCAATTAACCATTAGGAACAAGAGAAGCCACAGAAACAGGTTTTAAAGGAAACAAAAACCATAATACTGTGTTGTACCTTAGAAAGTCAACACACAGGTCTAGGCGTTGGTGGGTGTTTGAGCTTTGGAGAAAGAGAGAGAGAGAGAGAGAGAGAGAGAAGGAGTTTTGTGAGTTTTTTTTCTATTTTGACCACTAAAATATATTAACACCTAATTTGCACCACACATAATAACTGATATCACATAATTCCCACACGTAGATGAATACCTACACATACCTAAACATAGCAATAGGCAATAAAATATCTACACCCTCCCCCATACCCACACCTCAACCCTCCCCCCCACAATACCAATACTATAATACACATAATCCACACAAATTTGTTTTACCTCATACAGTACATGTATACATTAGATTGTTTCATCCTTATATTAAGTTCATAATTTCCAGGAGGGAAGAGCAGGAAAGGAGGAGATAGAGAGAGGGGAACACCAGAGGAGAAGAGAAAGGAGAGGAGGAAAGGGAAGAGAGGAGGAGAGAGAGGGAACACCAGAGGAGGAGAGAGAGGAGAGGTAGCGGTATGGAGAAAGGCAGAGGAGGAGGCAGGTCAGGGAGGGGAGATAGAGGTGTCGGAGAGCAGGAGAGGTGGAGGGATGTGCCCCCAGATGCAGGCACACAAGGAGTAGGGGCAGAGGGTCAGGGGCCTGATCCCAGGAGGGAGGGGTACTAGTTATGAGGGACGGGCCTCAGGGAGAGAACAGGGAGTCCAGAAACCCCAGGCACAGTGGTAAGGGCAAGAGGTTGTGACAAAGTACAGGGCCCCAAATATTTTACGCCAGAGGAGATGACGATACTCCTCAGGGAAATCCGTGCCTGCTATAGCATCATACATGGTGGGAGGAAAGTGAGGCCTAGCCACAAGACATGTGCCTGGAATTAGGTTGCTTCAGCTGTTGCTGCATTAGGGGTTGCAAACAGGGATGTGAGGTCTGTCAAACACATATATGATGACAACCAGATGAAGGTCAAGAGGAAGATGACAGTGAAGGGCAGAGCAGCACGTGCAACCAATGATAGACCACCAGCCAACATCACATACTGCGGATGGGAGCGGACTTTGAAGGAGTGGACAGAGCCAGCGGCAGTAGTGGGCCTTCCAGGACTCAGGTTTTCAGGCAACCCCACAGTGTGAGTATCATATACACCATCACACCCTCATATGCACACACATGAACCACACACACATAGATAACTGACATACAATAGCACTGTAAGATCTCTGGTTATGACTACAGATATATGGGGCAGCAATAACCATGTAAATCCAGGAAGCAAGCCGTTGCTCACGCTTGCTGGCTCGCGAAGCGAGTGGCCGCATTTGCGGAAGGTGGAGGCTCCAACGTCGGCTGTGTTTGTCTGCAAATCACGAGGGTCCACATTTGCGGAGGTGGAGGCTCAAAGGCGCCTCACACACTGTTAAAAACACACGCACGACTTAGAAAAAAAAAACGACCTCGGAACCAACCTTAACGGAACAAACACGCACTAAGAATACTACGCTAACGGCCGAACCGTGCGCACCTTAAAACAGTCAAAACACACCAAATACTCACAAAAAATACATAAAAAGCTTACCCATAGCAAGGGGGGGGGGCATCCAGGACTTCTGAAAGTGAAGTTACACCTCCATTTACGTCCAAATTCCCCAGTTCAGACACACTAAAATCCCCTAAGCGAGAGAAAAAATGGCCCCCGAAAAAAACGAAAAAGAGGCTCAAAGCCCAGGACTGCCCAACACACACACGCGACCTCGGGACCAAGCTTAATGGAACAAACACCCACACGCACGAAAAATACGACCATAACGCGCACCTAAAAACAATCAAAACACACCAAATACAAAAATACATAAAAAGCTTACCCATAGCAAGTGGGGCACCCAGGACCTCTGAGAGTGAAGTTACACCTCCATTTAAGTCCAAATTCCTGAGTTCAGGCACACAAAAATCCCCTAAGCGAGAGAAAAAATGGCCGCTGAAAAAAACAAAATCGAGGCTCAAAGCCCTGCCACGTACAACTTACCCAAGATCCGAGATAAGCTCGGAAACCCGCATTATCCCGACGGGATCCGAGATAAGCTCGGAGACCTGCATTAACCCCACATTAACCACGGGGACCCCCGCTGCAATGAAAATTCAAAATTCCCGCGTTACAGGTCCTTAAAGGACCGTAAAGGTCATTAAAGGACCCGTTATAAAAGAAAAAAAATATACACTATCACCCTGTCACTCATGGGGGTCAATACAGAGGCCCATAAACCTCTAATTAACCCTGTCACTCATGGGGGTCAATATAGACCCCCATAAGCTCTTCATTAACCCTGTCACTCATGGGGTTCAATACAGGCCCCCATAAGCCATTTATTAACTATGTCACTCATGGGGGTCAATACAGACCCCAATAAGAACTTCATTAACCCCCTCACTCATGGGGGTCAATATAGACCCCCATAAGCCCTTCATTATACCTGTCACTCATGGGGGTCAATACAGACCCCCATAAGCCCTTCATTAACTCTGTCACTCATGGGGGTCAATACAGGCCCCCATAAGCACTTCATTAACCCTGTCACTCATGGGGGTAAATATAGATCCCCATAAGCCATTCCTTAACCCTGTTAGTAAATGGGGGTCAATATAGACCCCCATAAACCCCTAATTAACCCTGTCATTCATGGGGGTCAATATAGACCCCCATAAGCCCTTCATTAACCCTTTCACTCATGGGGGTCAATACAGGCCCCAATAAGCACTTCATTAACCCCCTCACTCATGGGGGTCAATATAGACTCCCATAAGCCCTTCATTAACCCTGTCACTCATGGGGGTCAATACAGTCCCCCATAAGCCCTTCATTAACCCTGTCACTCATGGGGTCCAATACAGGCCCCCATGAGCACTTCATTAACCCTGTCACTCATGGGGGTAAATATAAACCCCCATAAGCCATTCCTTAACCCTGTCACTCATGGGGGTCAATACAGACCCCCATAAACCCCTAATTAACTCTGTCATTCATGGGGGTCAATATAGACCCCCATAAGCCCTTCATTAACCCTGTCACTCATGGGGGTCAATACAGGCCCTTATAAGCACTTTATTAACCCCCTCACTCATGGGAGTCAATATAGATGCCCATAAACCCTTCATTAACCCTGTCACTCATGGGGGTTAATACAGACCCCCATAAGCACTTAATTAACCCCTTCACTCATGGGGGTCAATACAGACCCCCATAAACCCCTATTTACCCTGTCATTCATGGGGGTCAATATAGACCCCCATAAGCCCTTCATTAACCCTGTCACTCATGGGGGTCAATACAGACCCCCATAAGTCCTTCATTAACTATGTCACTCATGGGGGTCAATACAGACCCCAATAATCACTTCATTAAACCCCTCACTCATGGGGGTCAATATAGACCCCCATAAGCCCTTCATTAACCCTGTCACTCATGGGCGTCAATACAGACTACCATAAGCCCTTCATTAACCCTGTCACTCATGGGGGTCAATACAGGCCCCCATAAGCACTTCATTAACCCTGTCACTCATGGGGGTAAATAAAAATCCCCATAAGCCATTCCTTAACCCTGTTAGTAAATGGGGGTCAATATAGACCCCCATAAACTCCTAACTAACCCTGTCATTCATGGGGGTCAATATAGACCCCCATAAGCCCTTCATTAACCCTTTCACTCATGGGGGTCAATACAGATCCCCATAAGCCCTTCATTAACCCTGTCACTCATGGGGTCCAATACAGGCCCCCATGAGCACTTCATTAACCCTGTCACTCATTGGGGCCAATACAGGCCCCCATGAGCACTTCATTAACCCTGTCACTCATGGGGGTAAATATAAACCCCCATAAGCCATTCCTTAAACCCTGTCACTCATGGGGGTCAATACAGACCCCCATAAACCCCTTTTTACCCTGTCATTCATGGGGGTCAATATAGACCCCCATAAGCCCTTCATTAACCCTGTCACTCATGGGGGTCAATACAGACCCCCATAAGTCCTTCATTAACTATGTCACTCATGGGGGTCAATACAGACCCCAATAATCACTTCATTAAACCCCTCACTCATGGGGGTCAATATAGACCCCCATAAGCCCTTCATTAACCGTGTCACTCATGGGCGTCAATACAGACTACCATAAGCCCTTCATTAACCCTGTCACTCATGGGGGTCAATACAGGCCCCCATAAGCACTTCATTAACCCTGTCACTCATGTGGGTAAATATAGATCCCCATAAGCCATTCCTTAACCCTGTTAGTAAATGGGGGTCAATATAGACCCCCATAAGCCCTTCATTAACCCTGTCACTCATGGGGGTCAATACAGACTACCATAAGCCCTTCATTAACTATGTCACTCATGGGGGTCAATACAGACCCCAATAATCACTTCATTAAACCCCTCACTCATGGGGGTCAATATAGACCCCCATAAGCCCTTCATTAACCCTGTCACTCATGGGCGTCAATACAGACTACCATAAGCCCTTCATTAACCCTGTCACTCATGGGGGTCAATACAGGCCCCCATAAGCACTTCATTAACCCTGTCACTCATGGGGGTAAATATAGATCCCCATAAGCCATTCCTTAACCCTGTTAGTAAATGGGGGTCAATATAGACCCCCATAAACTCCTAACTAACCCTGTCATTCATGGGGGTCAATATAGACCCCCATAAGCCCTTCATTAACCCTTTCACTCATGGGGGTCAATACAGAGCCCCATAAGCCCTTCATTAACCCTGTCACTCATGGGGTCCAATACAGGCCCCCATGAGCACTTCATTAACCCTGTCACTCATGGGGGCCAATACAGGCCCCCATGAGCACTTCATTAACCCTGTCACTCATGGGGGTAAATATAAACCCCCATAAGCCATTCCTTAACCCTGTCACTCATGGGGGTCAATACAGACCCCCATAAACCCCTAATTAACTCTGTCATTCATGGGGGTCAATATAGACCCCCATAAGCCCTTCATTAACCCTGTCACTCATGGGGGTCAATACAGGCCCTTATAAGCACTTTATCAACCCCCTCACTCATGGGGGTCAATATAGACGCCCATAAACCCTTCATTAACCCTGTCACTCATGGGGGTTAATACAGACCCCCATAAGCACTTAATTAACCCCTTCACTCATGGGGGTCAATACAGACCCCCATAAAGCCCTATTTACCCTGTCATTCATGGGGGTCAATATAGACCCCCATAAGCCCTTCATTAACCCTGTCACTCATGGGGGTCAATACAGACCCCCATAAGTCCTTCATTAACTATGTCACTCATGGGGGTCAATACAGACCCCAATAAGCCCTTCATTAACCCTGTCACTCATGGGGGTCAATACAGACCCCCAAAAGCCCTTCATTAACCCTGTCACTCATGGGGGTCAATACAGACCCCCATAAGCCCTTCATTAATCCTGTCACTCATGGGGGTCAATATAGACCCCCATAAGCCCTTCATTAACCCTGTCACTCATGGGGGTCAATACAGACCCCCATAAGCCCTTCATTAACCCTATCACTCATGGGGGTCAATACAGACCCCCATAAACCCTTAATTAACCCCCTCAGTCATGGGGGTCAATACAGACCCCATAAACCGCTAATTAACCCTAATTAATCTATGTACTATACATCCCCCTAGCTATCTAATATACAGTACATGCTATCTCTATATAGCAACCCTAATTCTAAGGTACAATAAAATAATTAAGACCACTTACCTTTGAGATGTTTCTTCAGATCACCAACCTAGGGTAAAAAAGATTAAAAAAATTACCACAACATGTTTAGATAAAATAAATAACATTCTAAACATTCTAAATATTATACTCATCTTTCCTGCATGTCCCGTTCCAGCATGTCAAGTTCTCCATCTTTGCTTCAATTTATAATTACAGTGGTGGGGAGGGGGTTATTAGGGGGTAGGTAGTGTAGGTGTTAATATGTTAGTGTAGAGGGTGTTTAGTTGATATTTAATGTTTTATTGGGGGGGTATAGTGCAGTGTAGTGTTTATACTTAGTGTCATGATGGTCCTTGAGGACCGTCATGGCACGTATGTGGGTAATGTTGGGTTGTAACAGGCCCATAATGGTCATAATATACCCTTATGGGACTGATGGGGTTAAAAAGAGGCTTATGAGGGTCTGGATAGACCCCCATAAGTGACCGGGTTAAAATCGTGTAGTGCTTACACTTTGGGTCATGAGGGTCCTGGATGACCCTCATGGCACTTATAGTGTTATTACATGCGCTCATTACTGTGTTAGAGGGTTCTATATAGTTGAGGCACACAGTACACTCACATTGTGTGGCAAACAGCATTTCAACACTTTATTTTAGTGATCGTCATTTTTTGATACATATATTGATATGAGCCATGATCCTCAATACTCATGATACGGGTCAATGTTTATCTGCCTAAAACAATCCCCACAGCCAATTACAAGTGACCATGTCAGGGATATGGAAACACACAGCAAACAATTGTTTACAAAATCAATACTCAAATATAATTCACCTCTCATTTCAGTACCCAGGAGGCATACCCCTCCCACAGAAACACAGGAGCTGGCTCCAGAGGAGGAGGAACCACATTCACCAGTGCAAGTGGTGGTGCAGGAAGCTGCAAACATTCCAGATGCCCCGGGACCGTAACAGGAAGCTGGCCCATCAGCAGCAGCACGGCTACCCACACCACAATTGTGGGGAACACCCCACGGCCCTTACACGCATCATGTACACATTCCCAGTCATTTGAGTCCATCAAGTTCAACCTTTTAAGATCTCCTCTGATCTGCAATATGCGAATTAAATATTAATGAATTAGTTGTGAATTAATTATTAATCAATTATTTACATTGTTTTTTTAATTAATAATTAATCCAGAGGAAGGTAAACAGAAAAAAAAAAAAACAAGTGAGACTTAGCCAATCGTCTCAAAGAAAAAAAATAATTAATTTCTTCCTGACCCCAGATACTGGCTATCAGATTTCTCCCTGGATCAATACTCTCTCTAATTATACATGACAACTCTGAATTCTCTTTTTAATTAGAAGTAAATCCAGTCCCCTTTTAAAGATATCTATCAAATATGCTGTCACAAGTTCCTCTGGTAGAGAATTCCACAGATTAACCACCCTTACTGTGAAGAACCCTTTTCTTTCTTTAAGGTGGAATCTTTTTACTTTTAACCTCAAGGGATGTCATCTTGTCAGTTGAAAACCTCTTGGCACAAAAAGCTTCCTTGACAAACCTTTATACTGACCCTGGATGTATTTATATAAGGTAATCATATCTCCTCTTAGATGCCTTTTTTCTAGAGAAAATAAGTTTAATTTGGTTAGTTTTTCTTCATAACTTAGTCCCTCTATTCCCCTTATTAGTTTTGTTGCCCTCCTCCGTACCTTTTCCAGCTCTAAAATGTCCTTTTTATGAAGTGGTGCCCAAAATTGTACTCCATATTCCAAATGAGGGCGTACTAGAGATTTGTATGGTGGCAAAATTATATTTGCTTCTATACCCTTCTTAATAAATGCTATTTTTTTTTTGCCTTTGCAGCTGCTGTTTGGCTTTGAGCACGGTTATCTAGGAGGTTGTCCACATACACTCCCAAATCCCTTTCAATATCTGATACACCTTGATTTTCTCCATTAAGATGATAAATTGCATGACTATTTTTCCTTCACAGATGCATAACTTTACATTTATTTGTATTCAATCTCATCTGCCATTTAGACGCCCATTCCTCAATTTTATGTAAATCCCTTTGGAGGGAAAGCACATCATTATCTGATTTAATTACCTTGCCCAACTTGGAGACACTACTTTCCAGCCCCACCCCTAAGTCATTAATAAATATGTTAAAAAGAAGAGGACATAATACTGAACCCTGAGAAACCCCACTTACCACCTTAGTCCAATAGGGGGATTTTCCATTTACAACAACCCTTTGCTTCCTGTCTTTTAGCAAGCTCTCAATCCATGAGCAGATATTTACTGCAATTCCTGTATCTCTTAGTTTGCGCAATAGTCTTCCATGTGGCACTGTATCAAAAGCCTTCGCAAAATCCAAAAAGACTACATCCATTGAGTTGCCTTGATCCAGATTCCTACTAACCTCCTCATAGAAACTAAATAGATTATTTTTACATGACCTATCCCTCATAAGTCCTGTTCAAATAGACATATTCTTGTATATTATCCCTTATTAACCCTTCTAAAAGCTTCCCCACTACAGAAGTGAGGCTCACTGGTCTATAATTCCCCGGATTTGCTCTTGCTTACATTTTAAATATAGGTATCCCATCTGTTTTTCTCCAGTCATCTGGTAGAGACCCTGTGTTGAGTGAATCTTGAAAAATTTAATATAATGGTTTGGCTAATACAGAACCCAGTTCCCTCAGTACCCGTGGATGTATTCCATCAAGACCCGGGGCTTTATTTACATTTATTTTTTGCAACCTCTTTTGGATTACTTCCTGTGTTAACCAATTATTTGGCAAAGGTAGTGTAGCCCCATAATGTTGTGTATACCGAAGAAAAGAACCTATTCAGCTCATCTGCCTTTCCCTTGTCACTAATTTTCAGATGGCCTGTGTCACATTGCAATGTTCCTATAGCTTCTTCCTCATCTTCTTCCCATTAATATACTTAAAAATATTTTAGGGCTAGTCTTACTCTCTTTTGCAATTCATTTTTCATTTTCTATTTTAGCCAGTATAATAGCGCTTTTGCAAGCCTTGTTGATCTCCTTGTACTCCCGTAAAGTCTCTGTCCCCTCTTGTTTTTATTATTTAAATGCCTGCTTTTACTGTGTATCTTGATCTTTAAATCATTGTTAAGCCACATTGGATGGGATTTACTGCTTTTACTTTTATTCCCACATGGTATATGCCGATGTGTATGTATATTTAGTAAGGATTTAAATGTTGTCCATTTATGTTCAGTGTTTTTACTTATCAGTTCTCTGTCCCAGTCTATACTTTGTATTGCTGCCCTTAGACTGTTAAAATCTGCCCTTTTAAAATTAGTTTTTTGTTGGCCCCTTAAAAATTTTTTTTTTTTAATTCAATCTCAAATGAGACTGTGTTGTGATCACCGTTTCCCAACGGTTGCCCTATTTCAACATTTGATACAATATCAGTATTATTTGTGATATCTAGGCTTCTGTATCAGTCAGGGTCTCTCCATCATGAATCATCGCTTCCATGAGTCTCAGTGACTTTCCTGTGGTAGTGACCAGGACAGGTTACTTGCTGGGTGGAGATAGGTTCAGTATTGCAGCCACCAGGAGCAAAATAAGATACATACAACTTCTATATGCATCCAAAGTGAACTGTTTTATTTTTGAAAAGTCAGCAATATTTATAGCAGTTAGATACAGAGGGGGTGTAAACAATGTAACAATGAGAGGGTGTGGCAGAAAATTACAGGAGATGACCCCACATGGGATCTAACAGTACCTTGATGGCTGGCACCTGAGAACTATAGGGCTGCCTTCTAATACACATCCTGCCATCTCTGTGTCTGAGTGGTCTAGACCATAGATAGAGTATATGGCAGATATGAACTTAATTTGCTAATTAATGGGTCAGAAAAGATAACAGTAAAATAGAGGTGTCTGATCACTGAAGACTCAGCACACCGGTTTTAACACCATCATGATCACTCAGTCACATTTTAAACATAACACAAAATACAGTAATATTGCATGGGGAATTGCATACAGTATACAAGATAAGTCATATATATATATGCCATAAGACCACATGAAACATGGTGGTGCACATGAAACACGGTGGTACACTATTGCCCACATTTCCCATGTGTCAATATAGTTCCCCTACACATTTCCAATGGGGCAGTCTCTCCTCTATGGTGCCTCAATGCACCAGGATCCAAGCCCTGGAAAGGGGTCCATGACATATGGTTGAATATTTCTGCAAATGATGTTCAATGTTGAGATAAAGGGTTGAAGTCAATCCAAAAAGTGTTCTGATTGATATCTTGTTCTTGTCTCTGGAGGTCTCAACAGCCAAATCTCACAACCGTAAAGGTATGTTCCTCAACCTCCTCTTTCTGTTTCCTGGATTCTGCTCATCCATTTTGGATTATTCCTTAATATCTGAAAACACACAGTGTTTGGAATCGGTTTGTATGACATTATTCATGATTTCTTGCATCTGATACATTGAGCAGATGCTAACCAAAAGTAAGTGCCATACGTATTACTGGTTATTTTGATTAAATGTAGTGATTTCTGATGACTCTTGTCTTCATCAGATTCCAGTTTCTGTGGTGTAGTGACCACATGTGACCCTGGTAGGTGCTATGCATTATAATTATTCTAGACTATGACATTATCCCCTTTAGGTATCCCCTATGATATTAATGCACAGTCTTGTACATTTCTGATGTGCTCTGTGTATGAAATAAAGCTTTGTTATATCATTCGCACTGTGTCAATGTGTTTTTAATGGTTTGGGGTTTGGGACATCCAAAAACATCACATTTGTGTCACATTCTTATATCAGTAAACTAATGAGCCCTAGTTAATAAGCAATAGATTAATACATATAATAATAATAATAATAATAATAATAATAATAATAATATAATAAGATATCATATAATAATATATATATATATATATATATGTATACTGTATATATATATATATATATATATATATATATATATATATATATATATATATATATATACAGTGGATATAAAAAAGTCTACACATCCCTGTTAAAATGTCAGGTTTCTGTGCTGTAGAAAAATGAGACAAAGATAAATCATTTCAGAACTTTTTCCACCTTTAATGTGACCTATAAACTGTACAACTCAATTGAATAACAAACTGAAATCTTTTAGGTAGAGGGAAGAAAAAATATAAAAATTAAATAATATGGTTGCATAAGTATGCACACCCTTAAACTAATACTTTGTTGAAGCACCTTTTGATTTTATTACAGCACTCAGTCTTTTTGGGTATGAGTCTATCAGCATGGCACATTTTGACTTGGCAAGATTTGCCCACTCTTCTTTGCAAAAACACTCCAAATATGCTAGATTGCGAGGGCATCTCTGGTGCACAGCCCTCTTCAGATCACCCCACAGATTTTCAATCGCATTCATGTCTGGCTCTGGCTGGGCCATTCCAAAACTTTAATCTTCTTCTTGTGAAGCCATTCCTTTGTTGATTTGGATGTATGCTTTCGGTCGTTGTCATGCTGAAAGATGAAGTTCCTCTTCATGTTCAGCTTTCTAGCAGAAGCCTGAAGGTTTTGTGGCAATATTGACTGGTATTTGGAACTGTTCATAATTCCATCTATCTTAACTAAGGCCCCAGTTCCAGCTAAAAAAAAAACAGCGCCAAAGCATGATGCTGCCACCACCATGCTTCACTGTGGGTATGGTGTTCTTTTGGTGATGTGCAGTGTTGTTTTTGCGCCAAACATATCTTTCGGAATTATGGCCAAAAAGTTCAACCTTGGTTTCATCAGACCATAACACCTTTTCCCACATGGTTTTGGGAGACTTCAGATTGGTTTTTGCAAAATGTAGCCTGGCTTGGGTGTTTTTCTTCGTAAGAAAAGGCTTTCGTCTTGCCACTCTACCCCATAGCCAGACATATGAAGAATACGGGAGATTGTTGTCACATGTACCACACAGCCAGTACTTGCCAGATATTCCTGAAGCTCCTTTAATGTTGCTGTAGGCCTCTTGGTAGCCTCCCAGACCAGTTCTCATCTTTTCTTCAATTTTGGAGGGAGCTCCAGTTCTTGGTAATGTCACTGTTGTGCCATATTTTCTCCACTTGATGATGACTGTCTTCACTGTGTTCCATGGTATATCTAATGCCTTGGAAATTCTTTTGTACCCTTCTCCTGACTGATACCTTTTAACAATGAGATCCCTCTGATGCTTTGGAAGTTCTCTGTGGACCATGGCTTTTGCTGTGGGATGCGACCGAGAAAATTTCAGGAAAGACCAACTAGAGTATCTGAACTTTATTTGGGGTTAATCAGAGGCACTTTAAATGATGGCAGGTGTATGCTGACTCCTATTTAACACAATTTGGAATGTGATTGCTTAATTCTGAACACAGCTACATCCCCAGTTATAAGAGGGTGTGCAGACTTATGCAACCACATTATTTTTCTTTTTTTTTTTTTCTTTCCTCCACCTAAAAGATTTCAGTTTGTTTTTCAATTGAGTTGTACAGTTTATAGGTCACATTAAAGGTATTCAGAAAGTTCTGAAATGATTTATCTATGTCTCATTTTTTTACAGCACAGAAACCTGACATTTTAACAGGGGTGTGTATACTTTTTATATCCACTGTCTATATATATATATATATATATATATATATATATATCACATACAGTATATAGTTGTCAGCAAGCGGGTTTTTGCTAATGCTTGCAGGCTTGCATAGCCGTAGGCGCTCATCCCTTCGAACCCCTGCAACTTTTTCGGCCGCAAATGCGGAGGTGGAAGCTCCCACCTTGGCTGCAATGAGCCGCAGGCTCATTGTAGCTTGCAAATGCGGCCACTCTTGAAGCGGAGGGCCGCATTTGCGGAGGTGGAAGCTCTACGGCGCCTCACAGCCGGTTACAAACCACCACACAAGCGGGACTTGAAAGAACAAACAAACACACAATGACTAACTACGGACTTATACAAAAACAGACCTGCCGCGGGACTTAAAAAAAAATTAATTGCCGACTTACACAAAAACAATTTTGACCCACGGGACACAGAGCCAAACATTAAAAAACACATAAATAAACACAAAAATAAAACAATAAACTTACCGACACCAAGTGGGGACACACAGGACCTCTGCAACACAACTTAAACCTTGAATTCTGTCAAATTTATAAAGTTTAGCCACTCGAAAATCTCCTAAGCGAGAGAAAAAATGGCCACCGAAAAAATTGCAAAGTCGAATTTGTGATATTGTAGAGTACCAACATTACCCTGAAGGCCTCTCCCATGGTGTAGTTACGGTCCTCTAAACACCAATGGCGCTCCTTGTGAGGCGCGCTCTGAGCGCCTTTAGCTTTTTTTGTGATTCTGTTTTTTTTCTGTGTATGTATTATGTAATGTTAATTAATTAATTTGTAAAGTTATAAATTAATATACTTTACCTATTTGTAAGTAATATATGCAGGAAGAGCTAACAATCTGTTTTGATGTTCCTGCAGCATACAATGTAGATTTTCACTGTTGGTGAGCTGAGGTGTAAGTGTCAGCAATGTGTACAGTGTGTAGTGTAAATAGACAGTGTGCGCGAGTTTAAATCGTTTGTTTAGCTGTGTAGTTCCTCATTTTTTAATGGTAATGTTATTAGTTTGCAGTTAGTGTTGTAAAATGGCTGCGATTGTGTATGTGTTAGGTGGGTGTGGAGCATTTAGCGTCTTTCCTAATTGTGTATTTAGTAGGTTGTACGGGTCTGTGTAAAAGGCGTATGTGCTTGGCTGTGTTTTGTGTGCTTAGGGGTCGTGTAGCCTTGTTTTAGTTTTTTTCGGCAGCCATTTTTTCTCTTGCTTAGGGGATTTTCGAGTGGCAAATTTTTTTAAATTCTATTTAAATTGGTGTGTAACCGCATTCCCAGGGCTGCAGTTGCAGTGGGCTCACTTGGCGAGCCCGCAGTTTTAATATTATATTATCAATGGATTTTGGCAAGGTTACGCTGCTGAGAACTATGTATGTGATGATCTTTGTATTTTTAGGGTCCACTTTAGAGCCTCTGTGAGTGAGAAAGTGATATTCTATTTTTGTGTTGCAATTTACTGGTAATCCAGTAGTGTCTCTTTAATTGCTTTCAGCATCTTGCAGCGTGACTTTTCATATTGGCATATGCATGATCATTCCAACATAATATATATATATATATATATATATATATATATATATATATATATATATTAAGGGCTATTTATTAATTTGGAATTGTTGTGCAATGACTTTTAATGCCTTTCATTGCATTCCTCATATTTTACAGTCCATTGGTGTGTTTTTATTGTTTTTTGCAGTGTTACAATCTAGTCTGTAAACCCTTTGCCGGTCCCATTTGGATCCCTAATATTTTGGCCGACATTTGTCGTTTGTGGGTTTGACAACAATTGTGGCCTTAGGTAATTGTAGCAAGCGAATAGAGATTTACGATTTTAACGACTGTAACTCTTGTGGGCTTGAAATATTAAAGGCTTAGATGGGGTGTAAGTTACGGTTGTAACAACTACATGGCTTTTCAGCTTCTAACCCATAGATCAGTTGCGGCTCACAAAATGACACCAATTGAATAGCTAATTCATTTACAGGCTACATTATGGGCAGCTGTAAACAACAGTAGCTCAATTGTATCAATGCCATAGCTATTAACATCGCTATTTTCTTACACATCTCACAAACAGGTGATGGCTTTCCTACGGTGGGCACTTAAACAATCTTATATTTACTAGTAAAAATCTATCTATTTATCACACATACACATACATAGACTCACACATACTCACACATACATAGGCTCACATATACATAGGTTTACACATATATAGGCTCATGCATACACATACATAGACACACATACAAAGCTTCACACACACACATTGTGATGATTCAAGAGTAGGGGCTATACAAGCCAAGAGCCACCTGCTATGGACTACAGGTTATCTACCCACAAGGACCGCTGGGTTCTTTGAAATCTCTGCACCAACACCCTGATATCTGGCTTCTGTATCAGTCAGAGTCTTTCCATCAGGAATCAGCATTTCCAGGAGTTCCAGTAACCTTCCTGTGTTAGTGATCAGGACAGGTTACTTACTACTGGAGATAGGTTCAGTATCGCAGCCACCAGGAACATAATCAGAGATACATGATTTCTATATATCTCTGTGAACTGATTTCTCTGCCAACAGTTCAGTCTCCAGATCCTCATCCTTAGTTAGTGGTTGGAACTTCTCTGTTTGCTGGCCATCTCCCAGTGGCTGGTGCTGCTTAACACTGCTCCCCGATCCTGCATCTACCAGGGTCTGGACTGTTCTCCCAGCCTCCCTATCCTGGTGAGTTCCCAGCAGTCCCACTGATCTTGCCTGTTCTGTAGTGATCAGATCTCCAGATACCTTCTTGTTTCCTTACTCCACCTTATAGGGGTGTATCCAACAGACCATTTCCTCTTGCAGTGTATCCTCTGCTAGCTCAGCTGGGGAAGCATGGGGTAGCTCCAATTACTTGAGCCAGGTCACACCTGGACCCACCTCCTCAGGCAGTTACTCATACTCTTTTTCCAACTCCAATTCTTAACAATGGACCAGAACGGTGACACGACTTTAAGGCGCACCAAAGCGCACCCGGAAATAGCGCGGACCGACATCAGCGTGGCTCTCACTGCTCTCCCTCAGACACAGAGACTGTCAGTGTCACTCTCCATTTAGCCTCATGTCCCTACAACTACAGCTGGTTCTGTGCCCTTCACATGTATCAAGCTGTAAGTATAAGCTTGACACAGACCCTCCTCTGACATAGTGAAGCAGATCTGTGTGTGGGTCAAGCACCTTGACCCACCTGACATTATCAGCTACCGGTGGGTTATCTGCTGTGGTTGTAGGGAGATAAGGCAGAATGGAAACTGTCACTGACAGTCTCTGTGCCTGAGGGAGACAACATACTGAATCCTCCATCTGTCCTATTCACAGGCTCAGTCTGAGCAGGGGGCTTCTCCAAATCCTGGTTGCCATGGACCCTCCAAGGAGGGGCAGTGAGAGAGGTGTCCTGTGTTTAGTCCAATGTGGGAGAGCTGCGAGGGCCTCGCTGATGTCGGCACGTGCTATTTCGGGGCGCGCATTGGTGTGCGCGTGCAAGCGTTGGAGCGCATGCATGGCACCACTTTAAAGCCGGCATGCCGACCAGAACAGATAAGAGTACATTAGAGGAGTCTGATCACTGCAGACTCAGTACACCCTGTTTTAATCCTGATCACTCAGTCACAGTTTAAACATAACACAGAATACACTAATATTAAATGGGGGTGTTTATGCAGATATTCCATTGCTGGAGCCAAGCAGTCTGTTCTCAATGGCACAACACCCAGGCAGAGAAAAAGGGGTCCGTGACACACATACATAGGATTACACATACACATACTTAGGATCACACATACACATACAAAGGATCACACATACATAGGATCACACATATACATACATAGTATCACACATAAATAGGATCACACATACATAGGCTCACGGTAGCATGACTATAGGGCGCCTGAGGAATGCGCGGCGACAAATGCGCACACACAGAAAATCACCGCAATCAATAGCGAGACTGTCAATAGCACTCCTACTCACATCTTTCACCCAGCACACACAAAAACGTGCCCCTCAATAACGCGTCCGTGCGCGATGATGTCGGCCTATGCTACAGGCTGAATCCGGGTCCTTTGCCCATCTTTAGCCCAGTTTTAGCCCCCATTACCACCCCAGATATCCCTTTTCTATCTCACTTCAGGGGGCAAGCAGAGTTCTGCCTGCTGCTCCCGGCCTTTCCTGGGGTGTCCTCGGGTGATTCGGCCGTGCAACACAGACATACAGTCATACAGTCTCTCTGTCATACAGTCATTCTCACTCCCTCTTCATCTCTCTCTCCCTCCTCTGTCACTATCTCTACACCCTCTTCTCTCTGTGAAAGTGTCTCTTGCTCCTTCCCCATCTACTCTCCCTCCATCTCCTTCGCCTGCTTTCATTTACTCCCTGCTACCCCCACCTGCCCTACACTGCCCCATCTACTCCCCGCTACCTCCACCTGCCCTCTGCTGCCCCATCTACTCTTCGCTACCTTCAACTGCCCTACACTGCGCCCATTTACTCCCCGCTACATCCACCTGCCCTCTGCAGCCCCCATCTACACCCCCCTCATCTCCTTTGTTTGCCTCCATTTACTCCCTGCAACCCCCACTTGCCCTACACTGCCCCCATCTACTCCCCGCTACCTCCACCTGCCCTCTGCTGCACCCATCTACTCCTCACTACCTCCACCTGCCGTACACTTCCCCCATCTACCTCCACCTGCCCTCTGCTGCCCCCATCTACTCCCATCCATCCACTTACCTCTCTTGTCAGTGCATTTCTCCTTTGCAGCACCACACTCCCAGGACTGTGCAGACCCCGATTCAGCTTGTAGCGCGCCCAGACATCAACGCACACAGGCGCCCTATTGACTCTGCACGCATGCGTCAGCGCCCCTTTATCGCCGTGTATTCCTCAGGAGCCCTATAGTCGGGGTGCCTAGGCTCACACATATATAAGATCACACATACATAGGATCACACATACATAGGATCACACATTCACATATATAGGATCACACATACATATGATCACAAATACACAAATAGAATCACACATACACATAGATAGGTTCATACATAGATAGGATCACACATACATAGGCTCACACATACACATATATAGGATCACACATACATAGAATCACGCGTACATAGGCAAATTATTTTACCTTGTTAAGCAGCTCCTTGTGGTCAGGGCTCTCTCACACCCTGGTTACCACACGCTGCAGCTCTGTCTTACTGCACAGATGCAGAAATGGACCTCCTCCAGGAAGTTTTTTTAATTAAAATGAGGCACCCCTCACTGAGGAGCACCTGCAGGCACCTTCCTAAGTCTCCTAATGAAAGATCCAGCCTGGGTGAAATATCTGGGTCTACCCATGTGAGGAACCATAGATCTGGGGTGTGCAAGCTTTTGAAACAGTGCCACATGGAAGACTATTGTGTAAACTAAGGGATACAGGAATTGCAGTAAATATCTGCTCATGAATTGTGAGCTGGTTAAAAGACAGGAAGCAAAGGGTTGTGGTATGGAACATGTTTATATTGGACTAATGTGGTAAATGAGGTTCCTCAGGGTTCTGTATTAGGTCCTCTCCTTTTTAACATATTTATTAATGACTTAGAGGTGGGGCTGGAAAGTAGTGTCTTAATTTTTGCTAATGACACTAAGTTGTGCAAGGTAATTAAATCAGATAATGATGTGCTTTCCCTCCAAAGGGATTTACATACATTAGAGGAATGGGCATCTAAATGGCAGATGAGATTTAATACGAATAAATGTAAAGTTATGCATCTGGGAAGGAAAAATAGCCATGCAATGTATATTCCTAATGGAGCAAATATAGGGGTATCAGCTATTGAAAAGGATTTGTGAGTATTTGTTGATAACCACCTAGGTAACAGTGCTCAATGCCAAGCAGCAGCTGCAAATGCAAATAAAATATTAGCATGTATTAAAAAGGGTTTAGAAGCAAGAGAAGCAAATATAATTCTGCCACTATACAAATCCCTAGTACACCCTGATTTGGAATATGGAGTACAATTTTGGGCACCATTTTATAAAAAAGGACATTTAGAGCTGGAAAGGGTACAGAGAAGCACTACAAAAATAAAAAGGGGCATGGAGGGGCTTAGTTATGAAGAAAAACTAACCAAATTAAATATATTTTCTCTAGAAAAAAGGCATCTAAGAGAGGGGATATGATTATCTTATATAAATATATGCAGGGTCACTACAAGGCTCTGTCAAGTGAGCTTTTTCTGCCAAAAGGTTTTCAACTGACAAGAGGACATCCTTTGAGGTTAGAATTAAAAAAAATCCACCTTAAAGAAAGAAAAGGGTTCCTCACAGTAATGCTGGTTTATCTGTGGAGATCTCTAACAAAGGAGGTGGTGACAGTGGATACGATAGATAACTTTAAAAGGGGACTGGATTTATTTGTAACTAAAAAGGGCAATCAGGGCTATCCTGGATAATTAGAGAGAGAGTATTGATCCAGGGAGGAATACGATCGCCAGTATCTGAGGTCAGGAAGGAATTTTTTTCCCTTTGAGACGATTGGCAGGTGTATGCTTGGATTTTTTTTCTGTTTGACTTCCTCTGGATCTATTTATTAACGACTAATCAGCATATTGCATATCAGTGGAGATCTTAAAAGGTTGAACTTGATGCACTGAAAGTCTTTTTTCAACCTCAATTACTATGTAACTATGTAATTATATATATAAGTCCATTTGGATCGCACATTAATGCCTTTTGAGAGTTTTAGATCCAAGACTGCATTCCATAGTCAGTTTAATATTTATAATATCCTTATTTAGGGCCCTATTAAATTCCAGCCTCGTAAATAAGAGGCTTCTACTTAAGCCCTACGTACTGCAAAGTTTCTCTAACTTACAATGCTATTAAATTAGCCCTGCTGCGAGCAACGTATGAGCTACGCAGCAGGGCCGTACGTATCTACACTGCGTAAATGTACATGAGGAGTGACAGCCTGCGAGATGATATCGCAGGCTCCCACTCCTCATCAATTGCTGCGGGGGTCCTAAAAGGGACCTCCGCGGCAGTCCCCCACATAAGTCCTGCCGTGGGGGTACTCCGAATACCCCCCCCCCGGCACCTAAAATTAGCCCCCCCTCAATGCGGGGGTCCCCGACGGGACCCCCGAAGTGTCCTCACATGAACACCTTGCTGCAGGGGTCCATAGGAACCCCCGCAGCCCCCACACATTAACCCCTTGCAGCGGGGGTCCTCGATCGGCACCGATCAGGCCCCCCGCTGCATTGAAAACTTTTAAATTCCCCGCCGCGGCTCCTTAAAGGGGCCGCGGTACACTATTACCCAATCCCGGCTGCGGCACTTAAAATTAACCCCCCTCTATGCTGGGGGTCCCCATCGGGACCCCCGAAGTGTCCCCACATAAACCCCCTGCAGCGGGGGGCCCCGATCGGCACCGATCGTGACCCTGCTGCAATTCAATTTTAAATTTCCCGCCTCGCGGGTCCTCAAAGGACCGTAAAGGTCCTGAAAGGACAAAAAACTAAAAATATTAATCCCAGGCAACTATAATTACCCCATTAACTCATGGTGGTCAATCCAGACCACCATAAGGCCTAAATTAACCCATTAACTCATGATGGTCAATCCAGACCACCATAAGGCCTAAATTAACCCATTAACTCATGGTGGTCAATCCAGACCACCATAAGGCCTAAATTAACCCATTAACTCATGATGGTCAATACAGACCACCATAAGGCCTAAATTAACCCATTAACTCATGATGGTCAATCCAGACCACCATAAGGCCTAAATTAACCCATTAACTCATGATGGTCAATACAGACCACCATAAGGCCTAAATTAACCCATTAACTCATGATGGTCAATCCAGACCACCATAAGGCCTAAATTAACCCATTAACTCATGATGGTCAATCCAGACCACCATAAGGCCTAAATTAACCCATTAACTCATGGTGGTCAATCCAGACCACCATAAGGCCTAAATTAACCCATTAACTCATGATGGTCAATACAGACCACCATAAGGCCTAAATTAACCCATTAACTCATGATGGTCAATCCAGACCACCATAAGGCCTAAATTAACCCATTAACTCATGATGGTCAATACAGACCACCATAAGGCCTAAATTAACCCATTAACTCATGATGGTCAATCCAGACCACCATAAGGCCTAAATTAACCCATTAACTCATGATGGTCAATACAGACCACCATAAGGCTCTATTTAACCCCATCAGTCCCATAAGGGTATATTATTACCATTATGGGCCTGTTACAACCCAACATTAACCACATAAGTGCCATGATGGTCCTCAAGCACCATCATGACACTAACTACAAACACTACACTATAACCCCCAATAAACCATTTAATCTAAACTAACCCCCCTCTACACTAATCTATTAACACTTACACTACCTACCTACACTACCTACCCCCTAATAAACAACCCCAACACTCTAATTACAAAAAACAAAAAACCTACAGCACAGAAAACAAAAAACCTACAGTACAAAAAACTAAAAACCTACAGTACAAAAAACAAAAAAACCTACAGTACAGAAAAAAAAAAAAATTACAACCCCACCCCCCACTACAGAAAACAAAAAAATACATTACAACCCCACCCACCACTACAGAAAACAAAAAAATACATTACAACACCACCCCCCACTACATAAAATAAAAAAATTACAAAAGACAGATAAACACAATACAATACATACATATAATACATATAATACAATACATGACATTACATATAATATATTAAATATAATATATTACATATAATATATTACATATAATATATTAAATATAATACATTACATACATTACATACAATACATGACATTACATATATTAAATATAATATATTACATATAATATATTACATATAATACAGAAGACATCTGCGCATCCTGATTGGCTCCTACATTGACGAATTTTGATTGGCTGACAGCTTTTTCAGCCAATCACAAGCCGCCAATGCCAATTTCCTCCCGGAAACGACTCCGGGAGGTTCATTAGCGTCGGGGAGGTCTGCCAGTGCAGACCTCCGTTAGTTTTTTTTCTTTTTTTTTTTTTAGAGCGCGGATGGTTCCGCGGCCCAGCCGGGGCTGAAGGAGAGAAGGCCGGGGACATCGCGGGGAGGTAAGTTAAATGTATATTTAGATGTTTATTTGTGTATTTTATTTATTGTTTATATATTGTATTCATGTATTCATGTATTGTGTTTTTTTTTTAACAGGGCCGCGCCGGAAGAGCTAAACAGTGACTGGACATGCTGTAAAGGTGAGTTGAATATTTAGAATGTATAGAATGTTTATTTATTTGATGTTAATGTTTTGTACTAATTTTTCTTTTTGTTTGACCCATAGGTTAGTGATCTGAAGCAACATCTTAAAGGTAAGTGGTCTTAATTTATTGATTTTAGCTTAGAATTAGGGTCTGTGTATGTAGTTAGGACTGTAATTATTTTATTTTATTTTAGAATAAGGGTCTGTGTATGTAGTTAGGACTGTAATTATTTTATTTTATTTTAGAATTAGGGTCTGTGTATGTAGTTAGGACTGTAATTATTTTATTTTATTTTAGAATTAGGGTCTGTGTATGTAGTTAGGATTTTTTGTATATTAGATAGATAGGGGGATGTATTTGATATAGTTAGGATTTATTTTAAATTAAATAGATTGTATGTTAGATAGATAGGGGGTATTTGATTAGGACTATATGTAATATATTATATGTAATATATTATATGTAATATATTATATGTAATGTATGTAATGTCATGTATTGTATGTAATGTATGTAATGTATTATATGTAATATATTATATGTAATATATTATATTTAATATATTATATGTAATGTATGTAATGTCATGTATTGTATGTAATGTATGTAATGTATTATATGTAATAAATTATATGTAATATATTATATGTAATATATTATATTTAAAATATTATATGTAATGTCATGTATTGTATGTAATGTATTATATGTAATATATTATATGTAATGTCATGTATTGTATGTAATGTATGTAATGTATTATATGTATGTATTGTATTGTGTTTATCTGTCTTTCCTTTTCAGGTGTGTAATTTTTTTATTTTATGTAGTGGGGGGTGGGGTTGTAATGTATTTTTTTGTTTTCTGTAGTGGGGGGTGGGGTTGTAATTGTTTTTTTTTCTGTACTGTAGGTTTTTTTGTTTTTTGTACTGTAGGTTTTTTGTTTTCTGTACTGTAGGTTTTTTGTTTTTTGTAATTAGAGTGTTGGGGAGGTTTATTAGGGGCTAGGTAGTGTAGGTAGGTAGTGTAAGTGTTAATAGATTTGTGTAGAGGGGGATTAGTTTAGATTAAATGGTTTATTGGGGGTTATAGTGTAGTGTTTGTAGTTGATGTCATGATGGTCCTTGAGGACAATCATGGCACTTATGTGGTTAATGTTGGGTTGTAACAGGCCCATAATGGTAATAATATACCCTTATGGGACTGATGGGGTTAAATAGAGCCTTATGGTGGTCTGGATTGACCATCATGAGTTAATGGGTTAATTTAGGCCTTATGGTGGTCTGGATTGACCATCATGAGTTATTGGGTTAATTTAGGCCTTATGGTGGTCTGTATTGACCACCATGAGTTAATGGGTTAATTTAGGCCTTATGGTGGTCTGGATTGACCATCATGAGTTAATGGGTTAATTTAGGCCTTATGGTGGTCTGGATTGACCACCATGAGTTAATGGGTTAATTTAGGCCTTATGGTGGTCTGTATTGACCACCATGAGTTAATGGGTTAATTTAGGCCTTATGGTGGTCTGGATTGACCACCATGAGTTAATGGGTTAATTTAGGCCTTATGGTGGTCTGGATTGACCATCATGAGTTAATGGGTTAATTTAGGCCTTATGGTGGTCTGGATTGACCACCATGAGTTAATGGGTTAATTTAGGCCTTATGGTGGTCTGTATTGACCACCATGAGTTAATGGGTTAATTTAGGCCTTATGGTGGTCTGGATTGACCACCATGAGTTAATGGGTTAATTTAGGCCTTATGGTGGTCTGGATTGACCATCATGAGTTATTGGGTTAATTTAGGCCTTATGGTGGTCTGGATTGACCATCATGAGTTAATGGGGTAATTATAGTTGCCTGGGGTTAATATTTTAGTGCGAGTCCTTTCAGGACCTTTACGGTCCTTTGAGGACCCGCGAGGCGGGAAATTTAAAATTGAATTGCAGCAGGGTCACGATCGGTGCCGATCGGGGCCCCCCGCTGCAGGGGGTTTATGTGGGGACACTTCGGGGGTCCCGATGGGGACCCCCAGCATAGAGGGGGGTTAATTTTAAGTGCCGCGGCCGGGATTGGGTAATAGTGTACCGCGGTCCCTTTAAGGAGCCGCGGCGGGGAATTTAAAAGTTTTAAATGCAGCGGGGGGCCTGATCTATGCAGATCGGGGCCCCCCCCTGCAATGGGTTTATGTGGGGACACTTCGGGGGTCCCGATGGGGACCCCCAGCATAGAGGGGGGTTAATTTTAAGTGCCGCGGCCGGGATTGGGTAATAGTGTGCCGCGGTCCCTTTAAGGAGCCGCGGCGGGGAATTTAAACGTTTTAAATGCAGCGGGGGGCCTGATCTATGCAGATCGGGGACCCCCGCTGCAAGGGGTTAATGTGGGGGTGCTGCAGGGGTCCTGATAGAGACCCCTGTAGCATGGTGATGTGTATAGGGTGCAGGGGGGAGCCTCACACTGCTGTCTCGGGCTGTTCCGAGGCAGCACGTAGAGGCTTTCGGATCCCTTGCGTGGACTTTTTGTCCACGTAGGGATTCTTACGATATGCGAGACTCGTGCATAGATTTAAGGCTACGTAGCTCTCTCGGAGCCTATTCTCGGCCATTTTCTCGCAGTCATATCGTAAGGCAGGCTGCAAGAGATTCGGTTCTCGCAAACAGCAGGAAAACTGCCTTTTGCGAGCACCGAGAGAACTACGAGGGAGAATTTAATAGGGCCCTTAATTTGTAATTAATTCATGTACATATTGCCTTCATCAATACCATAAAACAAATGTATTGCTGATATATCATAACCATATGTTGATGTACTTGGTATAAATTATACATATCTACACAAAACACACCTAGGAAGTTGAGTTTCAGCACATTTAATGCCACTCTTTTTTTACCTTTTTCATAGCTCCCAAGATATCTTTGTTCCTCAAGCTATAAACTAATGGATTAAATACTGGAACCAAAGTTACAAAAAGAAGAGAAAGGTACTTGTCTTGTTCTGGAGAAGATCTCATGTACAAGCAAAGAGCAGAGCCATAGTATAAAATAACAGCGGTGAGATGAGAGGTACAACTGGAAAATGCTTTAAACCTTCCATCTGATGTCCGGATCTTAAAAACTGTTGAAATAATACAAACATATGATGCTAATGTGAGAAAAAGAGGAATAGCTCCAATACATGTGCCATCCACAAAGATGAAATGTCTCAAATATGAAGTATCACTGCATGAAATGGTGAGTAGGGCTTTCAGGTCACAAAAGAAATTATTAATTTCATTTAAGCCACAGAATGATAATTCAATTACAAACCGAGTCAGTATCCATGCATTTACAGCTCCCATAAACCAGGCAGTGAAGGCTAATAAACCACAAGAGTTTTTGTTCATGATCATAGAATAGTGCAGAGGCATGCAAATTGCCACATAGCGATCAAAAGCCATGGAGGTTAGCAAGAAGGACTCAGTGTCAGCAAAGAAAAGAAAAAAATATAGCTGAGTTATACACTCAGCAAAAGAAGTTCTGTTGTTCCCTGTGTAAGAAATGAACAATAACTTGGGGAGAGTGGATGAAATATATAAGATGTCTAGAACAGATAGATTACATAGGAAAAAATACATAGAAGTGTGAAGTTGGGAAGAAAGACTTATAAGTGTGATAATAATAGTGTTTCCAGTAACAGCCAGTGTGTAAATTAACAAAAAAACAAATAAAAAGATCAAACCTACATTTTGTAGAGCTGGAAAATGCTAAAATGTGGAATTCATTCTCTGTTTTGTTTTTCAAATATCCATTCATTTTACCTGTAGACAAAATTGGTTCAGTTTATATGAGCATTGTAAATTGAGAAGACATTGTACAGCATATTTTCTTGAACAGACTTTGCTTACATCGTTTTATAAATCTTGCATAAAAAGAGATAAGGAGAAAAACTACCTCTATTAACAAATAAAAATGTTACAAATGTAATATTTTCTTTTAGTTTATCATATATTGCTGGTATTGTATAGGTGCCCAAAACACAGAGGGTTACAAAGTTGTGGCATCATTTGTCAAATATGTCAAATGATAAATACATCAACTTGTATTTTACCTAAATTAAATTTTTAGTCTTTATTTGCTGCTGTTTCCATACTTGATAAGCAGAAGGTACTAAAATGTGTTCCTCGTAAAATAATTCAGAATACATCAAGTGTAGCAATATGCCTTTATCTCACTGACTGCACAGTAAATTCAGTTTTTATGTGCTTCACAATTGATTGCACCACAATTTATGAACCATAGTAGGGATATTTAATAGTGTAATATCTTTCATCACAAAAAGCAAGAAGTATGCAAATACTTCTTGTAAGACAAAAAGAAAAGAAGTGATTACAAGTTCAGCCTGGTAAATCACACCTTCTCTAAGTAGTAGAAGATGTAAGCATGAGATGTTCAACAATAATCCTAGTTTAGGTTGTCACAACCAGCGTTTTGTTGGGCTTGAAAAGACTAATCCTACTTCAGACTAATAAAGTTCTGTATCCCCGCACACAGGGCAGCTTAACCAGATTCTAGAATAAGTTGCAGATTCTCATGCCAAGTTACCGGTTTCAAGGTCAAGTTGCAGAAATTAATATCTAAAAAATAAAATAAAAATGAGCATCTTCCCTCTAAACTAACTCACCCTTTATATGTGTTACATACAGAGCATAAACTTTATTACCATATGCCGGGTCCCAAAGACCCGATGGACAACAGCAGGAGTCCCAGGACTCCCATCACCCAATCCTCCCTCCCCTCATCCTCTCCCTCTCCCTCCCCTCTCCCTCCCCTCATCCTTTCCCTCTTCTCCCCTCATCCTCTCCCTCCCTCCCCTCATCCTCCTCCTCACTCTCTCCTTTCCCCCTCTCCAATTAACCCCCTCTCCCCTCACTTACCTGCATTGCCCTGATCCTGCTGCTGTCCAGCGCGTCTTTTGTGTCGAGACAAGGTATATGCTAATGATGTGATGTCACATGTGACGCTCCCAAAGACCCGATGGACAGCAGCAGGAGTCTGAGGACTCACATCACCCCCTCCTCCCTCCCCTCATCCTCTCCACTCATCCTCTCCCTCTCCTCATTCTCTCCTCATCCTCTCACTCCCCTCATCCTCTTTCTCCCCTCTCCCTGCCCTCATCCTATCCCTCCCCTCTCCCTGCCCTCATCCTCTCCCTCCCCTTATCCTTTCCCTCTCCTCCCCTCATCCTCTCCCTCATCCTTTCCCCCATTCATCCTCTCCCTCCCTCCCTCCCCTCATCTTCCTCCTCCCTCCCTCCCCTCATCCTCCCTCCTAACTTTCCCCCTCTCCAATTAACCCCCCCTCCCCTCACTTACCTGCATTGCCCTGCTCCTGCTGCTGTCCATCGCGTCTTCTGTGTCGGGACCCGGTATATGCTAATGACGTGACGTCACATGCATGTCACGTCATTACCATATGCCGGGTCCCAAAGACCCGATGGACAGCAGCAGGAGTCCCAGGACTCCCATCACCCAATCCTCCCTCCCCTCATCCTCTCCCTCCCCTCATCTTCTCTCTCCCCTCATCCTTTCCCTACCCTCATCCTCTCCCTCCCCTCTCCCTCCCCTCATCCTCCCCTCATCCTCTCCCTCCCCTCTCCCTCCCCTCATCCTCTCCCTCCCCTCTCCCTCTCTTCTCCCTCCCCTCATCCTCCTCCCTCCCTCCCTCCCCTCATCCTCCCTTCTCCCTTTCCCCCTCTCCAATTACCCCTCCCCTCACTTACCTACATTGCGCTGCTGTCCAGCGCGTCTTCTGTGTCGGGACCCGGTATATGCTAATGATGTCACGTCATTACCATATGCCGGGCCCAAAGACCCGATGGACAGCAGCAGGAGTCCCATAACTCCCATCAACCCCTCCTCCCTCCCCTCATCCTCTCCCTCTCCTCATCTTCTCCCTCTCCTCATCTTCTCCCTCCCCTCTCCCTCCTCACATCCTCTCCCTCCCCTCCCCTCTCCCTCTCCTCATCCTCCCCTCATCTTCTCCCTCTCCTCATCCGCTCCCTCCCCTCATCCTCTCCCCATCCTCTCCCTCTCCTCCCCTCTCCCTCTCCTCACCCTCCCCTCTCCCTCTCCTCACCCTCATCTCATCCTCTCCCTCTCCTCTCCCTCTCCCTCTCCTCTCCCTCCCCTCATCCTCCTCCGCCTCCCTCCCCTCATCCTCCCTCCTCCCTTTCCCCCTCTCCAATTACCCCTCCTTCCCTCACTTACCTGCATTGCGCTGCTCCTGCTGCTGGCCAGTACGTCTTCTGTGTCGGGACCTGGTATATGCTAATGACATGACGCGCATTACGTCATTAGCATATCCCAGCTCCCGACACAGAAGACACGCTGGACAGCAGCAGGAGCAGCGCAATGCAGGTAAGTGAGGGAGGAGGGAGGATGAGGGGAGGGAGGGAGGAGGGAGGTTGAGGGGAGGGAGGGAGGGAGGAGGAGGATGAGCGGAGGGAGGGAGGTTGAGGGGAGGGAGGAGGAGGATGAGGGTAGGGAGGGAGGAGGAGGATGAGGGAGAGGATGAGGGGAGGGAGTAAAACGTGGAGGTTACAATTAACCTGCAATTGTAGGCTAAGCATTAATACACCAAATAAATAATGTTTGCCGATCGGGTTCCACTCAAGCAATCTTGAAATACATTAAAGCATCTGTTTAAGTCCATGTGGGTGGCCTGATATGTGATGATATGATTCCCAGGATTAATATAACACGGATATAAAAGACTGTTGTGCAATGGCTTTCATTGTATTTTAAAGTACAGTAGTGTGTGTTTATTTGCTGCTGCAGTTATACGAACAGGTATTTAACCCTCTTGCAAGTCCTATCTAGTATACATTTGCCATTTACAGTTTTGAAGGCAATTGGAATGCAAGTTGCTTAATGAAGCCAATTGAATATCAGTAACGGCTTTATTACGGGTTAAAGTAATTGTGATTTGGGCAATTTTATAGGACTCATAGTATGTAAGTGTGCATGTACAAGGAGCAAATTAACTAAAGTACCTTGAGCCTCATTAAATTCAAAGCCCGCATCTTGCGGTATATAGGCCATATATCTGCGGGCTTGCATCGGGCTCGCACTCTGCTACAATTCCGGTGCTATTCAATGGAACAAGCCCGCAAGTTACGGGCCGAAAGCCGAAACCAAAAACCATGCACTTGTACGTAGCATTTCAGGGCGGAGCATGATCAATTAAGCAAGGCCGTAACTATCCATTTAGAAACAGCCAATAGAAAATGAGATCATCAATAGGTCAGTAAAACATGAAGGTTACATGTCAATCAATTAGCGTTTGTAGGTCCAATATGCGATCAGTCATGTAAAACACAAAATAATAAAAATGTATGTCAATACTGTTCTAGTCCATGTGGGTGGCCTGATATGTATTAACTCATTTATTCCCGATATCTATATAACCCTGAAGTGAAACATAAAATAATATGATTTTTGATTGCAGATTTGCGAGCTTGAGGCTGTTGTGCAATTAATTTTACTGTCTTTTAAAGTGCGGCATTGATATTTTATTTGCTTTTACAGTGTTACGCATAGGTCTTTAACCCCTTTGCGGGTCCTCTCTAGTACTCGTAGGATTTTCTTTAAAATTTGCCATTTAGGGGTGTGAAAACACTTGCGGGCTTGAGGAATTGTAGCAATTGAATAGTGAACTTGAAAGATCAAAGGCTTAGATGGGGTGTAGGTTATGGTTATAACAAACGCAAGGATTTCAAACCCATAAAATGTAGCCTGTTTGCGGCTTGCAAAAAAAAGGTAATTGAATAGCAAATTAACTTACGACCTCCATTACAGGCTACTGTTACTTACAACTATTCAATTGAATTAGGCTCTTTGTTAGTAGTATTTTTGGCTCCCATTGCGAGCCTCTCCCCTCATGTACTTTTGGTCGTCATAGCACCATCGGCGCTCATTGCAAGCTCCGCGCTGAGCGCCTTCTGCGCTCATTGCGAACCTCTCCCCTTTTGTAATTTTGCTCCTCTGAGCATTCTTCGGTGCTCAATGTGATCTCCCCTGCTCTTTTTTTTATATATAAATATATTTTTTTTATAATAATTAATTAAAATTGTAATTAATATATCCAGCAATCAATGTGCTGGAGGGCTAACATACAATGTACATTTGGACCGTTGGTGACCTGAGAGGAGAAAGTGTCAGCAATGTGGCAAGTGTGCAGTGTAAATAGGCTGCGTGCGCGAGGGTAAACCGTTTGCATTTTAGAATGGTAATGTTATTAGTTTTAAGTTAGTTTTGTAAAATGGCGGTGATTGTCTATGTGTTACGCGGGTCTCAGGCATTTTCCGTCCTTCCTAATAGTATATCTTGTACCTCTTACGTTCCTGGGTAAAAGTCATATGTGCCTGACTGTGTTTTGGGTGCTTAGGGGCAGTGTAGCCTCGTTTTCGTTTTTTCGGTGGCCATTATTTTTGTCGCATAGGCGATTTTCGAGCGTCGAAACTCTGCAAATTTTATTTAAACATGCGTGCAACCTCTCTCCCAAACGTCCTGGCTGTCCCCCGTGCTGTGTGTGATGTTTTTTGTATGGTTTTTTTTTTTTTGTATTTTTTTTGTGTATATAGATGTGCGCAGTTCGGTGCTCCATGCCTAAGTAGTACAGGGTTGTAGGGTAGAGCGCCTGCAGCACTAATCTCCACCAAGGCAAGGCCACAACCGTGGCCCTCAATGTTTTTTGGCAAGCCCGTGAGAAATATATATGTGATGTTCAGTTTACTTACAAAGTTATTTGCACAAAAGTCAAATCTTGCTGTTCATACCCACAGGATGCTTACATAAGCTGGGTACACACAGGAAATACAGCAGGGTACATATTTTGACCTTTCTGGTAAAGAGCACAGGAAGTAACTGTTGCAGTTCTTGTACTGAGTATGCCAGAAGCCACTGAGGTGAAGAATGATTATGCTAATTCAGGTGGGATTTTCTAAGGGCGTACACAATCAAATGCAAATGCCATAAAACAGGAAATTTTGCTAACTTCAAGGTAAGCTAATTAATGTTTATTTCGAAATATTTTCATGCAAAAATTTTTTTTCATACACTACTAATTATCCTCTATCAGATGCATTTATAATCCAGCTCACTTACATATCCCTTTAAGGAACTTGGTACAGCTTCAGGAAACACATACAAAATATTTAAAAACTGAGATTGAGTGGACTGCACTATTATAAAATCTAAAATTGTGAACGGCCTTTGTTAAAAATAAAAATAAATGACATGCGGATTCTTTCTGAAGAAATTAGATGAAAAAGTACAGATTAGAAATTTGAGTAATATAATTAGACCGAATTTTCAGACTGTGTTCTTTCAGTTGGCAAGGAATCTCCGCACTGTAGGTTTAAGTAGATCTTTGTCCACCTCCCCTGTGTCTCTTTCCCCCTGTGTCTCTTTCCCCCCTCTCCCTGTGTCTCTTCCCCCCTCTCCCCCCTGTGTCTCTTCCCCCCCTCTCCCTCCTGTGTCTGTATCCCCCCTCTCCCCCCTGTGTCTCTTCCCGCAGTGTCTCTTTCCCCCCTCTCCCTCCCATGCGTCTCTTTCCCCCTCCCCTGTGTCTCTTTCCCCTTCCTCGTGTCTCTTCCCCCTCCCCTGTGTCTCTTTCCCCCCTCCCTCTGTGTCTCTTCCCCCTCCCCTTAAGCGCCGCGCATACACAATGCACATACCCCTTTGCGCATGCGCGGCTCACCCAGCGCTTTGTGCATGCATGGCTGACGCCACACAATGCGCCACGCAGTGCTCTTGTGCACGATCCGATCGGCTTTGCGATTGGATGGATGTCAAACTGTGATTTGTTGCAAAGCTTGACAACGAATCGCAGTTTGACAATTATAATATGTGATATAGCCTTTTTCCCAATCCAATGAACTTTCAAATGCTGCACAGAGAAATTAATTAAAAATGTGTCTTTGATCGGTGATCAAGAAGAAATTTACTTGCATGTGATAATTATTAACTCTGAAAGTAGAATATAAAAATATTCAGTTGAAATTATTAAGGACAGGAACATATAACAGACACCTTATATAGCACCATTGTCCTATTACTACGCCATCACATATATAGTTGTGGATCTGCGTCCCTGTTCAGAATGCTTACAATGTTGGTAACGCACTTGCGAGCCTTGCAAAGTGAGGCGAGCCGTCACGCAGGACTACATGAACTTGCGGGCCATAGGGCCGCAATAGTGAGCCTCACAAAGGGTGGCGAGCCCTTGCGGCCCATAACCACGAGGTCCGCGAGACATCATCCTCCCTCCTTCCCCTAATCATCCCTCCTTCCCCCTTATCATCCTCCTCCTCCTCCTTCCTTTCCCCTTCTACAATTACCTCCCTACCCCCTTTCTCCTTACTATCAGGCAATCAGCTCCTGCTGCTGCTCTGTCGCCAGCATCTCCGGTTTCTGGCTGTGTCCCAACCGGCATATGCTATTGACGTGACGCGCATGTGACGTCAAGTTATTAACATATGCCAGTTGGGACACAGCCAGAAGCCAAAGCTGCAGGGGAGAGAGCAGCAGGAGCTGATCACATGATAGAAAGGGTAAAGAGGAAAGGGGGTAGGGAGGTAGGGAGGTAATTGTAGAGGGGGAAAGGTAGGAGGAGGAGGATGAGGAGAGGAGGAGGATGAGGGGAAGGCGGGAGGAGGATAAGGGGGAAGGAGTTAGGGAAAGGGAGGAGGAGCATATGGGGCAAAGAGGAGGATAAGGGGAAAGGGAGGAGGAGGAAGATAGGGGGGGTGGGGAAGAGGGGGAGATACAAGGGTGGAAAGAGACACAGGTGAGGGAGATGGGGGTGAAGAGACACAGGGGAGGGAGAGGGGTAAGAGACACAGGGGAGGGAGAGGGGAAAGAGAGCTATGGGTGGGAGAGGGCTGAAAAGAGACAAAGGGGATCGGGGGTGCGGGAGGAGACACAGGCGAGGGAGAGGGGGCGAGAGTCACAGGGGAAGGGAGAGGGTGGGGGTAAAGACACATGGGAGGACATGGGAGGGAGAGGGGTGAAAAGAGACACAGGGGAGAGAGGGGGGAAAGAGACAAAGGGGAGAGTGGGGAAAGAGATCCAGGGGAGGGAGAGGGGGAAAATAAACTCAGGGGAAGGAGAGGTGGGAAAGAGACACAGGGGAGGGAGAGGGGGGAAGAGACACAGGGGAGGGCAGAAGACACGCAGGGGAGGGACAGGGGGTAGAGACACAGGGAAGGGGGGAAGAAACACAGGGGAGTGGGGAAGAGACACAGGGGAGGGAGAGGGGTGAAAGAGACACAGGGGGAGAGAGGAGAGGGGAAATGAGACACAAAGGAGGAAGTAGACAAGGGGAGAGACTTGCAATGAGCGCCGAAGATGCTCACACTGGGTGCAAACAGCATTGCCAGGCTTACAATTTTATTCCTGTCATTTTTGACGGGCAAGTAGCTTGTTAGAAAATATAACCCAGAGGTAAGAGAATTAGAATAAAGAGTGGATAGATAAATTATGAATAGGTGAAGGGATTTCTTATATTGGGCTTGAGTAAATTCTAAAATATTTTTGCATTTTACACATAAATAATGACTTATTAACATACTATCAGTAATTGCCATTTATATGCATAATATCACTTTTAGATTCCTCAGTGTGAATGGCAAATTGTCATTTGAAAGGATTAGTTGACTATACAAGTTTTTGTTGTGTTGTCTGTCGCAGCTCGTCATTAGAAACATGCATTAGATCAGCGGTTCTCAACCATTCTAGTGCCGCGACCCTTTGATCAAATTTCCCAAGTTGTGGCGACCCCTAACAGTAAAATTATTTTCGTTGCTCCTTCATCGCTGTAATTTTGCTACTGTTTTGAATCGAAATATAAATATCTGATATGCAGGATGTATTTTCATTCTTACAAATTTAACATAATTAAATCATAGTGATTAATCACAAAAACAATATGTAATATATATTGTGAAAGTTAAACATAGTAAAATTAGGAGAATGGAAACATTTGTAATCATTATGATTAAATTGTCTGCCAACTTCTATTGAATGACAATTATAGTAAGAAAGTAGTAACTACCAGTGGTAAAAAAATTGTACATTTACAAGTTTTACAGATTAGAATAGACAAAAAAACAAATTGCTGATGGTTTTAGGCGAACCCTAGCAAATTGTCCTTCGACCTCCTAAGTGGTCGCGATCCACAGGTTGAGAACCGCTGCTTTAGATGTTACAGTTGTGGTTCAGTTTTTGTGACAATCTTGCACCTATTTTCTTTGGTGCAGATCTCATCTTCAGCTGTTAAGGACTGAGGATGAGAGACTTATTGTACACATAGTCCAACTAATAAAAGGGATATGATTACTATGGGAACTGCCCATGATAGATTAGTATGTATATTTCCATTGTTTGTCAGAAGCATTTTTTTGTTTTCATTTTTCATATGACAATTAGCCAACCACATCTTTGCTTTTTAGAATTGATACATTTTGCTGCTTTAAGTATTTAAACCGTCATCATGATGTCAGTAAAACATGGAAGTTAGATGTAATCTGCAATCGTAGGCTAAGAATGAATTTGCTCCAATAAGTAATATTTGCTGATTGGGCTTGCAATCAAGCAGTCAAGCAATCTAGCAATCTAAAAAATGCATTTGATCATCTGTTTTAGTCCATGTGGGTTTCATGATATGTATTAACCTCTTAAGTGCCGGGATTAATATTACTTGCTTAAATAACATTTAAAAATAATATTTTTTTATTGCATATTTGTGGGTTTGAGACTATTATACAATAATTGTTGCTGTGAATGAATATAAGGGTAAAAGTTGTTTCTCCTTATTACAGGGAGCGTTTATGGGTTACATTTCCTCTACTTTCCAAGGGAAATGCTGTCACAATGTCACTGAGGATAAAGTTACCTGTCCAATACAGTGATCTAACCAATGGAGTTCCAGAGCATGATGGACCAGCTGTGACATAACTACATGTAGAATTTAACAAAATTCCAGTTTACAATATCATAATGAGAAATATTTAAAGATATTTTCATTTTAATACTTTTATTTTTTGTATACTGCAGAATTAACAAATAGCTATAAACCAAATTTTAATGAAGAAAATATAATATCACATAATAGCTTAATACACTTAGGTCCCTATTAAATTCAAAGCCAGTAACTATAATGTGAAGTTCGTAACGGCTGCATGCTTGAAATTTGATCGAGCTACAGTGCTATTAAATTAAAAAGGCTGCAAGCTACAAGCTGGAGATGCAAAACCGTAAACCATTTGTTGGCCGTCTGATTGGCGGACTAGAACGTAATCAATTAAGCAAGCACGTAGTTAGGGTTTCAAATGGAGCCAATGGAAACAGAGATCGTTAGCATTGCCTCACAAGAAAATGGAGGATGGATTTCAAAGTCTTAATGGGTTCAATTATGAGCTACGAGCGAACCCACATTCCAGTCATGATGCAATATGAATAAAGCTGCATATATATATTTACAGTATATGTAATATTTGTATATATATATATATATATATATTTGTATATTAACATACATAATATGTATATAACACATTGATTGCCGGGATCGGATCGATATAACACAAAATATTATACATGAAATCAAGTATTTTTTGGGCCTATTTGCCGGCTTGAGAAAGTTGTGCTATTAATTCTGACACTCTCTAGCACATGTTGGCCTTTGGGCTCCATTTGCACGTTAGGGGCTTGCTCGCGAGTGACTTTGCTGCAATTTAATAGCTAAATTGAAAACGTAGCGGTTACGGGCTTGATGGATCAAAGTATTTACGGCCGCTCAACCCGTAGCCTATTTTCAGCCTTGCTGCGTCTTAACCCACAAGTTAAGACTGCGTTACAGGGCTAATTTAATCGCAGAAAGCCCTAAGATCTGAGTTACTGACTACATTTAAAACGTAGCCCAAATTTAATAGGGCAGAAAATCCCTACTGTTATATAATGACTAAAGGTGTTTTGCTTTTTCTTTTCTTCTGATTTCCATCGATTCCCCTTTATCTTTCCCAATTTCCTTCTTTAATTCTCCTTTGTTTACTCGTCTACCTTTCCATTTCTCCCATCCTGACTTTGCTTCTTTTTTTACCCCTTTAATTACTTTGTTTGTGAAGACAATAAAATTGAAATTATGGAAATTATGAAAATTAAATAGATATAAGAAATGAAAGTAGTAGTACAATAAATAAGTGTAAAATATGTATATTCAGCAACTAATATTATGAACAGAGTATCACTGCTAAATCTTAATGAAAACAGTATACAAATGATTATGGAAACAAAAAAGTATGGGGGTGATAGGGGGGACAAATCCCCCCCAGATGTTTCTGTATTTGTATGTATGTATATATATATATATATATGCTATTTTTGGGCCTGTGTATACAGTGAGTTGTATCCCTCAAGAATTATTCTGGCTCCTACACCTCTGTTTAGTCATCAAAGTAAATCTGAGGAAAAGGTTCCTGATTATTTTCATTGCTTACAATGTGCTAACTTATGTGATCCTTGTTGTATATCTAAGTTATATTTACATTTTATCATACCTTTTCTCTACTGGCATTGCTACTAGTTGTATATGCACTGCGGGTCTATTGGCTTTGCATTTAAAAATCAGTAAAGTGACTGCAATAATCAGCATACTATTTCATTAGGTTATGATAAATCATATTCCAGTAATGTGAAAAGGATATGGCACATAACTATATTTTTTCAAGCATTTAGATGAGCATATTTTAAACATTACAGATATGTTTTTTTTTTTGCATGAAAAAATTAAGTAAAATCTGTTTAAACTTCATTGAAACTAAAAGGAAGCCCCCAAGAGCAGTTATATCCCTGAATACATTTTTGTGCTTAGTGAGCTTTAATTGAAAAAAGAAAATAAATTGTGGCACATTATCAAATACCCTCTTTCAGATTCAATAATGCTACTATGTATTTGTTTTAGCTACTTCTTTACTTTTTGTCTTAGTATGTACTTTCTTTTGTGTACAATAATAGGGGGATTCTAAATATTCAACAAATATACAAATCAATAACAGTCTTTTCATTTTTTTCTCCACCTGCTGTTTTAGCACTAGCAGTTTAACATAGTCAAACGCATAAAAGCAGAGCCTCACAAACCAATTTTTAGGGAATTTAAGAATATGCCTGCAAAATGTGGAGCTGATTCTATTTAGTCCCTTTGAGTATGCCACTAGTGCTTAGGTGTACTGTTCTAAAAAAGCTTTCTGTATCTTGAATGCTAGCAACTTTTAAGTAACAGAGAAAAAAAAAACTTGTAAAAAAGACCACAATTTTTTATGTCTTGAGAGTATAACTGTATATTTATTAATATATCTTAGCTAAAATTATATTACCTCTTAGTGTATTTGTTAAGTAATAAAGTGCTAATATGAAGACCAAAGGTCATATGGAGGGAATCTCTATATACATAAAAAGTGCTTTGTAGAAGGCTAGAATGTCCTATGGGGAAATTGCTACTGAAGCCCTCTGCAATTCTTTGCAACCATTAATACCTTGATTAATGTACCCAGTAGACTAATGCTGCAGTTTACAGATATATTATATTGTAAAGACCAATATAAGATCCAGTATATGAAAATTAACATTTGTAACTTAAAGCATGTGTAATCTAAATATTCCAGTGTGTTTGTAGAGGTCTGTAAACATCAATATAAATTTTCACAAGCCATACAAGTGTGACTTACCTTAAATATATGAAATTCTTAATTCACAGAATCTGTTATGTTATGTGCTAAGACAACCCAGTATTTAAGGCTTTTTGTTACCTATGTGGGTTGATCCCTGAAGTAAAAATTGCTTCTGAATCAAGAGGGATGGACATTTCTGAACAATATATCTTATTGAGTTGCGTAAGAATCAAAATAGGAAACATAATTACAGAAACTGGGTTACATCACTCATTAAATAAAGTGAATATCAGTAATGTAATGTGTTCTCCTTCTAAACATAACATATTATTATTATTATTATTATTATTATTATTACTAGCGACTTGCCCATCAAAAGATGACGGCAAGAAAATGTAAAGGCTGAGAATGCTGTTTGCCACCCAATGCAAGTCTCATCACCGCTGACACGATGATATATTTTTTTGTAATATTTTTTTGAAAATTCTCCTTTATTTTTTATTGTTATTACCTGTATTTTTCCATGTCATATTCCATATGTATAAAAAAGTACACAAACTAATTTAATTAGTAGTCAATGTCTTTATTGTTATAACATGCAACTTATATCTTTAACCAACTAATAAACCATGCCTTTGTAAAATTGAAGAAGAATATTAGAAGAATGTGTAAACTTAGTTTTTAACAATATTTATCTGATTTGCAATATTGAATCCAGAGGAAGGCAAACAGAAAAAACCCAGATACTGGCGATTGGATTACTGACTGGATCAATACTTTCTCTTGAATTATACAGTATAATTCCGAAAGAAATGCAAAAATCCCCCTAATGACATCAAATAAAACCCCTAAATACATACATTTAAACCGATAACTAAATACAATGCAAATGCTAAGTAGATTCAGTGGTACCCACAGGTTGTAATATGAATGTTAGACTGTGTGAACCGAGTAATGCATAGGGCATTTAGCTGGTCTGTGCCTCACCTATGTTTATACAGTGCTCTTTTCATTTCTGAACCTGTTTGAAGCATCTTGCCAACCTGTTTGGGCAGCACTGTGTAATGGTTTTAATTTTTTTTATTAAACTTACAACATCTCCTAAGATACCAAATTTACAGTCCAAACAGTAACATAATTTACTAAGAGCTAAACTTGTAATCTATGAAAATGGCACATACAGTTGTTGTGTGGCAAATAGTGTTTCACTTTCACATCTTTTAATAACTGACAGTCACTTGCAAACGTTCATTTTTAGTAGTTGTTTGTATGTTGAAAATGGGACATTGAGCTGTTTATGGGCAAATAGTGGTTACTCTAAAAAGACCCCAACAGACATTCAAGTTTGTCTTTGGAATTAAACCTCTATTGTGTATGTGTATCTTTTTTTAATTGTTTTGGAAGCTCTGTTTGTTATTCAACGTACAAGGTATTTTTAGAAATGAGAAAATGGCACATACAGTTGGGCATGTTGAAATAGTGGTTTCTCTATAAAGAGCCCAAAACTTAAGACCTCATTCAAATGATGGGCATAAAATGGCTGTAACTCTGCAATTCCTTGTGATGGGGCTAGGCCCCTTGCAGCCTTACGGCTATGTTGGTATTCAAGCCATGTAGTCGGCCATAAACCTTGGCGGGCTGCACCCCAATCGCGGCAACTCATTAACTCCACGCTTGCTGCAGGGGTCACGATCAGGACCCCGGCAGTGTCCACTTAAAGGACATGCAATAAATAAAACAATTAACCCTTGCCATGGGGGTAATATAAGTACACCCCCAGGCACCTAAAATTAACCCCGTTACTAATGGGGCTATATACAAAGCTCCATGAGCCCCTAATTAACCACATAAGTTATGGGGGTCTACACAGATCCCCATAAGCCTCTATGTAACCCCATCACTTATGGGAGTCAATATAGACCCCTATAAGCATCTATTTAACCCCATCGCTAATTGTGGTCTATACAGTGCCCCATAAGCCTCTATGTAACCACGTCACTTATGGGGTCTATACAGACCTCCATAAGCCTCTATATAATCCTATCACTTATGTGGGTCAATATAGACCCCCATGAGACTACAAATAACCCCCTAGGTCCAATAGGGGTCTATATAGACCCCTATAGGACACTATTAACCCCTAGGTTAACCACACAAGTGCCATGAGGGTCCTCCAGGACCCTAATGACACAAAGTCTAAGCACTACACTATTAACCCTAAACATACCTCATTAACACTAACTAAACCATATTAACACCACTACCGTATATACTCAAGTATAAGCCAAGTTTTTCCGCCCTTTTTTTAAAGCTAAAAAGGGCCCCCTCGGCTTATACTCGAGTCATTCTCCTCCGTGTCTCTCTAACCCTCTAACCCCCCTGTGTCTCTTTCCCTCCCCCCTCCTCATCTTTAACCCCCCTCCTCATCCTCAACCCCCATCTCATTCTAAACCCCCCTCCTCACTTTACCCCTCTAAATACCTCCCGCCTCTCCCTTTCCCCTCACCTCCATCTGCAGCTGCTCCTCCGGCCTCCGCTCCTTCCTGCGTCGGGACCCGGTATATGGTAATGATGTGAGGTCACATGCGCGCCACATCATTAGCATTGGCCGGGTCAAGATGCAGGAAGGAGCGTGGAGGCCAGAGCAGCAGCAGCAGATGGAGGTAAGTGAGGGGAAAGGGAGGGGGGGGGGGTATCTAGAGGGGTAAAGTGAGGAGGGGGTTTAGGATGATGAGGGGTAAAGTGAGGACCGGGTTTTAGGATGAGGATGAGGATGGCGGGGAGAGGAGTTTAGGATGAGGATGGGGGGTTTAGGATGAGGATGGGGGGTTTAGGATGAGGATGGGGAGGGTTTAGGATGAGGATGGGGAGGGTTGAGGATGAGGATGGGGGGTTGAGGATGGGGGGTTGAGGAGGGGGGTTGAAGTTGAGGAGGGGGCTGAGGAGAGAGGTTTTGGAGGGGGGCTGAGGAGAGAGGTTGAGGAGGGAGGTTTAGGATGAGGATGGGGGGGTGAGGAGGAAGGTTTAGCATGGGTATGGGGGGGTTGAGGAGGGGGGATTGAGGATGGGGGGGTTGAGGATGAGGATGGCGGGTTAAGGATGAGGATGGGGGGGTTGAGGATGGGGGGTTGAGGTTGAAGAAGGGGGTTGAGGAGGGAGGTTGAGGAGGGGGTTTAGAATGAGGAGGGGGGTTGAGGATGAGGAGGTGGGTTGAGGAGGGAAGTTGAGGATGAGGAGGGAGGTTGAGGATGAGGAGGGAGTATGAGGAGGGTGGTTGAGGGCACAAGAGGGACACAGGGGGCAGCACATTTCCCACCCTCGGCATATACTCGAGTCACTCATATTTCCCAGTATTTTGTGGTAAAATAGGTGCCTCGGCATATACTCGGGTCTGCTTACACTCGAGTATATACAGTAATTACAAAAATAAAAAAACCTGTTACAAAAAAATTACAAAAAGCTAGGTTACAGAAAATAATAAAGAACATTACAAAAAAATAACAAAAGAACATTTTACAAACCTCCCACTACAGAAAATAAAAAAACGGAATTACGCACCTGAAAGAAAAAACATGCACATCACATTACATCAATAAATACAGTTGAAATAAACCCCTAACTACATACTATTAACCCCTAACTACAATACATCACCCACTAAATATAATACCTAACCCCCTAACTATAATACATTACCCCCTAACTACAATATCTAACCCACTAACTATAATCCATTACCCATGGAGGAGCTCAGTTAGTTGTTTTTTTTCAGCACGGCTGATTTTTTTCAAGGGCCCAGCCGGGGCAGAAAGGAGAAGGATGGGGACATTGCGCCAAGGTAAGTCAAATATATAGTATGTTTATTGTTGTTATTATGTGTTTATCTTTGTACTAATGTAATGTTTTTTTGTTTTTTTCCAGGGGCCCAGCGGGAAAAGAAAACAAAAAGGACAGGGGCATAGTGAAAAGGTAACTCATATTTGAGAATGTTGAGTTGTTCATGTTGTGTTTATTTTTTTACTAATTTTATGTTTCTTTTGTTCGTAGGTGGTGTCAGGAAACCCGGCATCGCTGAAGGGACATCTAGGCAGGGTACATGGTCTTATTTATTCTATTTTATGTTAGATTTATGTTTTTTAATGTAATGTAGATAGGGTTAAATATATTGTAGATAGGGTTAATGCATTAAAGATAGGGTTAATGTATTGTAGATAGGGTTAATGCATTGTAGATAGTGTTAATATATTGTAGATAATGTATTATAGCAAGTGGGTTAGATATTGCAGTTAGGGGGTAATGTACTGTAGTTAGAAGTTAATAGTATATAGGTAAGGTTTAAAAGTATATAGTTATATTTCAACTGTATTTATTGATGTAATGTGATGTGTATTTGTGGATGTTTGTTCTTTCAGGTGCGTGATTATGTTTGTTATTTTCTGTATTGGGGGGTTGTGTAATGTTCTTTTGTTATATTTTGTTATGTTCTTTATTATTTTCAGAAACAGCTTTTTTATTTTCTGTAACTTAGCTTTTTGTTATTTTTTGTAACTTAGTTTTTTATTTTTGTAATTAGTGGTGTGGGGTGTTTAAAAGGGGTTAGGTAGGTAGTGTAGGTTTTAATAGGTTAGGGTAGGTGTTAGGTAGGTAGGGGTTAATAGGTTAGGGTAGAAGGGATTGATTTAGATTTAGTGGTTTATTGGGGGATAGCGTAGTGTAGTGTTTGTACTTAGTGTCATGAGGGTCCTGGAGCACCATCATGGCACTTATGGGGTTAATAATAGGTTTCTCATTGCCCCATGAGGGTCTTCATAGAACCTTATGGGACTCATTGGGTTAAATAGAGGCTTATGGGGGTCTGTATGGACCCCCATAAGTGATGGGGTTAGATGGAGACTTATGGGGTTTGTATAGACCCCCATAAGTGATGGGGTTACATTGAGGCTTATGCGGGACCCCTGCATGATAGGGTTAATGTGGGGACACTGCAGGGGTCCCATTATTGTGGGAGTTAATGTTACTTGCAGCAGGGGTACTTACAGTACCCCCAATGATTGGGGTAACCATTTGTGTGCTGCAGGCCCACAAGGACCCGCAGTGAGGAGTTTAAATGTTTGAAGTGCTGTAGGGTCCAGACCGGTACACTTACAGCACAGAGTTAATGTGGGGACACTGCAGGGTTCCCGATCGGGGCCGCCTGCATTATAGGGTTAAAATGGGGACACTGTGGGGGTCCTGATCGGGCACCCTTAGCATTGGGGAATTACATTTTTGGGGCTGCCGCGGGGGTACTTACCCCCGCAGCTTGGGGTATCCATTTGTGTGCTGCGGGTCCTTTAAGGGTCCTTTAAGGACTCATGGCGGGGAATTAAAAATGTTGAAGTGCTGCAGGGTAACGATAGGGAACCTGCAGTAAGGGGGCTTGACTGGGAGCAGTGGGGAGCTACTGCGACTGCTCCAAGCTGTCAGTAAGCAGCTGCCCATTTTGAGCCATTTCTGGGCTTGCCAGGAGGGTGAACATAGCATTTGAATAGGTAGTGGGGCTTTCTTGCGGCCGACAATCACGCCAAGAGGGATCAAAGGCTTTGACAGAGCCGCCGGAGACCCCGATTAGAATAGCTAAGTAGCTTGCGGCGGCCTCTTGCGACTACATATTTAGAAAACGTAGCATTAGAATGAGGCCCTTAGTCTCTTGGATGCAACCACTGTTCTGTATGTGTGTTAATTTTATATTTCTTGTGTGCCTGTGTTTTTTTGTTGTCCTTTTAACTTTTAATTTGCGACACCTCATAATAAACTATATTTTAGTCAAAATTCTACAATCATTTAACAACCCACCCTGACTTTCGTTTTTTTCAATGAAAACTTTAATGTTTTCAGGATTTTTGCATCTTGAAAATGCCACATAGAGTTGTCCATGGGCAAAAACTGGTTCCTCTAAAAAGAGGCCAACGGACTTAAAAGTTTTTCCTTGTGATTTATTTATGGTCATAGCAAATGCCACAATGATGGGAAATTGTCACTTGGAGCCAAATCAATTCTTGGTATAAAAACTTGTTCACCTTTATGGGTATCATTCAGAATTTCTGCATGTATCAAATGGTCTTTTAAATCCTGAACAATTAATCTGGTCCCATTACAAAGTCCTTTTTTGGGGTTCATATTTCTCAGTAACATGACAATTGAGCCTTTTTTAGTTTTAAAATATGTGGTGGCATTCCAGATGTTGTTAATGAACTGATAAATTCAGTTGTAAAGTTTGCCTCACTATCTTTGTCATCCGCCAGAACGGAATCTGCACTGTAATATTTTTTTTGTGTTCCTTCTATTATTTTTAAAATGTGGTTATTTAGATTTAATGCATCTTTATTTTTTGACGTTAATATGACTTTGTTTGCAAGGTCTGAGTAATCGTTAATGATGCTATTTTGTAAGATAATTATATAATAGACTTCTTGCAAATCATTCCACTTGGAATTTCACTGAATCGTCAGGTAAATTAGTTATTGACCCTGTTTTGCCTTCACCAATTTTAATTAGCCAATCATTTAATTTATTTTGGCCCTCTGATCTCATATTTTTTTTCTAATTTAAGATGTGTAAATATTTTTTATAGTGGACTTTATACATGTTTCAAGAATCTCTGTCCGATGTCCATGGACAACAACAGGTAATGTTTGCCTAAAATCTCCACCTAACATCACCTTTCCCCCAATAGGCAATTATGTTGACTTCGCGCAACAAACGATCAATACATTGCAGGGCATGGCACAACATCATTGTTGCTTCATCTATTATAATTAATTTAGTTTCTTGTAGTTTTTTTAGCTTGAGATGATTTCATTCTAATATCTAACACTGGTGTTTCCAAAATGGAAACTGGAAGTTTAAATCCACTATGCACAGTTCTCCCACCTTCTAAAAATAGTGCTGCAATTAAAGTTGTTTCAAAGGCCATAGTTATTTCACCTTTAGCTCGAATGAAACTCATCAGTAAATTATATTGATACATTTTCCTCCACCCTGCAGGGCCATCTAGATAGAAATAATGCTCTTTGAACATGTCATCATCTATTGCTTTTTTGATGGTGTTAACTACTTCCAACTCCAATGTATTGAAAGTTGCTATTTTTTCCTCTGTTTTTTGTTGTTCAGGATTAGCATCGTAGTCTTTAAAGTTTATTTCATCTATCAGTCCTGGATCTGGAAGATTAACATTTGCACAATTTAATCCATGACAAAGAAAGACTTCTTGAATTTCCATTAATGCTTTTAATGTAGCTATAGACTCATTGTAACATTTCAAAAAGTCTTCACACATATTTCATTAAAATGTTTCCCACAAAGCTAATGCATCAGGTACATTACGAAAGATGCAAATTATTGAAAACTGTTCTCTCATCTGCTTTGAAATTTGACATAGTGCTGTTTCTTGTAGACATCTCTCCTATTCAGTATCATCTTCAAGGACGTTTCACTGTCGTGCAGCTAATTGAAATGTATCATAAACTATGTCATTGACTATACGTAAATGTTCATAACTTTGTGCACCAGGAACATTTAAAAGTAGTAATCTTAAACTAAAGTGTTCAATGTCTCTTGGACTGACAGTTTACATTTTTGGTATAATCCTATTTCCACTTCTTTTTCTTTGTCACTATGCCCCATTTATGAAGACATAATGATATGGAATCTCAATGTATAAAAAATGTCTTGCCTCAGTGTCCTGTGAATTTAATTGAAACCATGCAGTAAGTGTTGTTTCGCTATTTTCATTTTGAGCCAGATCATTTCTTTCATCTCCATCATTAAAGTAAACTAATTGTCTTTGTGAGCGATCATGCATTTCAAATTTGAGAAGATGCCAATTTGCTTTAGGAGCACTTACAAAGTGTGCATCTAGATAAGATGAAAGTTCATCATGTAAAATAGTATTATCTTCTTTGTTTTGTGCACCTTGCACAACAACAGTTGCTGCATCATATCCTTTATAAATGTATTTGTGCACATATTTTATGGATTTGTTTGAAGTGCAAGCTTCCATATTTATGTGCGCATTGTACTTAATCAGCAACTGTGGATTATACACTCTAAATTATTTTGGAAATTCTTTAGTGCATTTCTTATTTTCCATAAATGGTGATTGTGGATTAATATCTCCACATGAACCATGAATCAGGCGATGTGTTACAATTTTATAGAGTTTAGAATATTTTTCTGGATGTGGAAGTTCAGCACTAATCAGTAAATCCACTCTCTCCGCTGTATTTAGTTTATCTTTTTCTTGGAGTATAAAAAGTAGGTGTGCATGTGGAAGCCCTGTTTTTTTAAATTCAATGGTATAAACAAAAGCCAGACATTTATCAAATAAGTGCGCAATGGTTATGTCATGTGTTAATGCTGGTAATTTTATTTTTAATACTCTAGCCACTAAATCTGGTCTATCAGAAGCAGTTTGTCCATATTTTAAGTGTTCTACTATCTCTGGCCATTGTGGATTACATGTATATTTGAACTGTATGTTATTGCTGGGTGTGGGTTTTGATGTATTGTAATGTGATCTCTTTATTTGTTCTTGTATTTTATTTTTAGATGAGTAGTTCTTTTTTTGTTTTCTGTAGTGGTGGGTTGTTTTTATTTTGTGTAATATTCTTTTTAATTTTTTGTAATGGTGCTCTATTTTATTTTGTGTAATTTAGGTTTTATTATTTTTTGTAATGATGCTTTTTTTATTTTCTGTAACTTAGTTTTTTTTATTTTTTGTAATTAGTGGGGTGGGGTGTTATGAACAGAAGGGCCCACTGGACTGTTTAATGGACTTTGGGTTAATCAGTTATTATATGTGTGGTTAGAAGGTAGTAACAACTTGCTTAACAATTATATCATGGGTGTAATGCATACATGTAGTTATATCATGGATGTAATAAGTGCATATAGTGCTGTCATTGATTAATATAAAAATAATGTATATATATTAGAAGTAGGATAGTAGGCTATGCATAGATAATAAAGTTAATGCAGTCACTTATGTGACAAAGGGTTAAAAATTCTAAAGAATGTATATGGCCCTTCGATCGGTCACATGTGAAAGCTCCGGCTTTAGTAATGAAGGGGGAGCTAGTTTTATGGAAGAGAAAATGTGTAATGAGAACAAGAAAGCCAGACCCCTCTATACATCTGTAAATCATATGGGTGAGGGGGGATAGCAAGCTATTTGCCTAGGAGGATGGGCTAGAACTGGGAGGAAGGTGTTTTGTGTCATCTGAAAATGTGTTTTGAAAAATAAAGAAGTGCCAGTCTGATTTTGGACACGCTAAACAAAGGTAGTGTCTAAGTCTGCTTGTACTAATCAAAGGTACATGGTGTGTGATTCTTAGATCCTAAGAGAAGGGGTCTGATGGTGCCTGCCTCTTCAGAAATGATGCTGTCATCTGAAGTGTCTGCTGGTGTCGAGATCTGAACAAAAAGTTGCAACCCATAAAAAGAGAGAATTAGGGTCAGCGTTGTCCCCCAAATCTGTTCGGCGTAACAGGGGGGTTAATAGGGGTTTAGGTAGGTAGTGTAGGTGTTATTAGGTTAGGGTAGGTGTGAGGTAAGTAGTGGTTAATAGGTTAGGGTAGAGGGGGGTTAATAGAATACAGAGGAAGGGGATTCATTAGTTAGAGGGGTGTTAGTTTAGATTTACTGGTTTATTGGGGGGGGATAGTGTAGTGTAGTGTTTGTACTTAGTGTCATGAGGGTCCTGGAGGACCCAAATGGCACTTATGGCATTAAATAGGCTAGATGCGGTTAAGTAGCACTAGATGTGGTTAAATAGGCCTAGATGGGGCTAAATATGCACAGTTAGGGTTAAAGGGGAACCGTTTGGGTTAATGGGGTTTAGTTAGGTCTGATGGGTTAATGGGGTATGGTTAGGGTTAATAGTGTAGAGCTTAGACTTGGTGTCATGAGGGTCCTGGAGGACCCTCATGGCACTTATAGGGTTAACCGAGGGGTTAGTAGCATCCTGTAGAGGTCTATATAGACCCCTGTTGGACTGAGGGGGTCAATTTTAGTCTCATGTGGGTCTATATTGAACCCCATGAGTGATGATGTTAAATAGAGGTTTATGGGGGTCTGTATAGACACCCATAAATGATGGTGTAAAATAAAAGCTTATGGGGGTCTGTTTAGACCCCATAAGTGATGGGGTTAATTAGTGGCTCATGGGGCTCTGTATAGAGCCTCATGAGTGATAGGGTTAATTAGTGGCTCATGGGGCTCTGTATAGAGCCCCATGAATGATGGGGTTAAAAAGAGGCTTATGGGGGTCTATACAGACCCCCCATAAGTGATGGGGTTAATTAGTGGCTTATGGTGGTCTGTACAGACCCCCCATAAGTGATGGGGTTAAATAGACACTTATGGGAGTCTGTATTGATCCCCAAAAGTGATAGGGTTAATTAGGAGCTCATGGGGCTCTGTATAGAGTCCCATGAGTGATGGGGTTAATTTTTGGTGCCTGGGGGGAATACTTATAGTATCCCCGTGGCAGGGGTTAATGGTTTTATTTATTGAAGGCCCTTTAAGGACCTTTAAGGTTCTTTCAGGATCCGCGGCGGGAAAGTCAAAATTTTAAATGCATCGGGGGTCCCAATCGGACCCCCAGCATTAGGGGGGGGGGGGGGGAGTTAATGTTAGGTGCAGTGGCGGTACTTACAGTTCAAGCCCGCCAATGCATACGGCCGATTGCATGGTTTGTGATTGGCCATAGGAGGGACCTCTTTGCGGCACCTCACATGTGAATACCAACGTAGACGTAGCTCTAGGCAAAGAAAGAAAAATGGTTACTTAAATGACAGAAGTTAGTTACATTCCCACTTTAGTGGAGTTGAATACTTTAACCAACTCTACAAATTATTGTTTACCACCATTTCAGATCAGTACAATCTCTTTTGTGTATCTCATCAAGATATCAATTTTATCTGGACATTTCATCATTTTATACCATGGAGCCCTCCAGCCAATCTAAGAACAGAACAGCACATGTTGGAGCACATGGGTTCCTCATGACCATACCTCTGATCTGGGGGGACAGAGTTTCTTATTAAAACAAATAAGTTATTGTGTTAATACAAATACTTAAGAGATCCAATACAAATTCACTGCAACATTTCAGTAGGGTACACCATGGGCCCTATTCTATTGCCCAATTCGTAAATTTATACACACTTAAAACCACTCTTACTATTGCCACAGATTCTATTAGATTCTATTCTTCGCAATCTGTTTACAAGTTACCTGCCCACAATCACTATGGGTTAGCCAAACCTGCAAAACCGGCCTTAGAACTCCATTGGTTTCAGCAAAGCTTGAATATTACGCGCTCTAAAAAATTAAAATTACACAAAATTGATATTCTATTAGACCCGTTTCAGTTTCATTTACTATTGGCTGTGTCTAAGAAGAAAATTACAGGCTTGCTTAAATATTGTCAGATCATATGACCAAGCCCCCTGAAATAAGACTTTGAAAGGCAGGGTTTACAAGTTCAGCCATCAAGTCGCAATTTAGGGCTTAAGTCAATAGAATACATCTAAACATAAATAAAAAAATAAAAAAAAACACCAGTAACCTAATTTGTGAGATTGAGACATTTACGATTCATTCATAGCAAATTTATATCACTTTGCATGTTCACACTTCCAAGTTTAATTGCTCCAGTTAACATCAAAATATTTTACTGATGAATTGTTCTGCTGTACTTACCATAACCAACAAGAGCTCACCCAAATATAAATATAACCCTTTTTTAAAAATAACTTTTAAGTGTTTTATTTGTTCCATTAAGCATATTAAACAAATATGTAATTCACATACTATTGCCCCTATTTAATTGTTCAATGGAGCTTGTAAATGTTAATGTTATTCAATTGGCTACTTTTAGCTCCTCGCTTTCAATTTGCGATTTACAGGCTCAAAAGCACTGCGGTTGTCAAAAACGTAACTCATCCTATCTCGTCCTTTGATGTTTCAAGGCAACAAATGTTACTAGTGCTAAAGACGCAAAATCAGTATTCAATTACAACCGTTCATGTAGCCCGCAATTGCCTTCTAACCCGCAAATCGCAAATGTATCAAATTTGTTTAAAAAATATTACAGGTTCCAAACAGGACTCACATAGTTTTTTTTTTTCAAGACTTCAGAGTGCCTAGCAGGCAAAAAAAAACATTAAACCACTGTAAAAATAATTTTAAAAGCAAGGAAGTTCATCAGAATTAATTGCAACACATATGCCCAACATAGGTAGTTTTCAAGCAAAATCAATAGTCCCGACCATTAATAATGATGTGTCATCTCACAAGGAATGCTTAGCTGTGAGCACAGTGAGTGGTCCAAGAACCATATCACCATCCCTATATCATATTGTGTAGCCACATTGGTATAGCATTCATCTGGGATACAGGCATGGGAGTAGGAGGCCAAAAAAATCTGGGGGGGATAAAGTTTAAAGAGACAAAAAAACTGTGGCCCTGAGTGGTCCATTCAACTCTACTCTGAGGACAGGCAGCAGGCCCTGTTCTATAGGGGGGGGTGGGGGGGGGGCAGTGCCTCAGTGTTCCCCCCTAATCTTTTTTTTTATTTGTTTAAATTCTAAATATATATAATCAATTATGGGTCAAAGCTTTCTTTCCTACACCACTGGATACAGGTGTTATCACATAGTATGTTAAATTAAAGTTATGACACACACAAGGGTCAACTGCCTTAATGTATGTTCATTACATCAGACAAGAGAATGTGTTCTCAAATTCAGATTCTATGAGAGGATGTCAGGTTTCACTTATGTATGGATTAATGCTGGCTTTTATTAACATGGCATTGTTGGACTTTGCAAGCCCACCGCCATATTTGCATTAGTACATATTATATTCATCAACTTCCAAGTGTTCACAAATATGATAAATTATTCTATTCAGGGCATGTGAGCTAAATGCTTCAGAGGGGTTGTCAGTGGTGGAATCGTTTTCAATCACACTATTGTTAAGCAATGCTTGCAGATGAAGAAGATGCCTTCATGGACTTGATTTGAGCCTAAAATCAAAATATAAAATAAAGTTATAAGTGAATAAGGCCTTAAAAAAAATATGCAGCATCACTTCTCAACAGCATTCTTCAGTGAACATCAATTGGTGAAATGTTAAACATAACCCTATGTGTCTACAGAGGAGAGGATCACGGACCATGTGATGGGGCCTAGTTATCTGCATACAAAATATCAGCATCACATAGGCCATAATCCCCCACTCTGTATCCAGGCTAGATTATGTAAACACGTAGACCAATAGATTGTCACTAAGGACTGCTGTTGAGAAGGCACAAATATAGATGCAGCCCCTAAATCCTTCTCTGTCTCGACACAGGGCCCTGATCCCATGTGCCAGCATGCCTTCTCGACAGTGGAGGGGGTCTTACAGGGGGGCATCCCCCTAGGAGGCAGCAGCACCTGAGGGGGAGGAGGCAGTGAGGGAGGCAAGGAGTGGCCAGGGGTGGCAGAGGCGGTACTTGGCACCATAGCATCATAAAGTCAATGTTCGTCTGGACAAGCACATTCTGGTAGTTTGATGATTGTAGCAGCCTGGCCAGATAGGATTCCACCATCAGGTGATACCTCCTCACATCGCTGTAGCGCCTCTGTTTGCTGCTGTCCTGGGAGGCCTGGTTGGAGGAGACACTGGCCTGGAGAGTCCGTGTAGCCTCCACCTGCTGGCGTAGAAGGTCCAGCATGAGTGAGGAGTTGGTGGTGGTGGCCCAGGGGGGAGGGGCTGGGGCCCAAGTGGAATCCATGGTGTGGGTGGTGGTGGGCCTGGAAAGTGCTAACCAAATCAGTGACCATATCTCGACAATAGTTATTGAAATGCTGCAGAGATGTGTTCCATGATAGGCTAGTACACTACACTGCACAATCTGTTTCTGCAATGCTGCAGTGTGAACACCAGTAAAAGGACCCTGTATTGGATGGTTACTCATGTTGTGCACAGTGATGGAAGTGATTTGTCCACTTTATGGGTGTGACGCCGGATAAATGATTCATCTAGCGCTATCTGAATCCTAGGAGCTGGCATGTCACTCTCAATAGTGGCCATCATTGACATGGATTTGGCGTTAACTATGTGTGTGTGGTGTACATGTGGTGTACATATGGGAGTATGTTGGTGTATAGGATATTCACCTCACAGGGAAGCTGAGTCCTGTGGGGTCACTAGGCCTGGAGCTCCAGCAACAGGCACCTGACTCCTTGAGCTCCCTCTCCCACTCTGCATACTTCACAGTCACTTGGGGGCCACCACCTGTAGCAACTCTTTCCTCTTGCTGCAATATCCTCCTCACCTTTGCCCGTCTCCCTTCCCCCTGATAGGCTAATTGGGTGGGCACCTATGGCACTGAGGAAGGTCATCAGCTCCTCGTGCCTCTAGTTCGGGGCCCTGTGTTTGGCCACAGTCTATTGTCATCCTGACTGTGGCCACAGCCTCTTGTACCCTCCACTACCCCCAAGGTTAAGGCCCCTCTGACCCTGAGATAGATGTGCCTATTACTATGGGCGATTCCCTCCCTCCACACCACTATCCCTACCTCCCTCCCTCCCTCTATACCACTATCCCTCCCACTGCACCACTATCCCTCCCTCCAATCCACCCATCCCTCCCATCTACCTCGCTCCCTCCACTCCACTTCCCAGGAACCTCTCTCTCTCCACTCTCGTCTGCTCCCCACTTCACCCATCCTCTCTCCACCCTCCATCATAATCCTGAAAATAATAGAACGATATATGAAAATAAGTATGTATGTAGTTTTATATTTGAATTAGTCCCATTTTGCCAATATCCTGGACATGAGTAAGCCCAGGATATGGGCGAAATGGGACCGTCGGGCCTTACGGGGGTATACTATGCAAGATAAGTATGAAGATAGTAAGAAGACTTTACTATTTTTATTATTTGGCAAATTTGTATGGCACAATTGAATTGCAAGTGTTGCTTTAATGATAATTGACTGGACTAGCAGATGTCCATTTGCACTATATGCCTAGCATTAGTTTTGTAAATTTGTAAAAGTGGTAACATTTGAATGTAAGAACAGTTGAACATTAGATTAATGAGTATTGTAAACTTGAGATATTTTTTTTTAACATGCAACTTGCAGATTAAGAACTCTTAACCGAAACATATATTGAATCCAGAGGAACGCAAAAAGTAAAAACCCTCCTTGAAAAGTAGCCAATTGTATCAAAGCGGGGGGGATAAAATGTGTATATGTATAAGTAACCAACTTTCAAGTATTTTTTGTAAAACTTGTAACATTATAAACAGTAACATATTTAATGAACATTTGAAGGTAATTGTTTTGAAAATGCAAGGCAAGTGTTATGTGGGGTTAATTATGCATAAACAGTACTTCTATTAATTAGTAATACGTTATTTAGTGATTGGTGGTTTTGAGTGGTTGACATTTGTTTGTTGGTGTTGTAATTGTTTAAAATGGCACATAGAAACTTTGTCCGCGATGTGTAACCACTGTTCTCTATGGGCCTTATTCTATTATCGGCCGTAAATCGGCCGCAAAGCTGCGATTCCTTTGGGGGCTCCCGTTACCTTGCAATTCAAATAGACGGTGCCGCAAGGCTATCCCCTTACGGCCGGCCGTATATCTTGCAACCGGCCGTAAGCTCAGAAATCTTTAAATGCAAAAATAAATTCAAGACGGCACTGTAAAGCTCTGTAAATGCTAGGGATCATAATGGGGGACATGAGGATTAATAGCAACCCCCTCTCAAGCTTGCACATCAGCCCAAATCCGAGATTACATTAACTGTTTATTTTCCGGCCGCAGCATGGGCGGGTCTGAGGTGCTCCAAGCCCTCTGGACTTTTTACATGGATATGTGACATAAATTAAAAAAAAAAAATATTTACGGATTTGAGTGTAGGGGAATGTTGTGCTATGAATGCTAACACCTACAATCACTTTATAGTCTCCTCAGAGTGCAGGATGTCTTTATTATGGCTTTATTATGTGCTTAAATGTGTGCCTGCGGCTCGGTTTTAGCCTTGCAGAGAGGGTTCCCGGAGCAACTGAATAGCAACCAGGATTTTCTTGCGGCCGAAACTCTTGCGGCCTTTTAAGATCAAAGGCTTTCCTCCGGCGCGGAAGGGAATAGAATAGGCAAAATAGCTTGTGGCCGGTCCTTGTGGCCCCGCATCTCCTACGGCCGATAATAGAATGAGGCCCATAGTGTTTTGCCATTGTATCGATTTTCATATGGAAATAGTGGTGCTGTGAAAAGTTACTTTTCTTTGCAGTTTGTGTGGCATGGATTGTGTTTGTTTGATTGAAAGTTACAGTACATTGTTTTCAATGTAAACTTTATTGCCTGTGGATTTTTGCACTGTGATAAGGCAATGTACAATTGGCCATGTGCAAATACTGGTTGTTCTAAGAATATACCCACATATTTGAAAGTTTGTCCTTGTGATTTATTAATGGTCATGGCAAATGCCATGATGATGGAAAATTATCTTCCTTGAAGTATAAAAGGGAGGCCACTTTCACTTGGTGCCAAATCTATCGTAGGTATGAAAACTCTCTCTCCTTTATGGGTACCAGTTAGAATTTCAGCATCTATGAAATGGTCCTTTAATTGTTGAACAATTAATTTTGTCCCATTGCATAATCCTTTTTTGGGGTTCATATTTCACAGTAACATGACAATTGCACCTTTCTTTAGCTGCAAAATATGTGGTGGCATTCCAGAAGGAGTTAATGAGTTTATGAATTCAGTGGAAAAGTTTGCCTCACTTTCTTTGTCATCAGCAAGTACAGAATCAGCACTGTGATCATTTTTTTGTGGTGCATTACATTTTTAAAAATATTTTGTTATCGAAAAGCAATGCATCCTTATTTTTGCATGTTAGTATGACTTTGTTGGCAAGTTCCGAATAGTCCTAATTATTTATTGTTGTTTTGAATAAAGCCAATATATATAATTGTAATAAGCCAATCATTGAAATAATTTTCTCCTTCTGATCTCATATTTTGTTGTACTTGAAGATGGGTAAAATGTTTCCATAGTGTACTTGACATTATACAGGTTTCGGTAATATCAGTTCGATTTCCATGTACAACGACAGGTAATGTTTGTCTAAAATCGCCACCTAACAACATTACCTTTCCACTAAATGGCAAAGTATTATCCATGACTTCACGAAGCAAACGGTCAATACATTGGAGGGCTTAGCATGACATCATTGTAGCCTCATCTATTATAATTAATTTACTTTTTTGATTTTTTTGGCTTGTAATGATGTCATCCGTATATCCGACACTGATGTTTCTCAAATAGGCACTGGCAGTTTATATCCACTATGCACAGTTCTTCCACCTTCTAACAAAAGTGCAGCAATTCCAGTGGTTGCAAATGCAAGTGCTATTTGACCTTGTGCTCGTACAAAACTCATCAATAAATTATATAGATAAGTTTTTCCTGATCCGCCAGGTCCATCAAGATAGAAATAACGCTCTTTGACCATGTCATCATCTAGGGCATTTTTGATGGAATTAAATGCTTGTAATTGTAATGTATTTAAAGTTGCAAGTCTTTCTTCTGTTCTTTCTGTTTGTAGTTGAATGTCATAGCCTTCAAAGTTGATGTCATCTATAAGACCTGGATCTGGCAGATTAAAACTTTCACAACTTAATCCATGAGTTAAAAATACTTCTTGGATTTCCATTAATGCTTTTAATTGTGCAATCGGCTCATTGTATCATTGCATAAAGTCTTCAGCCATATTACTTTTAAATGTGTCCCACAAAGCTAATGCATTTGGAGCTTTTCAGAAGATACAAATGAATGCAAATTGTTCCCTCATCTGCCGTGGCATTTGACATAGTGCTGCTTCTTCTAGACATCTTTCCCATTCTGTATCATCAGCTAGGAAGTTTCTATGTCGCGCAGCTAAATGAAATGATTCATATACTATGTCATTAACAGTTCTTAAGTGTTCAAAACTTTGTGCACCAGGAACATTTAAAAGTAGTAGTCGTAAGCAGAAACGTTCAAGGTCTCTTGGACTGACAGTGTTAATTCTTGGTATTCTTTTATTTCCATGGCTTTTTCTTGGTCGCCATAATCCATTAACGAAAACATAATGATATGGAATGTCAATATATAACAATTCTCTTGCCTGTGAATCAGTTGAATTTAATTGAAACCATGCATTTAGTGTAGTGTGGCGATGCTCACTTTGTGCCAAAGCATTTGTTTCATTCCCAGCATGGAAATACACTAAATGTCTTTGTGGCAAATGTACAGCTAATCTTCATACTGCATGTGATCGATCGTGCATTTCAAATTTTAGAAGACGCCACATAGCTTCTGGCGCACTGACATAGCGAGCATCTACATGAGATGCAAGTTCATCATGGACTAACTCAGTGCTTTCGGTATTATCTGCACTTTTGACGACTGCAGTAGCTGCATCATAGCCTTTGTAAATATATTTATATACATATTTAATGGATTTGATGGAAGTGCAGGCTCTTACATTAATGTGTGCATTATACTTCATGAGTAAATGTGGTTTGTATGGTACCACATATCATCTATCGATGTTTTTGCCACAAATAATGGCAGTTTGTCCCTCTCTTCTTCTATATAATGGATAGCCATCACAATTGGCATAGGTTTGTCTCTATAGTCTTTTGGAAATTCTTTAGTACATTTCTTATTTTCCATACATGGTGACTGTGGATTAATATCTCCACACGGCCCGTGAATCAAACGATGAGTTACAATCTCATATAGTCTACCATGTAGTTCTGGATCTGGTAGTTCAGCAATGATGACTGAATCAACTTTGTCACCAGTATCTAACTTATTTTTTTATTGAAGGATTATAAGAATATGTGCATGTGGAAGTCCTCTTTTTGTATAAACATAAGCAAGACATTTGCCAAATAACTGAGTTATAGTGATGTCACGAATTAATTCATTTAATTTTATTTTGAAAACTCTGGCCACTAAATCTGGTCTATCGGAAGCAGTTTGGCCACTAAGTAAATTTTGGGTAATCTCTGGCCATTGGGGATTACATGTAAATGTAATAAATAAATCTGCTTTCCCAAATTTGGTGACAGTAGCCATGGCATCATTGTATCTTTCTCGCATATTGCGAGTAGATCCCTGGAAAGAAAATGGTAAAATGATGGCTTTGCCAGCTGTCATGTCTCTGCTTGTAGCAACCTCAGCAACTTAATCCATCAATCCACAATACTGTTCTACACATAGTTTATCTTGTTGATATTTTATGAAGTTTAAATTATTGGCCTCAACTTGCAAATAGGAATCAATAATCCATTGTTGTGTTAGTTTTCCACCACATAAAATTGGATTGAATGTATTTCGAATGGCAGTTTGAGCTACTTTAAATTCAAGCATGAAAATATTATTTCGCTCTCGTACTTTAGAATGTGTGTAACCGAGAAGGGTTAATTTTGGTTGCCAACCTGCTTCTCCGTGTGGAAAAAATATTGGATATATCATTGGATCTAAATTTGTACTTAAGATACTTATATTAATAAAAGGTTGCTCCTCATTTCTGGGATATATTCAAATGTCTCTCTGAAATGGTGGTTCTCCTTCATCATTTTGAAACACCATTGTAACCTCATTTGATGTTGGCAAATTATAACGGCATTTATCAGTATGTCTATCTCTTTTAAGCACCATATTGACCTTTGGGATTGGTAATTGATGTAATTCTTCATGAAGTTGTTGTTCCTTTTCTACTTCTGCCAATTTTGTATAAGCTTGAGTGTAGGGATTATTGGCCATAATTTTATCTAGCTCTATAAAAACACTGGGTAAGCATTTTTTATTTTCTTGAAGCTGCATACGTTGGTCAACAGCTTCCATTGTATCTAGGACATATAGTTGAGCAAATTTTCTTTGATCTCCTTCCTCTGGATGTAAATGTAAATTACGATGGTAAAGTTGGCCTTGGACTTTAAAGCAGTAAGGGCCATGTCCTGGTACATTAGCAGCTAATGTTGCCCCCATAGATGCAAAGGATATGTCACTATTGTATGATCTTATGTTTGTTTTGAAATTTTTATAGTTTGGAAAAGTAGGTTCAGTCATAATGTTTTGTAAATAGGTTGGGAATTGTGGTCTTTCCGGAAGTTTGACCTTGCCTTTCTGACAGCAACTAATGAACTGGCCATCTCTGGGTCTTTCCTGTTTAAAATGATAATCCTCACAAAACTAACAGAGAATATTCATGTCACCACAATTATGAACCTCTACTGCTAGAGCACAATTTGAAGTGCATATATCAGTTTCAGTTTCAAATTCATCATTGGAAATGTTATGTGATGGTTCAGGAACAGGTTATAAATGCTTTTTTTTTTTTTGTTTGTTTTTTTAGGTTTAGATTTTATTTTTTCATCTGTTAGTCATTTGGTTGCAAGTCTTTTCCGTTCTTTTCCTCTTCAAAGTTCCTTCTGCTGGTTTGCAAATCTTTTTTGTCGTTCTCTATCTGGACGCCTTTTCTTTTCCTGTTTGTTGTCATTATCAGCCATATTAATCTGTAAAGAACAAGAATGTATTATTAGTTTAGTTTGTGATTTTAAATTTGTTTTGGAAGTGCTTGTTTGTGTTTTTTGTTACTACAATGTTTTTGGTGCAACACTGTTGTGATTATAGATTTCCGTTGGTTGTATGGGATTATAGGTCATTGTAGATCAATTTATTTTATAGTGTTAAATTAGTGTGTGTTATTGTTTTGTTGTTTTTTGGTGGATGCTCCTTTTTATCTTGTAGGTTTGGCTTAGAGGAATAGCAGAGGCAAGGGAATTGTGGAGTGGATGTTGTCAATTGGTAGTTATATTTAGATCTTTGTAATTTTTACTGTAGGTGATTGTTGTAATAGTAGGATTATTTTGTATTTTTAGGCTTATATGGTGTGGGTCAGAAAAGAAGCTTTATAGTGTTCTTTGGTAGGTGTTATTAATATTTGTTGTAGTATCCTATTTTGTGTGTCTGTTTAGGTTGTGGGCTTAATGTTGTAGGTTAGGGCCCAGAAAATAGATTTTTTTGTTGAATTTGTTATGTATTAGCACTATTTGTTGTACTATCCTGTTTTATGTTGGGCACATTTGGGTTGCTAGATTGAAGTTATGGTTTAGTGTTAAAGGTTGGTGTAGGTAAAACAGAATTTCTTTTGACATTTAAAATGTGTCAACAATATTTATTGAAGGATTGTGATTTGTATGCCTCATTGTTGTTGGTTGCTTCTTTTATTTTATTTTTTATGTTGACATTGCTGCAGAGCAAACATGCTTTTGTTTTTTTCTCTTTTTTTACTTGTTGTACTATAACTTGTTGGAAGTCTGATTTGAAGAAGAATATCACTGGATCCGGTGCTGCAAATCTTTGTGCGACAGTCTTCAGGCAGTGTCTTTTGTAAAAGAGAAAGTTAAATGTTATTTTATTGTAATTTATTTTTAAGCAATAGCATGTTTTATTTATTTCAAAAGCAATGTGTTAGTATTTTTGTGTTGTTTGTTGTGTGTAAAATCCAATTTATTTGAGAGTGTGTGAGAAACCGCGTAGCGCTGTCTAGAATGTCTTAGTATGGTGTTTTGTGTACACCACTGGTGTAATTGGATTATTGTTTTACTGTAGTAGTTTGTTGGGCATAAAACAGTATTTTTTATCTTTGAATTGTGTATGTGTTATCATGATTTCTTATACTATCCTTTTTTTTGTGCTGCACTTTTAAATTGATCTATTTTTGTTCTGGGTTATAGTTATAGTTTGTTGCAGACTAAACAGTAATGATTGTTCCATTTTGTATATGTTAGCAAGGTTTGTTGGACTATCCTGTTTTGTGTCCACCACTTTTTGGATACTCCATTTGGCGTCTGGCTGAGGGTTAAAGGTTGTTGTAGACTAAAAAGGAATGTTAAGTTCATTTTCTTTATGTTGTTAATATTTGCTGTACTATCCTGTTTTGTGTGTACCATTTTTGGGATGCTCCATTTGGCTTCTGGGTGAGGGTTAGAGGTTGTTGTAGAGTAAATAGGAATGTTAAGTTAATGTCCTGGATACAGTCCATAGGATTCCAGACGATAATAGCTGGGGGGCGTGACCGGAAATGAGTTGTGCAGACGAGTGAGACGTCTGCAGGGGAGAGAGGGAGAGCCGGCAGCTGAATGGTGTCTCAGTGAAAACACTGCCTAAAATGTTGAGATAGCATACAGAAATGAATGGCGGCATGGAATTGGAGGTACTATGCCTGAGACTTTACACCAACTAGAAAATTGAATTGATACTACAGTTGAGAGCGGACCCGCAATATGAAGGTGAGAGCTCTAATCAGAGATGCAGGAAAGATTTGCTGAAGTAGCGGGTGGGCAATCACATATTATAATTGTCTAACTACGATTCGTCGTCACGCTGCGTTGTGTAGTGCGTACGACTTAGCGATGAGAGCCTGCGGCAGCGAGGCGAGCCGTTAAATCGTAGCACTTTGGCAATGAGTGCCGCAGGCGCTCATTGCAGGCGAGCCTCGCGTAGCGAGGCGAGCCGTTAAAACCTAGCACTTTGCCGATCGTACGACTTTGTGATGAGCGTCGCAGGCGCTCATTGCGCAGTGAGGCGAGCCGTTAAACCGTACCACTTTGCCGATCGTAAGACTTTGCCATTGTAGCACTTTGGCAATGAGCACCGCAGGCGCTAATTGCAGGCGAGCCTCGCATAGCGAGGCGAGCCGTTAAACCGTAGCACTTAGAAAAAAAATACGAGGTGAAAAAAATTACGAGATAAGCGGCGGAGCAAAAACAGTAAAAAAAACACTAAATACACACTAAAAAATAAAACAAAGGTCACTTACAGCATGGGGAACCAGGCAGGACGTCTGTAAGTGAGTTGCAACTGCAATTTAGATCGATTTAGCCAATGTACAATTGGCCATGTGCAAATACTGGTTGTTCTAAGAATATACCCACATATTTGAAAGTTTGTCCTTGTGATTTATTAATGGTCATGGCAAATGCCATGATGATGGAAAATTATCTTCCTTGAAGTATAAAAGGGAGGCCACTTTCACTTGGTGCCAAATCTATCGTAGGTATGAAAACTCTCTCTCCTTTATGGGTACCAGTTAGAATTTCAGCATCTATGAAATGGTCCTTTAATTGTTGAACAATTAATTTTGTCCCATTGCATAATCCTTTTTTGGGGTTCATATTTCACAGTAACATGACAATTGCACCTTTCTTTAGCTGCAAAATATGTGGTGGCATTCCAGAAGGAGTTAATGAGTTTATGAATTCAGTGGAAAAGTTTGCCTCACTTTCTTTGTCATCAGCAAGTACAGAATCAGCACTGTGATCATTTTTTTGTGGTGCATTACATTTTTAAAAATATTTTGTTATCGAAAAGCAATGCATCCTTATTTTTGCATGTTAGTATGACTTTGTTGGCAAGTTCCGAATAGTCCTAATTATTTATTGTTGTTTTGAATAAAGCCAATATATATAATTGTAATAAGCCAATCATTGAAATAATTTTCTCCTTCTGATCTCATATTTTGTTGTACTTGAAGATGGGTAAAATGTTTCCATAGTGTACTTGACATTATACAGGTTTCGGTAATATCAGTTCGATTTCCATGTACAACGACAGGTAATGTTTGTCTAAAATCGCCACCTAACAACATTACCTTTCCACTAAATGGCAAAGTATTATCCATGACTTCACGAAGCAAACGGTCAATACATTGGAGGGCTTAGCATGACATCATTGTAGCCTCATCTATTATAATTAATTTACTTTTTTGATTTTTTTGGCTTGTAATGATGTCATCCGTATATCCGACACTGATGTTTCTCAAATAGGCACTGGCAGTTTATATCCACTATGCACAGTTCTTCCACCTTCTAACAAAAGTGCAGCAATTCCAGTGGTTGCAAATGCAAGTGCTATTTGACCTTGTGCTCGTACAAAACTCATCAATAAATTATATAGATAAGTTTTTCCTGATCCGCCAGGTCCATCAAGATAGAAATAACGCTCTTTGACCATGTCATCATCTAGGGCATTTTTGATGGAATTAAATGCTTGTAATTGTAATGTATTTAAAGTTGCAAGTCTTTCTTCTGTTCTTTCTGTTTGTAGTTGAATGTCATAGTCTTCAAAGTTGATGTCATCTATAAGACCTGGATCTGGCAGATTAAAACTTTCACAACTTAATCCATGAGTTAAAAATACTTCTTGGATTTCCATTAATGCTTTTAATTGTGCAATCGGCTCATTGTATCATTGCATAAAGTCTTCAGCCATATTACTTTTAAATGTGTCCCACAAAGCTAATGCATTTGGAGCTTTTCAGAAGATACAAATGAATGCAAATTGTTCCCTCATCTGCCGTGGCATTTGACATAGTGCTGCTTCTTCTAGACATCTTTCCCATTCTGTATCATCAGCTAGGAAGTTTCTATGTCGCGCAGCTAAATGAAATGATTCATATACTATGTCATTAACAGTTCTTAAGTGTTCAAAACTTTGTGCACCAGGAACATTTAAAAGTAGTAGTCGTAAGCAGAAACGTTCAAGGTCTCTTGGACTGACAGTGTTAATTCTTGGTATTCTTTTATTTCCATGGCTTTTTCTTGGTCGCCATAATCCATTAACGAAAACATAATGATATGGAATGTCAATATATAACAATTCTCTTGCCTGTGAATCAGTTGAATTTAATTGAAACCATGCATTTAGTGTAGTGTGGCGATGCTCACTTTGTGCCAAAGCATTTGTTTCATTCCCAGCATGGAAATACACTAAATGTCTTTGTGGCAAATGTACAGCTAATCTTCATACTGCATGTGATCGATCGTGCATTTCAAATTTTAGAAGACGCCACATAGCTTCTGGCGCACTGACATAGCGAGCATCTACATGAGATGCAAGTTCATCATGGACTAACTCAGTGCTTTCGGTATTGTCTGCACTTTTGACGACTGCAGTAGCTGCATCATAGCCTTTGTAAATATATTTATATACATATTTAATGGATTTGATGGAAGTGCAGGCTCTTACATTAATGTGTGCATTATACTTCATGAGTAAATGTGGATTGTATGGTACCACATATCATCTATCGATGTTTTTGCCACAAATAATGGCAGTTTGTCCCTCTCTTCTTCTATATAATGGATAGCCATCACAATTGGCATAGGTTTGTCTCTATAGTCTTTTGGAAATTCTTTAGTACATTTCTTATTTTCCATACATGGTGACTGTGGATTAATATCTCCACACGGCCCGTGAATCAAACGATGAGTTACAATCTCATATAGTCTACCATGTAGTTCTGGATCTGGTAGTTCAGCAATGATGACTGAATCAACTTTGTCACCAGTATCTAACTTATTTTTTTATTGAAGGATTATAAGAATATGTGCATGTGGAAGTCCTCTTTTTGTATAAACATAAGCAAGACATTTGCCAAATAACTGAGTTATAGTGATGTCACGAATTAATTCATTTAATTTTATTTTGAAAACTCTGGCCACTAAATCTGGTCTATCGGAAGCAGTTTGGCCACTAAGTAAATTTTGGGTAATCTCTGGCCATTGGGGATTACATGTAAATGTAATAAATAAATCTGCTTTCCCAAATTTGGTGACAGTAGCCATGGCATCATTGTATCTTTCTCGCATATTGCGAGTAGATCCCTGGAAAGAAAATGGTAAAATGATGGCTTTGCCAGCTGTCATGTCTCTGCTTGTAGCAACCTCAGCAACTTAATCCATCAATCCACAATACTGTTCTACACATAGTTTATCTTGTTGATATTTTATGAAGTTTAAATTATTGGCCTCAACTTGCAAATAGGAATCAATAATCCATTGTTGTGTTAGTTTTCCACCACATAAAATTGGATTGAATGTATTTCGAATGGCAGTTTGAGCTACTTTAAATTCAAGCATGAAAATATTATTTCGCTCTCGTACTTTAGAATGTGTGTAACCGAGAAGGGTTAATTTTGGTTGCCAACCTGCTTCTCCGTGTGGAAAAAATATTGGATATATCATTGGATCTAAATTTGTACTTAAGATACTTATATTAATAAAAGGTTGCTCCTCATTTCTGGGATATATTCAAATGTCTCTCTGAAATGGTGGTTCTCCTTCATCATTTTGAAACACCATTGTAACCTCATTTGATGTTGGCAAATTATAACGGCATTTATCAGTATGTCTATCTCTTTTAAGCACCATATTGACCTTTGGGATTGGTAATTGATGTAATTCTTCATGAAGTTGTTGTTCCTTTTCTACTTCTGCCAATTTTGTATAAGCTTGAGTGTAGGGATTATTGGCCATAATTTTATCTAGCTCTATAAAAACACTGGGTAAGCATTTTTTATTTTCTTGAAGCTGCATACGTTGGTCAACAGCTTCCATTGTATCTAGGACATATAGTTGAGCAAATTTTCTTTGATCTCCTTCCTCTGGATGTAAATGTAAATTACGATGGTAAAGTTGGCCTTGGACTTTAAAGCAGTAAGGGCCATGTCCTGGTACATTAGCAGCTAATGTTGCCCCCATAGATGCAAAGGATATGTCACTATTGTATGATCTTATGTTTGTTTTGAAATTTTTATAGTTTGGAAAAGTAGGTTCAGTCATAATGTTTTGTAAATAGGTTGGGAATTGTGGTCTTTCCGGAAGTTTGACCTTGCCTTTCTGACAGCAACTAATGAACTGGCCATCTCTGGGTCTTTCCTGTTTAAAATGATAATCCTCACAAAACTAACAGAGAATATTCATGTCACCACAATTATGAACCTCTACTGCTAGAGCACAATTTGAAGTGCATATATCAGTTTCAGTTTCAAATTCATCATTGGAAATGTTATGTGATGGTTCAGGAACAGGTTATAAATGCTTTTTTTTTTTTTGTTTGTTTTTTTAGGTTTAGATTTTATTTTTTCATCTGTTAGTCATTTGGTTGCAAGTCTTTTCCGTTCTTTTCCTCTTCAAAGTTCCTTCTGCTCCGGCGTCTGCTGGTTTGCAAATCTTTTTTGTCGTTCTCTATCTGGACGCCTTTTCTTTTCCTGTTTGTTGTCATTATCAGCCATATTAATCTGTAAAGAACAAGAATGTATTATTAGTTTAGTTTGTGATTTTAAATTTGTTTTGGAAGTGCTTGTTTGTGTTTTTTGTTACTACAATGTTTTTGGTGCAACACTGTTGTGATTATAGATTTCCGTTGGTTGTATGGGATTATAGGTCATTGTAGATCAATTTATTTTATAGTGTTAAATTAGTGTGTGTTATTGTTTTGTTGTTTTTTGGTGGATGCTCCTTTTTATCTTGTAGGTTTGGCTTAGAGGAATAGCAGAGGCAAGGGAATTGTGGAGTGGATGTTGTCAATTGGTAGTTATATTTAGATCTTTGTAATTTTTACTGTAGGTGATTGTTGTAATAGTAGGATTATTTTGTATTTTTAGGCTTATATGGTGTGGGTCAGAAAAGAAGCTTTATAGTGTTCTTTGGTAGGTGTTATTAATATTTGTTGTAGTATCCTATTTTGTGTGTCTGTTTAGGTTGTGGGCTTAATGTTGTAGGTTAGGGCCCAGAAAATAGATTTTTTTGTTGAATTTGTTATGTATTAGCACTATTTGTTGTACTATCCTGTTTTATGTTGGGCACATTTGGGTTGCTAGATTGAAGTTATGGTTTAGTGTTAAAGGTTGGTGTAGGTAAAACAGAATTTCTTTTGACATTTAAAATGTGTCAACAATATTTATTGAAGGATTGTGATTTGTATGCCTCATTGTTGTTGGTTGCTTCTTTTATTTTATTTTTTATGTTGACATTGCTGCAGAGCAAACATGCTTTTGTTTTTTTCTCTTTTTTTACTTGTTGTACTATAACTTGTTGGAAGTCTGATTTGAAGAAGAATATCACTGGATCCGGTGCTGCAAATCTTTGTGCGACAGTCTTCAGGCAGTGTCTTTTGTAAAAGAGAAAGTTAAATGTTATTTTATTGTAATTTATTTTTAAGCAATAGCATGTTTTATTTATTTCAAAAGCAATGTGTTAGTATTTTTGTGTTGTTTGTTGTGTGTAAAATCCAATTTATTTGAGAGTGTGTGAGAAACCGCGTAGCGCTGTCTAGAATGTCTTAGTATGGTGTTTTGTGTACACCACTGGTGTAATTGGATTATTGTTTTACTGTAGTAGTTTGTTGGGCATAAAACAGTATTTTTTATCTTTGAATTGTGTATGTGTTATCATGATTTCTTATACTATCCTTTTTTTTGTGCTGCACTTTTAAATTGATCTATTTTTGTTCTGGGTTATAGTTATAGTTTGTTGCAGACTAAACAGTAATGATTGTTCCATTTTGTATATGTTAGCAAGGTTTGTTGGACTATCCTGTTTTGTGTCCACCACTTTTTGGATACTCCATTTGGCGTCTGGCTGAGGGTTAAAGGTTGTTGTAGACTAAAAAGGAATGTTAAGTTCATTTTCTTTATGTTGTTAATATTTGCTGTACTATCCTGTTTTGTGTGTACCATTTTTGGGATGCTCCATTTGGCTTCTGGGTGAGGGTTAGAGGTTGTTGTAGAGTAAATAGGAATGTTAAGTTAATGTCCTGGATACAGTCCATAGGATTCCAGACGATAATAGCTGGGGGGCGTGACCGGAAATGAGTTGTGCAGACGAGTGAGACGTCTGCAGGGGAGAGAGGGAGAGCCGGCAGCTGAATGGTGTCTCAGTGAAAACACTGCCTAAAATGTTGAGATAGCATACAGAAATGAATGGCGGCATGGAATTGGAGGTACTATGCCTGAGACTTTACACCAACTAGAAAATTGAATTGATACTACAGTTGAGAGCGGACCCGCAATATGAAGGTGAGAGCTCTAATCAGAGATGCAGGAAAGATTTGCTGAAGTAGCGGGTGGGCAATCACATATTATAATTGTCTAACTACGATTCGTCGTCACGCTGCGTTGTGTAGTGCGTACGACTTAGCGATGAGCGCCTGCGGCAGCGAGGCGAGCCCTTAAATCGTAGCACTTTGGCAATGAGTGCCGCAGGCGCTCATTGCAGGCGAGCCTCGCGTAGCGAGGCGAGCCGTTAAAACCTAGCACTTTGCCGATCGTACGACTTTGTGATGAGCGTCGCAGGCGCTCATTGCGCAGTGAGGCGAGCCGTTAAACCGTACCACTTTGCCGATCGTAAGACTTTGCCATTGTAGCACTTTGGCAATGAGCACCGCAGGCGCTCATTGCAGGCGAGCCTCGCATAGCGAGGCGAGCCGTTAAACTGTAGCACTTAGAAAAAAAATACGAGGTGAAAAAAATTACGAGATAAGCGGCGGAGCAAAAACAGTAAAAAAAACACTAAATACACACTAAAAAATAAAACAAAGGTCACTTACAGCATGGGGAACCAGGCAGGACGTCTGTAAGTGAGTTGCAACTGCAATTTAGATCGATTTAGCCGAGTTACAAAGATCGAAAATCGGCTAAGCAAGAAAAAAATGACCGCAGAAAAAAATGAAAACGAGGCTATACTGCTACGAACTGCGTAAAACACAGCCACAGACGTATGTGTTCGACAAACAACGAGATAAAGAATGCGGATTAACCGCACAAGTAAAAAGACAGTAGCGAGTATATTTTACGAAACGATATTACCGATTTACGCATTAAAACAGATTTCCCGCCTTTGTCTCTCGCCACATCGTATTTCCCGCCAAAAACAACGCATTTGGCTCGCGCAACTGCGGATTTCCCGCCTAAAACAATGCATTTGTCTCGCGCACAAAGCCTATATATAGGGCACATTTCACACATGACTGACACTTTCTCCTCAGGTGATGACAGTCTGACTAGATGTTTTCTGATGCCGGGAAATCGCAAGAGATTGTTAGCTCTTCAGTATACTGCTTCAGCATTATTACATTAAAAAAGGTAAATATATTATTTATAATTATTAATTAATAAATTGGTACTTACTTAATAAATAATAGATAAGAATTTTAATTAATAGAAAAATAATATTGTGCTTATTATTTATAATTAATTAATAAATTGGTACTTACTTAATAAATAATAAATAAGAAATTTAATATAAAAATAATATTGTGCTTACCTGTTTGAAAGAATTGTTAATAACATTCATAATGTACATTAATTAATTAATTAATTATTAATATCAAAATTAAGAATGTCAATAAAAAAAACATATTTATTAATTAATTATTAATGTACATTAATTTAACAATTATTTTGTTATATGTCGTGATTACCTGTGTAAAACAATTGTTAATAACATTCATAATGTACATTAATTAATTAGGAACACATTGATTCATTAATTATTAATGTACATTAATTTAAGAACTATTTTGTGATATTTAGTGATTACCTGTGGGTAAGAATTGTAAATAACATTCATAATGTATCATTACTAATCATTAATATTAAAAAAGGTTAAGAATGTGCATGAAAAAAGGAACACCTTTATTAATTAATTATTAATGTATGTACATTATTTAAATAATTCAGTTCTTATATATTTTGTATAAAATAAACCAAAAATAAAAAATAAAGGCTATATACTCATGCTTACATGTTGATGTTAGATTTAGTCACACATTAGTTTAATATTAATGAACATTAATTGATTCTTAGTTCATTAGTAATGTACATTATTTTAAGAATTCAGTTGTAACATACTCATTTTAAAATAACACAAAAAAATAAATAAAGGGAACATGCTTATGTGTTGATGTTATATTTAGTCAGACATTAATTTAAGATTAATACAGATTCATTGATTCTTATTTAAAGACTAACAGTAATATTGAGTGTATGTTTATAATCTATGCTTACATATGTGTGTTCATGCTGATTTATTGATATATTTATTTCATGTTTTTAATCTATGCAAAAATAGGTATGTTAAGCCTCATTGATTAATACAGATGAAGTAACATATTATACATTAATTTTACTATTTTGTATAATTGCAGTGAACTCTACGTGAATGACCAGAGATAGTGACGTTTGCACACATTGAACATCATAAGGATAATTTGGACAGGTACAGAATTTTAATTATATTACTACGTCAAAATATTAAAAAATATGAGGTTTTTAATGTAGCCAAATATATGTCTGTTGATGTTCATTTAATGATATTGATGAAGCAAAAGTTTAAAAATATTAACTATTTGATTTTACAGTTTATTCGGATCTGCAAGGGAATAAACAGACAGTGTGACGTTTGCAGCCTTTGAACAACATCAACATCCTCTTCACAGGTATAAAATGTTATTTTGTAGTGACGCATAGAAAAAGGCTATGTATTATATATTTGGTGAAAATTGAAATTTATTGAAAATGGATAGTACTTATTGAGTCATTAATTTATGATATTTAGTCAAAACTTTAAAAAAGTTGAAAAGACAATACTAATTAATAATAACATTTAAAGAAAATAAGAAGCTTACAACACTTGCAACAAAAAAAAAGGATGGTATGCTGTGAATTCAATCAAGAAGGAATGTCATTGAAGGATTAATAATATAAAGATAGATATGTGCAGCTATTTCAGATTTCATATATGTCAATAAAATACTTTGAAAAATGGTTTCATTTCTTTCAGACTAAAGTGCAACAATTGAAAATGTTTTATTAGTTTATTCATCTACTTTCATCTAAAAGTACAAAAAGCAAAAAAAAAATGTATATAAAACAAAGAACAAACAATAATTACATCTCTATTTAAAATTACAGATTAAAATGGCGGACAATGGAGAAGACAAAATTGAACGCAAAAGAAGATTGGCAAGGGAAAGGAAGCAAAGGTGGAGAGATGCTCAGACACCGGAAACTTTACAACGCTTGCGAGAAGAAGATCGACAGAGACTTTTAAATAAAAGAAAGATGAATAAGAAAGCCGCAAGTGAGTGTGTTGGGGCTTCCAAGAAACGTAAAAGTAAACAAAAACATCTCTGTGAACCATTGTCCAATGATTCTATTTTGCAGAATGACTTGAATGAAAACACACAAAAAAAAAATGTACGTATAGAAAGTGGGTCTGATATTTATGTTGAAGAAATGCATGATAATGTGTACAAGTAGATACTCATTATTGTGGGTTACTTAATGTGGTTTGTCAGTTTTGTGGGGCCTATCATTTTATAAAGGAAAGACCTACTGACGGAAATTTCATTAGTTGCTGTCAGAAAGGAAAGGTGAAACTTCCACTAAGACACCCATTTCCATATAAATTTTTAGAATGCATTATGAGTGATCCAACATTTCCAAATTATAATAATTTCAAACAAAACATAAGGTCTTATAACAGTGCAATTTCATTTGCTTCAATGGGTGCAACATTAGCAGAAAATGTATCAGGACATGGTCCTTATTGTTTTAGAGTTCAAGGTCAAATATACCACAGAACTTCACATTTACACCGACAAGCAAAGGAAAGGACAGCAAAGGAAATTTGCACAGTTATATGTCTTAGATACGATGGAAGCTGTGGAACAAAGAATGACACTTCCAGAAAATAGACAGTGTTTGCGCATAGTCTTTGAACAGCTGGAAAAAAATATGGAAAAAAACCCATATAGTCAAGCATACAATCAATTAGCACAGCTTGAAAAAGAACAACAGGAACATGCTCAAAGACATCAATTGCCTACACCAAGAGTCAATATGATGTTAAAAAGAGATCGCAACACTGATCAAAGAAGATATAAATTTACCTACTGTAAATGAGGTTGCCATGGTGTTTAAAAATGAAGATGGTGAACCACCTTTTCGGCGGGATATTAGAATATATCCACGCAATGAAGAACAACCATTTATCAACATCAATATATTAAGCTGTAATTTAGATCCAATGACATTTCCCATTTTCTTTCCAAATGCGGAACCAGGGTGGGAACCAAAATTACAATTGGAAAGTTATCCCAATACTAAACTTCGTATTAGATCTAATATTTCCATGCTGGAATATAAAGTGGCACAAACTGCTATCCGTGATTGTTTTAATCCAATTTTACATGGAGGAAAACTCACTCAACAATGGATTATTGATTCATATTTACAAATTGAAGCCAATAATCTAAATGTTATTAAATATCAACAAAATAAATTACGAGTAGAACAGTATTGTGGATTAATGGATTATGTGGCAGATTTAGCTTCCAACAGAGACATTCCAGCTGGAAGAGCAATTATTTTGCCATCCTCTTTCCAAGGATCTCCTCGCAATATGCGAGAAAGGTATAATGATGCCATGGCTATGGTTACAAAATTTGGAAAACCAGATTTATTTATTTCATTCACGTGTAATCCACAATGGCCAGAGATCAAGGAAAATTTGAATCTGGGACAAACTACTTCTGACCGACCAGATTTAGTGGCAAGAGTATTTAAAATCAAACTCAATTCATTCATTCATGATATCACTAAAGCACACTTATTTGGACAATGTGTGGCTTTTGTTTACACCATTGAATTTCAAAAAAGAGGATTGCCACATGCTCACATACTTTTAATACTGCAGGAAAAAGACAAGTTGAACACTGCAGAGAGAGTGGATTCAGTAATTTCTGCACAATTGCCAGACCAAGAAAAATAAACAAAACTTTGGGAGATTGTTACACATAGAATGATTCATGGCCCATGTGGAGAGATGAATCCGAATTCACCATGTATGGAAAATAAAAAATGTACTAAAGAATTTCCAAAACAATTTCAAATGCAAACTTATGCAAATTGTGATGGATATCCTTTGTATAAAAGAACACAAGGACAAACAGCTATTATCCGGTGCCAAAAGGTTGATAATAGATTTGTCATTCCATACAATCCACATTTGCTCATTAATTACAATGCGCACATCAATGTGGAAGCTTACACTTCGATTAAATCAATTAAGTATGTGTATAAATATATATACAAAGGATATGATGCAACTACTGTTGTTGTACAAGGTGCTGGAAATGAAAACGAAAATCCAATTTTACATGATGAACTATCAAATTATTTAGATGCTCGGTATGTGAGTGCTCCTGAAGCAATGTGGCGCCTTTTGAAATTTGAGATGCATGATCGGTCACATGCTATCTATCGTTTAGCTGTACATTTGCCTCAAAGTCAGTTGGTTTGCTTTACTCAAGGAAATGAAAGAACTGCATTATATCAAAGTGAAGACAGAGATACTACGCTTACTGTTGTTAGATGGTGGTAGAACTGTGCATAGTGGATTTAAGCTGCCAGTTCCCATTTTGGAAACATCAGTGTCAGATATTCGACTCAATTCCATACAAGCAAAACAATTAAAACTAACTAAACTAATTATCATAGACGAGGCAACAATGATGTCAAGCACTGCAATGTATTGACAGATTCTTAAAAGAAGGGATGGATAATAAGTTGCCATTTGGTGGAAAGGTGATGCTGTTAGGAAGCGATTTTAGGCAAACATTACCTGTTGTGCCACACGGAAATAGAACAGAGATCATTGAAACATGTATCAAGACCAGTAAACTGTGGCAAATATTTACACATCTCAAATTAGAATTAAATATGAGATCTGAAGGCCAAAATGAATTCAATGACTGGCTCATTAAAATCGGAGTTCGAAAACATCCAGAAATACAGCATTTACCAAATGATAAGATTGAAATTCCATCAGAAATGGTTTGCAATGAATCACTCATATCAGCCTTATTCCTAAACACTCTTAAAAATGAGGATTACACAGACATTGCAAACAAAGTAATATTAACATCAAAAAATATCAATGCCTTGAATGTAAATAACGAAATTTTAAAATACATCAATGCACCACAAAATAATTATTACAGTGCAGATTCTATTCTGTCAGATGATAAAGACAGTGAATCGAATTTTAGTATCAAATTTATTAATTTGTTAACACCATCTGGAATGCCCACACATATTTTACAATTGAAAAAAGGCGCAATTGTTATGTTATTGCAAAATATGAATCCAAAAAAAGGACTTTGTAATGGGACCAGATTAATTGTGCATGAGTTAAAAGATCATTTTATACATGCAGAAATTATAACTGGTACCCATAAAGGTGAACGAATTTTTATACCAAGAATTGATTTAGCTCCAAGTGAGAGTGGTTTGCCCTTTGTCCTTCAACGGAAACAATTTCCAGTTATCTTGGCATTTGCTATGACCATCAATAAATCCCAAGGACAAACTTTTAAGTCAGTTGGGATTTTTTTTTAAAGGAACCAGTTTTTGAACATGGACAACTCTATGTGGCTTTTTCAAGGTGCACTAATCCAAAATAAATTAAAGTGCATGTTGAAGAAAACAAAACTCAGGGTCATTTATTGGACGATGGATGTGTTTACACCAAAAACATTGTCTACTATGAGGTGTTGGAAAGATAGAGGACAATGGTTTCATTTTAATGCCAACATTTTATGGGACTCAATATGATTGCACAAAAACTACATTTCACGTAAAACATCCAAAGAATGGACAAAAAAACATAGAGAACAGTGGTTTGACTTCCAGTACAAAATGTAAGTACTCTGGGACTCTTTAAATACGGGAACACTATTTCACTTATGAAAATCTATGTGATATTTGCAGAATAGACAAACTGAAAAAATAAAAATAAAAAAAAACTACAGTAAAATATCCTTAAACAGATTGGAATGGGTTAAACGTTTTATATTTACATGATTGGCCCCACAAAACAATTAACTGACTTTTTCAGGTTTAAAAGAGTTAAATGTTATTGTTTGATGTTAAAATTTCAGATGTTAAATATGTGTTTTTGGAATTTTGAAAAAAGTTTGGTAAATATATATGTGGTATAGACAAATATGTATTGTTAGTATAAAGTTTAAAAATTTTAAGAATAACTGGAAATGTGTTATTTAAAGACAAAGTATTGATTCAGGGAGAAATCCGATCGCCAGTTAATGGGGTCAGGAAGGAATTCATTTTTAAAAAATATGTTACAAATGATAAAAAGCATGTTATTGTTAAAGATATTTACTTACTCTAAGTTAATATAGTCCGCAGTTACTTAGTGATAAATATGTATTGAAAAGTGTTAGTATTGTTAACAAAATGTTGAACTAATGTTTCATATACAAGTTCCATGTTACAAAGTTTAATGTTTGGGAAATATAAGTTGAAAGTTAAAAAAATAAAAAGTTAAAAAAAATAATGTGTTTTTATTTTTAGAAAAAAAAAAGGGACAAATGTAGGTGAATCATTTTGTGTTGCAAACAAATTTCACAACATTTACATTTTATTGACCGTCATTTTTTGACGGGCAAGTCGCTAGTTCAGTTTATAAAGAGTATGCTATCGGAGATATTATAAAAGGCAGTAAACACAAGCTAATGAGTCAAGGACGTTATATCCATTGGAAATTTAACTGAAAGCACAGCTGGGAACCGACCCGCTATATAGAGGTGGGAGCTCCAGAGGAGAGACGCGGGAAAGAGACACAGAAACAGCCTGTGGGAGAGCCAGCATATAAACAGCATGATATTTTGGACAATTATACAAGGCAGCAAAGATAAGCAAAGAACTAGGGAGAGCCCGCCCAAGAATTGATCTGCTGCATATAGCCGAGAGTCTGAGAGGAGAGACTCGGGAAAATAGCGTAAAATTAGTGTCTTGGAGAAGCCAGTATATAAACTGCTCGCCATCTTGGACAAAAAATACAAGGCAATAAAGATAATCCAATAGCCAGTAAGACTCCGGCTAGGAATCAACCTAATTCATAGAGGTGAGTGCAATAAATACAAGCTAATAGCAGGAGAGACGCTGAGGTACTAAATACACCTTCCTGATTAACTCGACCAGATACAGTAGTTGGGAGGGGCTTTTAAGTACAGGAGTTCCAATTGTAGCAGCTAGGAGTGATTTTGGAAACCTGACCTGAAGCTTAATTATACAAGGAAACAAAGATAAGCTAAAAGCTATAGAGACCCCGGTCAGGAATTTACCTGCTGCTCAGAGGCGAGAGCTCCGGAGGAAAGACGTGGGAAAGAGGTATAAAACTAATATGTGGGAGAGCAAGCATATAAACAGCACGCTATCTTGGATAAAGATATAAGGCAATAAAGACAAGCTAATAGCCACAGAGATCTGGGCCAGGAATCAACCCTGTATGTATAGAGGTGAGAGCCTTACAGAAACAGTGGGTGAACAAATAACACAATATTGTGGAAAATACACATAAGCTAATAGCAGGAGAGATACAGTTGCATTTTACTCACGTGAATAACCCGATCTGATACAGTAGTCGGGGTGGCCCTGGAGTACAGGAGATGCAGAAGTAGCAGCTAGGAGCGGTATTGAGAATTTGACCTGAAGGTCCAGCCGGGAATCGACCTGCTGTATAGAGGTGAGAGCTCCAGAAGAAAGACAAGCTAATAGCAGCAGAGACGCTGATGTACTAAAACCACCTATGTGAATAACCTGTCCTGATAAAGAGGTCGGAAGTGGTTTTGAAGTACAGGAGCTGCAGAGGTAGCAGCTAGGAGAGGTATTGGACACCCGACCTGAAGCTAAATTATACAAGGCAACAAAGATAAGCTAAAAGCTACAGACACCCCGGCCAGGAATTGATCCACTGTAAAGAGGAGAGAGCTCCAGAAGAGAGACGTGGGAAAGAGGTATAAAGCTAGTATGTGGGACAGCTAGGATATAAACAGCATGTTATATTGAAAAAGATATGAGGCAATAGAGACAAGCTATTAGCCACAGAGACCAGGACAGCACCCTATCTTGGATAAATATACAAGGCAGCAAATACAAGCTAATACCCAGAGAGACCCCAGCTAGGAATTGATCCGCAGTGAGAGGTGAGAGCACCAGATGAGAGACGCAGGAAAAAGTGTCAGATGCAACCCGGGGGAGAATCAACATATAAACAACACGCTATTTTGGATAAATACACAAGGCAATAAAGATAAACTAAGAGCTAGAGAGACTCTGGCCAGGAATTGACCCACTGTAAAAGAAGCAAAAGCTTCACAAGAGAGAAGTGGGAAAGAGACACAGAAGTAGCGTGTGTGTAATCCAACATATAATCAACAAGATATCTTGGATAAATACACAAGATATAACCGGAGAGACCCTGGACAGGAACCCACCAACTATATAGAAGTGAGAGCTATACAGCTATAAGCACGGGAGAGACTGTATATAATTAGTAAGATACTTTGGATAATATACAAGGCAGCAAACATAGCTAATAGCAGGAGAAATACTCTTCATAAACTCAATAGAGACTGAATTCCCCTAGTAATAATAAGTTAAGATGTCAAATAAAACTAAATCTAGGGAGAAAAAACAGTCAATATAGAAAATTCCACCTATTTTCTCCCAAAAAATGTATTCTGTAAATTGCAAAACGAATCACAAATAAATATGAAAAGATAATAATCAAAGCAGAGGAAGTATTACTGAATACTGACTTTAATGATTCAAATACAACCGGAGATAACATATTATCATCAACAAAATGAGAGAGATTATGACAGAATTTCAATATAAACTGTCAACTGATTTAAAGGAACAAATAGGAAAGAATTATAAAGCTATCAAGGAGACTCACTCAAGAATCGAGGAAATGGAAATTAAATTGGAAAAACTTATTAAAGATCATATTTCAGTTATAGAATACACAACAGTAATAGAGAAAAAAGTTACTGATTTGGAAAATAAAATAACAAATATAGGAAAAAGATCAGAAGGAAAAATATCAGATTAGGGGGAATCTCGGAATCTGTTCCAGAACATGAGTTGGAAAAATATATTATGGACTTTTTCTCTAGTATAGTTCCAAGATTCATACAAGAAATAAATGTCCTGGATACAGTCCATAGGATTCCATTACCACATAGATTAAAGGGATCCCTGCCTAGAGATATAATGATCAGATTTCATAAGATAACAGATAAAGAAGATATTATGAGAACAAGCTTCAAGCAAAGATCTTTCCTGGCCCCGTATAAGGACATCAAAATATTCTCAGATATAGCACCGGCTACACTAATAAAGAGGAAAACACATGGCGATATAACACAAGCTTTGATTCATTCAGGAAAAAGTTATAAATCGAGATTTCCGGAAGGCCTTCTGATTAATAAAGACTCAATGTGGCATAAAATTAAAACAGTAGAGGAAGGAGAAAAGCTACTATGTACAGTGGATATAAAAAGTCTACACACCCCTGTTAAAATGTCAGGTTGCATTGCTGTAAAAAAATGAGACAAAGATACATAATTTCAGAACTTTTTCCACCTTTAATATGACCTACAAACTGTACAACTCAATTAAAAAACAAACTGAAATCTTTTAGGTGGAGGGAAGAAAAAAAAAAAAGAAAAATAATGTGGTTGCATAAGTCTGCACACCCTGTTATAACAGGGGATGTAGCTGTGTTCAGAATTAAGCAATAACATTCCAAATTGTGTTAAATCGGAGTCAGCATACACCTGCCATCATTTAAAGTTCCTCTGTTTAACCCCAAATAAAGTTCAGCTGCTCTAGTTGGTCTTTACTGAAATGTTCTTAGTCGCATCCCACAGCAAAAGCCATGGTCCACAAGGAGCTTCCAAAGCATCAGAGGGATCTCATTGTTAAAAGGTATCAGTCAGGAGAAGGGTACAAAAGAATTTCCAAGGCATTAGATATACCATGGAACACAGTGAAGACAGTCATCATCAAGTGGAGAAAATATGGCACAACAGTGACAATACCAAGAACTGGAGCTCCCTCCAAAATTGATGAAAAGACGAGAAGAAAACTGGTCTGGGAGGCTACCAAGAGGCCTACAGCAACATTAAAGGAGCTGCAGGAATATCTGGCAAGTACTGGCTGTGTGGTACATGTGACAACAATCTCTCGTATTCTTCACATGTCTGGCTATGGGGTAGAGTGGCAAGATGAAAGCCTTTTCTTACGAAGAAAAACACCTAAGCCAGGCTACATTTTGTAAAAACACATCTGAAGTCTCCCAAAAGAATGTGGGAAAAGGTGTTATGGTCTGATGAAACCAAGGTTGAACTTTTTGGCCATAATTCCAAAAGATATGTTTGGAGCAAAAACAACACTCACATCACCAAAAGAACACCATACCCACAGTGAAGCATGGTGGTGACAGCATCATGCTTTGGGGCTGTTTTTCTTCAGCAGGAACTGGGGCCTTAGTTAAGATAGAAGGAATTATGAACAGTTCCAAATACCAGTCAATATTGGCACAAAACTTTCAGGCTTCTGATAGAAAGCTGAACATGAAGAGGACCTTCATCTTTCAGCATGACAATGAACCAAAGCATACATCCGAATCAACAAAGAAATGGCTTCACCAAAAGAAGATTAACGTTTTGGAATGGCCCAGCCAGAGCCCAGACCTGAATCTGATTGTTTTTTGCAAAGAAGAGTTGGAAAATCTTGCCAAGTCAAAATGTGCCATGCTGATAGACTCATACCCAAAAAGACTGAGTGCTGTAATAAAATCAAAAGGTGCTTCAACAAAGTATTAGTTTAAGGGTGTGCATACTTATGCAACCATATTATTTTATTTTTATATTTTTTCTTCCCTCTACCTAAAATATTTAAGGTTGTTTTTCAATTGAGTTGTAAAGTTTATAGGTCACGTTAAAGGTGGAAAAAGTTCTGAAATGATTTATTTTTGTCTCATTTTTTTACAGTACAGAAACCTGACATTTTAACAGGGGTGTGTAGACTTTTTATATCCACTGTAAATGGGGCATAGCGATAGAGAAAACTCAGAAGACAGATATAAAGATGGACTTACTGTTAAAAGCCTCTGAGTGGCAAATTGTGAAATAACTTAATTCAAATTGACTCTGAAGGGCCGAAAATAATCAAGAGAATAATGAGCCTAATAATTATTTTTCTAGAGTAATTTAGATGTTAGTAGGGAATAAGGGTAGTAAGACTTACTACTGGTAATTTGGAAATATGTAAAAGAAGGGATAATTATTTAAAATTGGACACAACACAAGGGGGGAAAAGAAGACAAAATGTGAAGTTTAAAAATAATATTTACTCTTTAGAGAGTGAAATTTCACTAAATTGAATAAATATATTTAGATACACATAGTTAAAATCATATATTTAAAAAAAAAAATACTCATATTAAAAAATACTATCATATAATAGTTAGAAATAATAGAAATTTATCCCGGATAATAGAATAGAATAACAGCTAGAGATATCGCGAATAGTTCGCCGGCGGACTGTTCCCGGCGAACATAGCACGTTCGCGTTCGCGGTGAACTGCGAACATATGCGATGTTTGATCCGCTCCCTATACTTTATCATTGAGCAAACTTTGACACTGCAACTCACAGTCAGCAGACACATTCCAGCCAATCAGTATCATACCCTGCCTTCCAGACCCTTCTACCTCATGGACAGCAGCCATTTTGGAATCATAACTAACTTGCAGTCTTACTGAGAGGAGGGAGAGTGTAGGTGATACTGCATCAATAGGGAAAACCATAGCTAGGCTACTGTACACAGTGTGCAATACAGTCCTGAAGGACTCTTTTGATCTTTGCTGCAAGGACACCCCTGTGTCTCTTCCCCCCTTATCATCATCCTCCCCTCACCTTAGCACCCAACCCTAACACCCCTCACACTTATCCATAACACCCATCAACCTAACACCTAACCCTAACACCCCTCACACTTATCCCTAAGACCTAACACCCCTCACACTTATTCCTAACATGCCTCACCCTAACACCCCTTACACTTATCCCTAACACCCCTCACCCTAATACCCCTCACACTTATTCCTAACATGCCTCACCCTAACACCCCTTACACTTATCCCTAACACCCCTCACCCTAACACCTAACCCTAATACCCCCTCACACGTATCCCTAACAGCACTTACCCTAACACCTAACCCTAACATCCCTTACCCTAACACCCATCACACTTATCCCTAACACCCCTTACCCTAACCCTAACACCCCTCACACTTATCCATAACACCCATCAACCTAACACCTAACCCTAACATTCTCACACTTATCCCTAAGACCTAACACCCCTCATACTTATTCCTTACATGCCTCACCCTAACACCCCTTACACTTATCCCTACCACCCCTCACCCTAACACCCCTCACACTTAGCCCTAACACCCCTCACCCTAACATCTAACCCCCCTCAGCCTTATCCCTAACACCCCTTACCTTAACACCCCTCACACTTAACCCTAATACCCCCTCACACGTATCCCTAACAGCACTTACCCTAACACCTAACCCTAACATCCCTTACCCTAACACCCATCACACTTATCCCTAACACCCCTTACCCTAACCCTAACACCCCTCACACTTATCCATAACACCCATCAACCTAACACCTAACCCTAACATTCTCACACTTATCCCAAAGACCTAACACCCCTCACACTTATTCCTAACATGCCTCACCCTAACACCCCTTACACTTATCCCTAACACCCCTCACCCTAACACCCCTCACACTTAGCCCTAACACCCCTCACCCTAACACCTAACCCCCTCACCCTTATCCCTAACACCCCTTACCCTATACCCCTCACACTTATCCCTGTGTCTCTTCTCCCCCTTATCATCAAGGGAGGGGGGAGGATGATGAGGGAGGGGGGAAGAGACACAGGGGAGGATGATGAGGGAGGGGGGAAACAGACACAGGGGAGGATGATGAGGGAGGGGGCAAAGAGATACAGGGGAGGGTGATGAGGAAGGGGGTAAAGGGACACAGGGGAGGATGATGAGGGAGGGGGGAAGAGACACAGGGGAAGATGATGAGGGAGGTGGAAAAGAGACACAGGGGAGGATGATGAGGGAGGGGGGAAAGAGACACAGGGGAGGATGATGATGGAGGGGGAAAAGAGATACAGGGGAGGATGATGAGGGAGGTGGGAGGATGATGAGGGAGGGGGGATGAGACACAGGGGAGGGTGATGAGGAAGGACGGAAAGAGAAACAGGGGAGGATGATGAGGGAGGGGGTAAAGAGATACAGGGGAGGATGATGATGAAGGGGGATGTTAGGTTATTTATGCCCTTTATGGATTAAAACCAGACTCTGCATCAACTATGTAATTTTCCGTGGGAGTTTTGCCATGGATCCCCCTCCGGCATGCCACAGTCCAGGTGTTAGTCCCGTTGAAACAACTTTCCCATCACTATTGTGGCCAGAAAGAGTCCCTGTGTGTTTTAAAATCTGCCTGCCCATTGAAGTCTATGGCGGTTCGCCGGGTTCGCCGGTTCGCGAACATTTGTGGCGGTTCGCGCTCGCGATTTTATGTTCGCGACATCACTAATAACAGCACAAGACATCATTATTACTGTAGTTTTTTAACAGTACACTAAGGTAATGTTTGGCGATAGTAGTATATTACAATTCACGTTGAGTTATTTCTAGAAAATAGGATAAAATATTTTACGGCTCTCTTTGAGGACCCATTTGGGCCCTCTTATACCCCCTTTTTTCTGTACATTGGCGTAATAGCCCTGTAGATAAATTGCATAAGAGATCCTGTGCAATAATGAAAATGAATGTAAGTGTGAAAGTGGACAACCAAAAATTGATTTTCAAGAGAAAATATAAAAGGATAGGGAATAGAAGAGGCATGGGAAAATAAGGATAATCTGTAATGAAATTCCATATAGCACACAGAGGAAAACAGAATAAAAAAGTAAAGAGATGGGAATTAGAGTGATATCTCAAAATGCTAGGGGATTAAATACCCCCTACAAAAGAAGAGTTGCTCTTGCAAGTTTTCTTAAACTGAAAGCAGATATTGTACTCCTGCAAGAGACACACTGGAGGGAAGGTAAATCACAGGCATTGTTTAGTAGATACTTTGATGAACCAATTACATCATCGTATAACTCAAAATCTAGAGGAGTAGGTATCCTATTTAGTAAAACATTTAGTATATCGGAACATCATAGAATCCCAGATAAAGAGGGAAGATTTATTATTTGGCAGGGGAAAATAAACGAAGAAACATATACTATATCAAATTTATACCTCCCTAACTATAACCAAATGAAATGTTTTAGGAAAATACTTAAACAAATAAATCAGAAAAAAAAGGTAGGTTAATTATGGGAGGGGACTTTAATATGGCATTTGATCCAACAATAGATAGATAAGCTATAAATAAAGGAAAAGGAATTCCCGATACTTTAATGAGAACTGCAAAACAACTCTCCCTGGAAATTCTTAAAAATGGTCTATACAATGTATGGAGATCTTATAATCCGGAAGTAAAAGATTATACATATTTTTCAGGAAGACATCAATGTTATACACGGATAGACCATTTTTTTACAGATATTAAAACATTGGAAAAGGTCAAGTCCATTAAAATAGGCGATATTACTTGGTCAGATCATGGAGCAATTAGTCTAATACTGGAAGACTCTAAAAATGCATTCAAACCTAAGCAATGGAAAATGGATAGTTGCCTGTTGAAATCAGAAAAATTTACAAATAAAATAAGAAAAGAAATTGGTAGCTTCTTTGACTTAAATAAAAAATCTGTTAACTTAGATACAACTATCTGGTGTACACATAATGCTTTTATAAGGGAATTATTTATCGCCAGAAGTGCATATCTTAATAATAACAGAGGAATAACACTGAGAGAACTATATATAGAAGTAAATGTTCTGCAAAACAAGAACAAAAAAAACCCAGATCCTAATATTATATTACAAATCAAGGAAGTTAATAAACAAATACAGAAAATCCATCAGGAACAAATAGATAAAGCAATTCGCAGGTCTCAAGAAGACCATTATATTATGGGAAATAGGGCTGGAAAACGTCTTCTCAATAAAATTAGAAAACAGCGGGTTAAACAAAGTATAATAAGTATTAGAGATATAAATAATAGGAAACAAAATCATCCGAGGGAAATTGGTAAGGTTTTCCAGACATACTATCAATCTTTATATAATCTTGAAATAAGCGAGAACTTTCCAAGACCCTCTAAAGAAGGGATCGAGAAATTTTTAGGGCAAATTAAACTACCTAGAATAACTAAGGAGCAATTAATAGAATTAAACAAAGAGATTACATTGAAGGAAGTAGAACAAGTTATTACAGATTTAAAAGTTAATAAAGCTCCTGGTTTAGATGGATCTAATGGGAACTATTACAAGATGTTTCTTAAGGAACTAAGTCCTAATCTATGTAATATGTTTAATGAAATTAAAAAACTGGGAAGATTCCATCTGAAATGACAGAAGCTAATATTGTTAATATTCCCAAACCAGGGAAAGACCCAGAAAATTTTAAAAACTATAGGCCAATATCCCTATTAAATATAGATACGAAAATGTATGCCAAGATTTTAGCTAATAGGCTCAAAAAGTATGTCTCTAACCCAGTCAATTATGATCAAGTTGGTTTTATTCCAAAAAGACATGGCTCAGAGAATACAAGAAGATTAATGAACCTATTATGGCATGCTAAAGCTAAGGATATACCCTTGCTAAATATATCATTGGACGCTGAAACAGCGTTCGATAGGGTAAATTGGCTATATATTGAGGCAGTCTTAGAAAAATTTGGTTTAGAGGAATTTGGCAATAAAGCAATTATGTCACTTTATAGGAACTCTAGAGCGAAGGTGACAGGAATTGATTATGAAACTGAGAAATTTAATATTTATAATGGGACAAGACAAGGATGTCCCCTGTCTCCGTTAATATTTGTTTTGACCCTAGAACCGCTGGCAGAATTAATACGAACATTAGAAGCCATTGCTGGGTTAACAATCGGAGGAAATCAACATAAGGTATTAATGTTCGCTGATGATATGATACTCACTTTGACAGACCCTGTCAGGTCCCTGCCTGTAGTTTGGGACAAGATAGGGGAATTTAGTAAGATTTCCTATTTTAACATCAATGAGATGAAATCGGCACATTGATTTTTGGACTTGGAAAAAAAGATAATGACTATTTAAAAAAAAATTTTTTTTTGCTGAACTGGAAAAGTAAGGGCATTTGCCATTTGGGGATACATTTTACAGCATCAATCAGGTCTATTTTGAAAAATAATATGGAGATAGTTTTTAAGCAGATCAGACAGGAGATTTCATAATGGAAACCCGAACAATTGTCCTGGTCTGGCAGAATTGCATTGATAAAAATGGTGATTGTTCCTAAAATAACATATATATGGAGATGTATTCCACAAATGGGAACAACAAAAATAGGTCAAATATTTGATAATAGTATATGAGCTTATTACAAAAATATCAGAATATAGATATTAATTGGCTCAAGTACATGTCCATTATAAAGGAATTGAGATCTCAAGGTATTTGTTTGAATAAATTCAGAGATTATTCAATACTGGAACATATTAACATAGAGGTCCAAGAACCCATACTATTTCTAAATGCAATAATATATTAAAAACCAGAGAAGAAAGTAGGAAAACAAATAGAATGACTAAATGGGAACAAGATTTGGAATGTGTATGGACAAAAGAAATCTGGTTTAGAGCATGCTCTTTAGTAAAAAAGACCACTTTATGTATTTCATATAGAGAACTATGCTTTAAACTAACACAGAGGTGGCATATGGTATCCACGAATATGAATAGAGTTAGTAATATATATTCAGAAAAGTGTTGGAGAGGATGTGATGATAGGGATTCCCATTTACATATTTGGTGGGAATGCCCACACATACAACAATATTGGAATACTTGTATAGAACAGATAGAAGTAATAACAAGTATAAAGATAACTATGAGTCCAGCAATATTGCTATTTCACATGTTTGAGAACCAAAACTTGCACAGCAGAGATGGGTTATTTCCCATATATTATTAGTTAGTAAATGGTAAATAGTTAAAAGGTGGAATTCTAAGGAAACCCCCAAATTGTCTGATATTGAGGGGACAGTAGATAGGGATAGGGAGATGGAAAGGGAATGATACAATATAATAAGAAAGAAGAAAAAATAGCTAAAAATGGTTAAAATGGGATAATAAAAAATAAATAAATATATAAACCCTAAGGTTACACCCCTGATCTCTTTGCTTGAATATCGTTATAAATATAGCCTATCTTTCCAATGCTGTATTAGATACATGGATTCCTTATATTAAGATCTATAGGAGAAAGTTAAATAGAGCAATTATCAATTGGTTGGAGTGGTAGAATGAATGTTTATGTATAAATTGGATAATGTATTACATGTATTGGATGTTGTGATTTTATGTGAATTTTTTTTACCCAATTTGGTATGAAATAAAAGTATTTATTTGGGAAAGTTCATTTTCTATATGTTGGGATTTTTTTCTGTACTATCCTGTTTTATGTCTGCCACTTTTGGGATGCTGCATTTGGCTTCTCGTTGAGGGTTAGAGGTTGTTGTAGAGCAAAGAGGAATAATACGTTGATTTTCTATATTACTGTTGGTAATGTTTGCTGTACTATCATGTTTTGTGTCCGCCACTTATATTTTAGTTATGGGTTCTGTTGAGAGCTTTTTGGGGTGCAAGTATGTTTCTTTTAGAATTTGATATGTGTTAGCAATATTTATAGAAGTGTGGTGTTTTGGGTTTGCTGTAATTTGTATTGAGGCTTATTATTTTTTTGGTTACTTTTCATATTGGTGGTCAGGAAAGATGTGATTTTTTTTTTGTGTTTTTACTTGTTATACTATACCTTGATTGAAGTCTTTTTGCTGTATGAATGACAGAGGGTCCCCTACTGCTAATGTTGATCCGCCAGTCTTCAAGTAGTGTCTGTTTTGAAAGAGAAAGGTAAATGGTTAATTGTCTATTTTTTTTTTTTTTTTGGAAAAGCATGGTCTTTTTCTGCATGTAATGTATTTTTTTTTTATCTTACCTCTTCTTTCTTTGTCTTGTTTAAAAGTGATCCCCTTTCACAGTCCACGCTGCAAATTCTTGAGTGACGCTGTTGATGCAGAGTCTGTTAAAACTGTGCAAAAAAGGCAAAGATGAAGCTGTAGGTTAAATATGTATGTGTGTAATTTTTTTTTTTGTGGCATTATTTTCTGTGAATCAATGTCACTTGAATATATTTATTTGAGTTAAGATGAGCTTGTTGTAGGGCCCATACACATATGTGGGTATTTCAAATGTCACTATACATGACTGAAGTCTTTGGTGTCAATCTTTCAATTTTTTTTTTTTAGGGGGGTCTTTCTTAATAAATCAAATGTATTATAGCTTACCTCTCTGTTGGAATTTGCAGATTGTGAAGTTGTAAATTGGTAAGTAATTCTCTTCTGAAGTAACGGCAGCAGTGAACTGTCCAGTCACACTGTTCATCACCTGAGGAGAAATGTAGAATTTTCTGGAAAGTGGGCAGCATTTATAAACTTTGAGGTGGTTGAAACCGTTAGAACGCAATAGGCCTGCGGGGTCGGCATTTGCGGGCCTAAAGTCCGCAGTTGCTGGCAAGGAGCGCCTTTTGCTTCACGAGGGCCGCAGGCTCACAAGGCGAGCATGCAGCGTTGGCAACGACCCGCATGCTCACAACTATATATGTGATAAAAATGTAAAAACCTGCTCTCAAATCTTCACTGCTCTCTCAAATATCAAAAACCACCAACTCCTGGACCTGCATGCTACTTTGTCCGAAACCACAACACAGCTCTAGGGCAGGTTTCCCGCAGCTTTATTATCTATTACTGTCAATCATTATCCGTTAGATCATTATCTATTGGCTCCAAGGGCTGTGGCGCACACTGCAATTAAGGGATTGGCTTGTAACTTTGACCACCATGTATTACAGCCCACATACGGTTTAATCTTCAGGTCTGTAATTGAGGGTTTGAGTAAATTAAATAAATCTATATGTATAACAAATTTGGAACCCAGAGTCAAAAGTTCAATTTGAAGGTAATTAGAAGTTGGCAATTAAATGATGGCCTATATACTGTATGTTCATTCATTATATTCCCATTTTATGTGTCTGTAAAACTTCCTAATTTAAGTCAACATGGACGATTTAGTCCTTCTATCCTCTCTCATGTACACAATACTATATCCAAAAGAAAGGTGTTAACTTACTACATATGCAAGTTGTCTTAACCTAATATCATGAATAGAAAGAGCAAAAAAAATATGGTTCAAACTATCCCACGAGAGGATACAAACTAATTATTGACTGATATCTGACTAATTACATTCTTACTTGACTTATAACACTGCTAGATTGAAAAATGATTTGTTTATACAAAATATCCCTATATTTGTAACCTTCATATACTAAATATAATATTTGTATATTCATCTTTTGAACAATGACATAGTATTATGGTATAATTTGACATAGAATCCCATGCAACAGCTTGTTTTGAGGAAAACAAAATAATGAATGTTAATTTAATTCAATTGAGCATAAATATTTAAAAAATATTCTTATTTATAATTGCCATAGGTAAGCACTTTTAAATTAAAAACAATGGAAAGGCATTATGCAAAATGTTTTGGTTTTTTGTCAGAATAAAATAAATATTTACATTATTGCAGCATTGTTATTACAACTACATAAAACTTGAAACTTACAAACTGAAAAGATTAACTTATTCATTTTATTAATTAGTTTAAAAAATATACAGTAGCTTTGCATCATTGTCATGTCTAGTATAGCATGGAGAGAAAATATATAGAAAACATAATAATCAACGTATTTGTTTTACAATCACTAATTTTATATTTTATATTCATAGCATCAATTTTGTAATCAGTTTTGCTTAGCCTTCATTTTGTACTTGGTAATAAGAAGGTAGTGATTGACCCCCTGTGATTGAGTATGCAGGTTTATTAAGAATAATTGTTTGTTTGTCCTCTGAGAAAGGTGCCTTGCGTGGGCTACATGATTGATTTTTGCTTCTTTGTTTATGAAGGCTGCCAAGCCATTCTTTATATGTGCCTTTTTGCTGAAATATTGAATAGTACTAAGCTTTATTGTGCTTTTTTGAAGGTTTGTTTCAAGCTTGACTGTAACTGTATCTTACACACTCATCCTAGCTTGACTGTATTGCATTTTATGAACTAACTGTGTTGCAAAACGTTTACCATGGAATATCATTTAATAACATTGCTATTTAATTACCCCATGTGTATTTGTTCATTTTCCTAAATTTGAATGTGTGATATGCCTGATGTTATTGCAGAATTATAGCATCCAATGAGCCATGGAATCAGTACCTTAACCAAGACGCCCTGGTGACCCATGTGAATCCCCATCGTATAGTGACCAGGGATTACTGAATAGCGAAAAGTGGGTTGGGTACATAGCAACGCGGACATAGAAAGTGACTGAGCAAATAGATGACTAGAATCGGTTGTGGTCTTTTCGTTAGGTGAGGGTCCTAGAAAGACCTAAATGAGTGTTCATCTGTAATCTGGAACAGGCAGATCTTTTCATTTTTTTCACTGCTGGTGTGTAAAGTCCCTCTTATCCTATTAGCTTGATAGAATTGTTGTCTGGTGTCTGAATAAGGTTGGTTGGGAGACTAATTGATCGTAAACTACACTAAACACGTCTGCTAAAATTATTAAGTTATTTACTCAAAATGTTATTATGCCAAATGTTATTATTAATCAATCACTGCAGTTTAATAGTCAGAAATGGGGGGAATGTACCTTTAAATGTCCTAAACCCTGGGCAAAAGAGGGAGTATGTGACTTAAGGCAGCTCTAGTGAGGAAGAAAATAGTGAAGGATAAGACAGTGAAGGAGATAATAGTGAATAATCATGTATTGAGGAGGTTCAAGCAAAGAAGGCACCACAGAGAGAGGAAACAGATTAGTAGAAACAAGAGAGGAAAACCTATAGTAGGTAGGCAAAAGGGAAAAGCCTATACCCTAAGTGCAGTAAATGCAGAAAAAAGAGTTAAAAACAAAAACACGGAAATGCCAAGCATAGAGGAAATCAAGGCTAGGGCTAAAAACTAAAGGAACAGGAGCTAAAATCAGAAAGAAAAACATACAACCTACAGTATGTTCCTAACATGTCGAGGGGAGGTGCAGCTGAACCCTGTCAGCAGTAGGAAACAAAGTGAAAAACTAAGAAATTAAAAAGGGGGATGTCAGGCCTTTCAATTGCCAGTCCTAAAGCCTCGAGGAAGTAATAATAATAATCTAAGGCTGGCTGATATAATATTAAGGTATCGGGTTACTATTATACTGTGCTTTTCTGGCAGGATGGATGGAGCAGGTAACCCCTTTTGATCCTTGGCCAAGGGAGATATAGTAGATGCATTAACTGATAAATGAAGGGACTGGACATTCAAATTGAGCCTACACTTGTATGAAAAATGTCAGGATGTCTGGAACCAACAACAGCTTAAGGGTAATAATGCCCAGAAGGGGTAAATATACCCCTTAATCAGGACCCAAAACTCCTAATGGAAGGCTGGTAAATAGGTATGTACCCTGGGGGCTTAGGGGTATGGAAGGGTTTCCACAGAGAGTACTATCCTTACCCAAGGGAGTGAGCAAGTGGATTGCCAAATTTGAGTGCTTGACTGCAGGACAAGCCATATGGGGTACGAAAGAATTGTAAGCCACCGTGCAAATACAATATTTACTACTGCAGGGATTGAAACTGTAATGAATACCACTGTTTATGATGGAGCCACATTTAATTCACATAGGGGTAATTTATGGAAGTTTATTTGCATACTATATTAAATTGTTCAAAAAGATCTGACTTCTCTCATCAAGTTCTCTTTAGGGAAAAATGAGGATCCAGTTGACTACATGCACAGGACCTAACAAATTGGGAGGAGGAGACAGGGGATGCACGGGATGCACCTCCTGCTTCTAATTCGCCGTTCTTCACCTCTATGGAGAATCGGCTTCCAGCTGCCATAAGTTACTCACTTGACCTTGTAGGAGGTTATCAGAGATGCCCACTAATATATACAAAATATTCACTACTGGTAATCTGTACAATATTAATTCCAATTTCACATAGAGCACCATAACATTTTTATGATTTTAGAAATCGTAGCCCGTAAAGGAGCCTGCAAAAGTTATGGCCAATTTATTGGTCACCTTCAGCTACCCGCAAATAATCTGCAGGTTACAGGCGGAAAAACCCTACAGGCCGTCAAATTCCTGACTCTGTCCCAGCTTAGCCTTTGATGTGTCAAGCCTGTAAATGTTACCATCTTAAATCGCTATTAAATAGCTACGAATCCCCAAGGACGCCCTGGTGTCCAAGCCTGTAAATGGCAAATGGAGCCAAAAAAACTATGGGTACTAGAGAGGAAACACAAGGGGGTTAAACTCGTGTCCATAGCACTGTAAAAGCAAATAGAAACACACTACTGTATTTTAAATTAAAGGATAATTGATGTAATGTATTAATATTAATAGCACAATAATCTCAAGCCAGCAAATCAGCAATACATTTTTTTTTAATTTCATGTTTAATTTCCATGTTATATAAATCTTGGCAATCAATGTGTTAATACATATAATAGAACTCGCATGGACTAGAATATCATATTTATTGATTATTTCATTTTGCATTATTCCTGGATTGCGGGCCTGATCGCAACTTGTACTTCAAACCCGTAAGTGAGTGAGATCTAACCTCCATTTTTTTTGTGACGTAATGATGACGATCTCTTTTACTGTTGACTCTGTCTAAACCCGTAACCACGGGTTTGAGTATTTAATAATGTTCATGGCCACAAATGCAACGGATTTGGACGTATGTTGCGGACTTGTCTAATTTAATCGCTCTGTAACGCCTCCAAATTTAATGGTGCTCATAGTCTGGCCAGCCTTTCCACTGTGGTAATTCTTAAGGTGAATACCATCATGTCACTAACTAAAGAACAGGAAACACTTTACAGTACATTTTTCATTATGGACTACTGATCAAGGAGACATTGGACTGATAAGATCAGCCGACCAAGTGTAGATACAGCTGAAACCTGGAGATAAGTGGCCCAGAATATGACAATATTCCATGTCAAAGTACAGCATGGAATCAAGGGGTCATGTACTCTAAGTGATCATAAATCAAAATGCAATGGAACAGAAGACCATCCCCTATGATTCCAAAGTAACTCTATTTCAATGTTGCAACTAAAAAAAAAGAAAAACATTAAATATATAAGGATATAAAAAAAGTACCTATATATATATATATATATATATATATATATATATATATATATATATATATATATACACAAAGTAAGTCAATGTTACAGTTTCAGTATACTAAATGTAATAAGGTATACAAACAGCCTTGTCCTAGCACTCTTGTGGAAGACCATTTGGCTGTCAGAATACTACAGGTTTCCCAGGCTACTGTTTAATAGCCGATGTCTGTGTTACCAAAGTTGCTTTTAATACAAATACAGTATTCAAAGGTAGGTATACACGCTAAAAGCGTTTTTGTTACAGTTTACTGAAGTTTAGGTACTCACACACAAGCTCCACAAATCCTCAGTGTCAGCTTGGCGCTACCTGACAAACACAGAAAAAAAGCGCATGGACTTTCTACCTCAGGGCTGTATGCTAAGGACCTCCTGGTTACAGCTCCAGCAGCTCCGTCGTACATTTCCCTGCAACTAAGGCAGATTCTTCAGGGATGCTTACTGGCAGTGTTTGACGCCAACTATTTAAAGGTACAAGCTCCACCTCTTGGATGATGCATAAAGCATCAAACAGTTCCTTTTAAGGTAGAACAGGCTTATTCTAGATACATAATGTGTCAAACCACTCCTTTTAAGGTAGAATGGGCGTAACTTACATTATTTCTAGAGTATGCTTAAATGGTTTATGGCAATAAAACAAAAACACTAAAGAAATATTTGATAATAAATCTCAATTCATATATCTTTTACCAGTTTGTCAACAAGGCAAATATATAGATAATTTTTACATCAGATAATAAAAATATATTACTGAAGATCATTGACCAAGGAGCAACATTAAAGAAGCCAATTTAAATATTAAGGGACTTTGAAAGTAGAAATAGAAACGCTTATCCAGACAAGGACATAATTAATGTATATTGGAAGACTAGGGAAAGTCCAGAAATTCAATGTATAAATCAAATAAAAGCAGTATATGTGAATCCTTCGTTAAGGCCCCCAGACGACAAACTCTTCAAATGAAAGATCCACTTTGCCTCTCTCCTCAACAACAATAAATCCACATCATCTCTCCGTTTAGAGATCTTTATTTCTTATATGCCACAAAATTGCAGGCACATAATATCCCCATCCTGTGATGAATTTACATGTCTTGCCACAGGTACCTCATATTGATTGCTGATGGAATTGATGTGCCTCAGTACGCATCGTCTCAGTTGGCGACTCGTTTTGCCTACGTACTGGAGTCAACATGTACATGTAATTAGGTACACAACCGCCGTGGTACGGCAGTTTATGAAGTCACATATACAATACTCTTTACTCTTTTTGGTTTCCGAAAACTTCTTACTAGTAGACATGTGTTTACATGCCTTGCAATTACCACAGGCCATTGAACCTAGGGGGCGTGTAGTTTGCCAAGTGCTCCCAGACTTCATGGGGGACACATAATGAATATGAACTAAACAGTCTCTCAATGTTGGCGCTCTTTTAAATGTTATAGCCGTTTGCTCAGAATAACAGTTTCCAATTCCTTATTGGAGGTTAAAATGTGCCAATGTTTTTGAAAGATTGCCAGTATATCTTTACATAATGGGTTGAATGTTCCAATCATTCTAACTATATCCTGAGTGTTGGGGTCTCCTACTTTGTATACTTGGTGGCTCGGAACTCAGGGCCCCTCAGAATTCTGAGGAACTGCGCCAATAAAGGTACACACACACAAGGTAGTATGTAAGCACAGTTCATTTATTTCCTGTCAGAACATAGATTGAATAGTAACACAAAAAAAGGTGGTTACTGAGGCGGTTGGTTTCTGTGGGCAAACAGTTCCAAGAGCAAACTAAAGCAATGTGTGGTTTTCTAAGTATAAAAAAGGAACCCCCTGCGAGTCAGCAATGTCGCCATATGTCCCAGGCATGTTACTGAGGTTGATCTGTTTCTTCATAGATAGTTTAGCACAAAACATTAACTCCTTCATGTGATATTAACCCCTTCATTACCCTCTTAGATCACAACGTGATCTTTATAAAAATAAAATAATGCAAGCTGACTGGTTCGTATTAGGGCTCAAGACCCAAGATACGAACCAGTACTTGAATTTCCTGCAACCTGGAGATTGGCATATCACAGGGAGTCCTTTGCACGTTTATATAGTAGAGGGTAGTCTAGCGTAGAATCCTTTTAAGTAGTGCCCTACAACATGCGATAAGTGTACAGAGGAATAAATTATACACTCGTATTATATTTTTATGGGAAATACGTGCGTATGAGTTGTTGCATCCATATAGAGTTAAGTGGTGTGGCTGATTGTACATAAGTAAAGAAGTTCCATTTTATAGGTTTTGTACTGCCATTGTAATATATGTGGTTTTGGGTGAAATTCTCGGCTGGGAGACCAAATAGAGGCATACCCATTTCCCCATGTGTAGATACGTGGGCACATATCCAACAATTAGAGAGGTTAAATGAGTGGGCATATCCTTGTAACATTACAGAAAATGTATTACGTTCCCAGGGATGATTTTGTATAATGGTATTATCATGTGTGGATCTCTTGTGCCTATGAGGTGAGCTAGTATTGGTGTGAGTGTTATTGTGTTTACCACAAACAGACTTTAATGGTCCCAGTTCGTCTGGGTCATAATGACAATTAAGAACTGTCCACAAGGGTAAATAAATCAGGAGCATAATGCACATCAACAGGAGAAAGTTCTTCCAAGCATTTTGTGGATGCAGGAGTAGGTTTGACATTTTTATTATCGCTGTCTTCAATCACTTTCACGGGGACTTTGTCACCTGCTTCACCCCTCTTTGGGCACAGCTTCAGACGAGATGCGTGGATCCAGATGTCCTGTGAGTCAGTGAGGACAGCTGTCCTGGTTACTGCTCCAACGGTAGTCGGTGGTCCGAATGGGAAGCCTCCCTTCTTTGCTCTGTTCAGTTATTGGACACAGACGAGGTCACCTGGCTGGAACAGATGTATTGGTTCCTGTGAGGGTAAAGGAAAGTGAGAAGAAGCATCACCATAGATGCCATTCAATGTATCAATCAATTGTTGCCCATATTGTTCTCTTATAAGATCAAGATCACCAGACATAATTACAATGGGGCCTTTTAACCAAGGAGTTGGAAATGGTCTTCCCATTAGAATCTCAAAAGGGGACAATTTGGTAGACTTATTAGGAGTCATCCTAATTTCTGCTAGAATGGCAAGTATTTTTGACAGTTCACCCATGTACCTGCAGTGGCCTTTGTAAGTTTTTCCTTAATAGTGCGGTTCATTCTTTCCACTATGCCTGAACTCTGAGGATGGTAAGGGATATGGAATTTCCAGGTTATCTGCAGCCATTGTACCAGTTCCTTAATTACCGTACTAATAAAGGCTGGTCCATTATCAGAGTTAATTTGCAATGGGCATCCATATCTCGGTATTACCTCGGTAGTTAATATTTTAGCTACCGTCTTAGCATCCTCTCTTTGTGTTACAAAGGCCTCAGGCCACCGTGAGAACTGGTCTACTATCACCAACAGGTATAATTGCTTTGATCCTGTCTTTGGGATATGAGTAAAATCAATTTGTAAATGGGTGAATGGAGCTGTGGGTGCAGGCCAATTATCATGTAATGCTTTGTTAGGTACTGTAGAATTATTCAGAGACACTGTATACATCTTTGTATGTATGTCTGGCAGTGTGATTTTAAGTTTCTGATGCAAAAAGACAGTTGTAACTGTTGCATGGTTGCTTTAATTCCTTTGTGTCCCACCCCGTGTGCCTGTCCTATGAATATTGGGGCACTACTCTCAGGTATCCCTATCTTCCCCTCTTTTGAGAAAAGGCCATTTATGTGCTTTTCTAGACCATGTGACTGCCAATATGATAAATCATCAGGTGTTGCAAAGCCTTGTAATTCATGAATCAGGATATCTGGTGGGCACGATGGGGGCTGGAGAAGGGCAAAAGTATGGGTGGGTGTAGGAATTACGGCGGCAGCAGTTTTAGCAACTTGATCGGCCAAGGCGTTTCCTCTAGAAACGAAGTCTGTGCGGTTAGTGTGTGCCCGCCAATGGATAATGGCAATGTCTTTCGGTAACTGGATAGCTTGTAGTAAAGAATTAATGAGAAGCCTCTTTGCTGCCATATTTTTCCAAAATCATGAACCACACCAAAGGCATAACGGGAGTCAGTGTAAATGTTTACAGATTTTTTTTGCAAAAAGGTAACATGCTTTTGTAAGGGTGATAAGTTCAGCAGCTTGGGACCTGCTTCAAGTACAACATCTCGTAGCTGAACTACAGCAAAACCTGTTTTATAGACCCCATCTGCAGGTCTAGAACATGACCCATCAACAAACACATTCTCAGCATGGTCAATAGGCATGTCCAGTAGGTCAGGTCGAGTTGAAGTGGAGTCATGTATAGTGGTAAGACAGTCATTGCAGCTGTTCATGGTCATCAGAAGATGTAGGGTTGCTAGTTAATATAGCTTTTAAGACGGCAATAGGACCTGAATTAGGTGCGCTGTATTTAACGTCTAGATTAGTGTGGTTAAGCAGGATGCATTCATAACCACTGAGGCGTTGAGTAGTCATGTGTTGTTTGGTTAGGTTTTTAAGTAACTGTAACACTTGGTGACTGGTGTGGAGGATGGTAGAATGTCCCAAGGTGACAGTATTAGCTGACTCTACGGCCATTGCACAAGCAGCTAATGCTCGGAGACACGCCAGCATCCCCTGGACCAGAGTAGAGACTACTTTGGAAAAGAATGCTACGGGACGCATACTACCTCCGTGATCTTGGGCACAGACCGCGGCCATGGTTTTACAGTTGTCCCTTGAATACAAATGAAAAGGTTTACAATAATCAGGTAGTCCTAAAACGGGGGCCTGCATAATGCTGTTAAGGTCACAAAAGCTTTAGTCATGTCTGGAGTCCACTGAATATGTTTTTAGGCTGTCCCCTTTAGCAGCCGTACGTAAAATGGAGTCATAGTGAGCATTCAGGGATCCATTGCCTGCAATACATGTGTTGCCCCCATTTGTATTTTGTTTTTAGTTACCTTGTGACCTTCAGCTGCTAGGTGCTGTAGCAAACTGAGTGAATCCTGTCTATTGGCTTCCCCGGTAGGAGTACATACCAACAGTAGGTCATTTGACTTATTGAATGGGGACAGAACCATGACACGGGTCCATGACCGCAAGGTATTGTTGGAGCACTAGTGAGTAAGCAGCTGGTGAATCCACGTAGCCTTAGGGGAAGATGGGTCCATGTTAATTGGCGCCCATCAAAAATGAAAGCCATAAGTAGTTGTGTCTCAAAGTCCAATGGGACCAAAAATAATGCGTTTGATAAATCAATAATAATAAATATATTGGCGTCATGGGAAATGGCCGTAATGAGAGCAGTGATATCAGGGACAATCAGGGCAATTGGGATGACTAAGAAATTAATTGTCCTTAAATCCTGGACAAATCTAAAGTCATTGTCACACAATGGAAGGGACGTTAGTATCAGAGTCCAAAAGTCTGTGTAACAAGTCTGATGTCAGTCTGAGTCATGGTGTCCTTGACACATTCTCTTCAGATACATCATATATGTAGAAGGATTAATTCGGGGGTTAAGGGCTGCCTGTTTTCTCTTTCCGTATTTACCACTTGTAATCTATTCAAAAACTGACTCCATTTTGGATCAAATTCACATACAAAATCTCTCTTTCAAATCACTTGCTATTTACCTTTTTTTTATATATATGCCGGCTTTAGAAATATATTTCAGTGGTGGACACGATCGCTACAGCCTTAAAGACACAGAGGAAAATTCTCTAACCTGCATTTCTCAATTGTATTTCAAAGAAAAGAAAGCACAGCAAACACTTACAAATTTATTTGCAGCAAAACATAAGACAATCCATCTACTTTATAAACAAAAGCAATCAGAATATTATATAAATGTATGTAAAGAAAAAATTCCTTTATATTTCTGTGTTCGTATTTCTTTTATTATCCCTTATCTCAATTGCTCTTTCACGGGACCTTATGTTGCGCTTTGCATGATTCCCCCAGGTTGGGAGGTGGGTATTGTTTAGACTGGGAAGTACCCATTTTCAACTATACTTCTACTCTTTTTTTCTTTGGTAGTCGTCTCAGTAGACAACTTAACCTTATTTGTTAACACGTTGGTCAATCAGAGAATATAGCGGCTGTACTGAGCTGAAATAGCTCCGACAATTCCGACAGTATTTTCGAGTTGATTACTTAAGACCAAATGTGTCAGCAAATATCCCTAATTCTTTCTCTTTTGACTGTCACTTGCTTTCGTTTTCTGCGTGTCAACGGGTTTCCCCTAGACACAGAAACGGGGCGTCTTACAGTCTCCAGAGTTTTTGCTATATGGTCTGGTACGAAATAACAAAAGAGCTCTTATCTTAAACAGCATAGCAATACAGCAAAATTCATGAGCAAGCAAAAGCGGATTTGGGGCCCTGTCAACCAAGCCGTCAAGTATATATTTATATCAATCTTATCCTTTCTATTCCCACCATAGGAATATTATATATATATATATATATATATATATATCGCCTTGATATATATATATGGCCTCCCAGAGGCCTAATTTTACACTCTCTTCCTTAGAGAGTCTCCCTTCCTCAGGGATTACCTGCCATCTACCAACGACTTAATTCTTCATTCTCATTACTGCACGGAGTGTGTGCCCAACTTATTTGCTTGTATACAGTTTACAAAGGACGACGAGAGTGGGAGCAAAGGAAGGTGCAAATAGACACAATTCACTCTACTCACCCACTCCATCGTACTTCGATATCTGTATCCCACTTCTCGACACCAGTTTGTTGGGGTCTCCTATTTCGTATACTTGGTGGCTCTGAACTCAGGGCCCCTCAGAATTCTGAGGAACTGCGCCAATAAAGGTACACACACACAAGGTAGTATGTAAGCACAGTTCATTTATTTCCTGTCAGAACATAGATTATATAGTAACACAAAAAAAGGTGGTTACGGAGGCGGTTGGTTTCTGTGGGCAAACAGTTCCAAGAGCAAACTGAAGCAATCTGTGGTTTTCTAAGTATAAAACAGGAACTCCCTGCGAGTCAGCAATGTCACCATATGTCCCATGCATGTTACTGAGGTTGGTCTGTTTCTTCATAGATAGTTTAGCACAAAACATTAACTCCTTCATGTGATATTAACCCCTTCACTGAGCAGATTCAGGTTGAGTTCCCAAATGTTATAACAGTTCATTGTCTTCATTTCTACTCTTCCATATGCCTTTTTAAGGACATTATGTGAGTATCCCCTTGACTTAAATCGATAATATAGCTCCCTTGCTTGTAATTTATTATCTTCTTCATTCAAGCAATTTCATAGCAGCCTCAGGTATTGGCCATAAGGGATACTGTCCAAAAGATGTTTTGGATGATGGCTAGATTTCATAAGCAAACTATTTGTTGCAGCCTTCTTGTGATTAGTCTTTGTGACAATTGTGTTGAACTCAGTTTTCCTTGTAGTTAGATCCAAAAACTCAACTTTTTGGGGGCTTGTTGTATATGTCAATTTCAGACCAATCTCATTGCAATTTAGATGACTGATGAAACTTCTGAGGTCTTCTTCTGACCCATTCCAGATTAACAAAATGTCATCTATATAACGCAGCCAAACTCTAACGTTGTCAGTATACAAATTCATCACAAAAGACTTGTTGATCTTCCAATCATCCTTCACATTGGATAAATATAACTCTATCACACTAGTAATGGACACCACCCTCTATGTGAGCCATGCAGTAACTGCCCTAATCCCTAAGGCTAATACTTGCCTCACAGTACAGAGGAGTTTAGGGTATGAAGTCTTGCTCACACAACAAAAACGGAATATAGTTTGCTGCTGCATTGTCAACCCCCCCCCCCCCCTCCTTCTGGCAAGTCCAAATGAATGCATTCCAAATGACTGTGTTCGACTTAGCACACAGGAAACAACACTGAGGGAAGATATACAAGCTGACCGTCCAATGCTGATTATACCTTGTTCATGGATGGGTCAGCATCAATATCAACCACAGAAGAATGTCTGGTGTGGACCACTATAATACTCCTGGAAGACTACACCTTTAAAGTCCTAAAGGCTGTAAAGCGCCTCACTACCTACTCAGCACAGTAAGTATACAGTAGCTATTTGCCCTCACAGAAGCTTTCCTTGTTGTCAATTGGCACATAGCAACCATATACACTGATTTAGAGAACAGCCCACTTAAACATACAAAACTGCTTCTAAAGCTTTTGATGCTGTCCATGCTTCAAAGCACCTTGCCATTGTTAAGGGTACAGCCCACACCAGAGGTACTAAACTTGTCTCAGGGACACTGCCTGGCTGATGAAACTTCCAAGGCTGTGGCCAGAGACATCTGTGCACCAATCATGGTGTCTTTAGCAGATTACCCAAAACCTGTGACCTCTGTGGAGATAAAATGCTTGTATTCCAACAAGTTCTGGATCTACAAAAATTAGCCCTTGTCGCTGAAAGACAATTATGGACTACCAGAGGATGTGTGCCTGACCCAACCAGAGGCCTAATCAGACATGCCTGCACAGGTAAAGTGGCACTCCCAAAAACTCTCCTCCCAGAAGTGTTTTGTCAAACAAATGGTCCATCCCATTGGTCCAGACATCACATGATGAAGGCTATAACTCAGTACTACTACCCGTCTTATTTGTCGGCTTCCATCCAGAGCTACATTAACAACTGTGCCTTATGTAAGATGCACAATCCTGCAATTACTGTAATTAGTCCATTGGTACATGTACTTCTTATGGGCCCCTTTCAGGACTTGGTGATAGACTTCATTGATATCACTGAACAAAAGGAGACATACCTTGATGTCCTAGCCATAATCTACATCTGCCTCAATCCATCTGTATTATCTGACGTCATTGTAGCTAATTGCCTTGTGAGGGAAGTATTTTTCAGATTTCGGGAATTCACAAACCTCAAGTAAGATAATGGTACTCATTTCACAAATAATGTAAGGACCCCAGTGTGCAAAATGTTAACTAGCTCATATTTTCCTGGGTGTATCACCTACAATCTAATGGTATTGTAGCACATGCAAATTGTATCTTGAAAACCAAACTTGCTTACCAAGCTTCGTCATAAAACTAAGAAAAACTGGGTCCATTGTCTTCACCTTCACCTGGTACTTATGAGTACGCACAATTCATGCAATAGAGTAACTCACCTCATCCCTCATGAGATGTTGACAGATAGACTGATTCTTACCCCTTTTTCTAGATCTGATTTGTCTTTTTCCCCATTTAGACATTTTGACTGATGTACTACAATAAAAAACTTAAGTGCTAACGACTGACATATTATGTATCCACTCCAGAAGAAATATTACTTCTGTCCTAGTGATTTTGTCGTTGTAAAAGTCTTTGAGCAAAAGGGAAACTCTTCACACTGAGAATGACCATTCCTGGTGGTACTTGCCACCCCCAGAGCAGTTAATATAGTTAAAAAGCACTAGTGGATTCACAATTTACACTGCACTGCTGTCCTGGTTCAATTTTGCTTCAGTTCTCTTGAACTATATGATATTATTGCTTTTCTCTTTCCCATTTACAGTTTAAACTTTCGGAATTCAAATTAACCATGCATGTACGACCAAAAAAGATGTAACAGATTCTCAGGGCACACATTTAACCATACATGTCTGGCATTAGCCACTAATTTAAGATTTTATAATTGTATTAAGAATATTCACCCTGGTAAACTGTGCTTGTTCAAACATGGCCATGCATGTCTGCAACAAATTCCTCTGTTAATTCCATTCTGTTTTGACCCGGTTGTCTCTTCCCTTTTCTCCTATATCTAATATGCTGAGGTTATCAGAAGCCTTACTAATTTGTTAAATTAGACCTCACTAACTATTCAAGGGTTTTATTATATTTGTGTTAAATGGGCATACAGATGGCTTATATTTGTGTTAAATGGACATACAGATGAAGGGTGGAAGAATGCTGCTTTGGTGCGGTTGTTCCTGCTATCCATAACACTTCTACTCTTCTTAATGGCCACCCTCACAACATTTCTTCTGTTTCTACCTCTTCAAGATCTGACCTGTCCACATGAAATGCTGAGTCTTACTTTATATTCCCTCATTGGGTCGTTTATCGGGCTTTAGATTTAATTGTTAAACTAGCCAACATAATGGATGATGTTTACACTAATGTTATCAACCAGCACAAAGAAGAACAGATCCACATTTGTATGGTAGCTTTACTAATCACCTGGCTCTTGATTACATGTTAGCCACGAAATTAAGTATTTGTACCTTGGCTGGTAAAGAAAAGTGATCAGTGAAATTCAGCAGTATATTTGCATGAATTCCTCTTTCTCATCTGGTCTTTTTACCTGTTTTTTGCATCCATTCCCCAACCTTTACTCCTATGAAGTCGATTTGCTACTAAACTGGAAAAGAGCTCTTCATACTGGTCCGGCAGTAACCGTGTTCTTAGGGCAGAATAATCCTGGCAGTATAAAAAACATGAAGAAATTGAAGTACAACTAATAATATAATCACCCACCCCGTTAGGTGATCAAGCAGTGCTCTTGAGGTCCAATATGGAAGTTTCCAGACGATTGCAAAGTCTGCTAAAATTGTATAAAATGACTTCTGTCTACTGATGTCGCGAACATCAAATTTTCGGTTCGCGAACCGCGGACGCGAATTCCATCAAACGGACGAACATCTACGAACCGCCATAGACTTCAATGGGCAGGTGAATTTCAAAACCCACAGGGACTCTTTCTGGCCACAATAGTGATGGGAAAGTTGTTTCAAGGGGACTAACACCTGGACTGTGGCATGCTGGAGGGGGATCCATGGCAAAACTCCCACGGAAAATTACATAGTTGATGCAGAGTCTGGTTTTAAGCCATAAAGGGCATAAATCACCTAACATTCCTAAATTGTTTGGAATAACATGCTTTAAACATCAGGTTTGATGTTGTATCGATCAAGTAGTGTAAGGGTTACACCCGCTTCACAGTAACAGACCAATCTCCCTGTTTAATGCACCACAAACAACCGCAAACAGTCCCTTTGCACAACTGCAAACTCCCCATTTGCACAAGGTTGGATACCAAGCTAGCCATGTTCCGTTCCTTGTCCTCACTGCTGTCATTGAAGGTCTATACCTCCACCCAGCCACCAAGGGTCCCCGAAAGGTGACAACAAGCCCCCTGGGACGCCTGCTGCGTTTGGTCTTCCACCTCCTCAAAGCCACCTTCCTCCTCTGACTCCTCTTCTTCAGACTCCCAGAGTCTGGGGGCTTCCACTGCCCAGCATGGAAGATTATACACAGGTCAGAGTCTGGGGGCTTCCACTGCCCAGCATGGAATATTATACACGGGTCAGAGTCTGGGGGCTTCCACTGCCCAGCATGGAAGATTATACACAGGTCAGAGTCTGGGGGCTTCCACTGCACAGCATGGAATATTATACACAGGTCAGAGTCTGGGGGCTTCCACTGCACAGCATGGAAAATTATACGCGTTGCCTCTGTCTGCGTTATTATAAGGTGTGTACTGTTAAGTAGTACTATTCCTATCGATTTAATCCCTATTACGTCCACTATTAGGGGACGTGTATATGGCATGGATTTTTGGAACAGGGAGATGGAAAAAGATGGTTGGTCGGACCTCCTACTTCGAATTTGGGGCACTGCACGTGCAATCTAAGGTGCCACCAGATAGGAGAGTTGTATTTAGTTGTACTACTCATTCCTATCAATTTAATACCTGTTACGTTACCTATCAGGGGACGTGTATATGGCATGGAGTTTTGTAACAGGGAGATGGAAAAAGATGCTTGGTCGGACCTCCTACTTCGAATTTGGGCCACTGCACGTGCAATCTAAGGTGCCAACAGATAGGAGAGGTGTATTAAGTTGTAATACTCATTCCTATCCTTTTAATACCTGTTACGTTACCTATCAGGGGACGTGTATATGGCATGGATTTTTGGAACAGGGAGATGGAAAAAGATGCTTGGTTGGACCTCCTACTTAGAATTTGGGGCACTGCCCGTGCAATCTAAGCTGCCACCAGATAGGAGAGGTGTATTAAGTTGTAATACTCATTCCTATCAGTTTAATACCTGTTACGTTACCTATCAGGGGATGTGTATATGGCATGGATTTTTGGAACAGGGAGATGGAAAAAGATGCTTGGTTGGACCTCCTACTTCGAATTTGGGGCACTGCACGTGCAATCTAAGGTGCCACCAGATAGGAGAGGTGTATTAAGTTGTACTATTCATTCCTATCAGTTTAATACCTGTTTCGTCACCTATAGTTCCTCCCAATAGCATATTCTATATGTCATCAACCGGCCTGTGTGTATTTAGAGAACCACACTTAAGGCCCTTAACCTGGGACAAGGTGGCTTGGCTATCAGAATTGCCTCAGAGCCTTAAAAACTCACCAAACCCCCTAATCAGACACTCACTATCATACTGGAAATGGGCCAAGAAACACATAGGTTTGTTCCCTGGATCCACCCAAATTACCCCTATTCTTGACCTCAGGCCCCGAAACACATGAGCACAACATCACAACACTGGTGGAGGTCAAGGAAACTAGATAGACTGGGAGACTGGTTAGTAAAGGGCCAGATGCTCACCTATGAGGAACTGAGGGACAAGCATGAGCTACCGCTGTCAGAACATTACAATTACTGTAGGCTGAGTCATTTCACACACTCCCTGACCCAGAAACAGGGGACACCAGTCTTAAATTGGTTCCCACCCCCCCCCCCCCCTCTATCAAGGGGGATCATTGGGTCGCTTTACAAATATAAAACATTTGTTACTGGTTGAAGCGACACTGGGGGAAGGACCAGAGTGGGGGAGCCCTGGAGACCCTTCAGAAGCAACCGGCGGCAAAATCAACCCAGGAAAGGAGAGGTCGCTTACTGAAGCCTGCCCTAGGGTAACCCAAGGGTGATTGCCCAGGTTAGATATTGTAAATAATAAGCTAATACTGCTGGAGAGATGATAGCTAATAGGACTTTGGTGTTCCCTGCAGATATACAGTACTCTTTACTATTGTCTGTTTTACCATGTTTTAGGTATCTCTTAAATTGCAATCACAGTAAAAAATAAGAAAAATTATTAACCTAAAAAGTAAAACTAAGAAGGAATAACCAGCTAACTTTCACAAAATGACTTTATTGTAAATATGTATTTTTGCACAACTGTTATGCAAGACTGTTCAAAAATGCTTTATTTTTTATAACATGCTGTACGCCTTCTGACAATAAAAGAATTTAAATGCAAAAATTAGGTATTGTTGCAGTGACCAGAAAAATTGATGTTAGTTTGCCAGGCAGAAAGTGCCCTAAAAAATTGCGTCTTGAACCCTAGTTGGTGGTGGATAAGTCACGCAAGTCAGCCGGCATTCAGGGATAAAATACAGCAGCGTGTGGACCATTATTATCTCAAGGCAGCTCATCTATCAGGCCTTTTTTAATCAAATGTATCGCCCACTATCAGTCCCTTCGGGATCCATCCCTCATTCATCTTAATAAAGGTGAGGTAATCTAGACTTTTTTGACCTAGTGGACTTCTCTTATCAGTGACAAAACCTCCTGCTGCACTGAAGGTCCTTTCTGACAGGACAATTGAAGCGGGGCAGGACAGAAGTTCTATGGCAAATTGGGATAGCTCAGGCCACAGGGCAAGCGTGCACACACAGTAGTCAAGGGGTTCATCGCTCCTCATAGTGTTGATATCTGTAGTTATGGCGAGGTAGTCTGTTACCTGACGGTCGAGTCGTTCTCTGAGGGTGGACCCCGAAGGGCTGTGGCGATGCATAGGACTTAAAAAGCTCTGCATGTCCTCCATCAACAACACGTCTGTAAAGCGTCCTCTCCTTGCCGGCGTGGTCGTGGGAGGAGGAGGATTATGTTCACCTCTTCCTCTGATAGATTGCCTTTGTGCTGTGACATCACCCTTAAACGCTGTGTAAAGCATACTTTTTAATTTATTTTGGTAGTGCTGCATCCTTTCCGACTTGTGGTAATTCGGTAACATTTCAGGCACTTTCTGCTTATACCGGGGGTCTAGTAGCGTGGACACCCAGTACAGGTCATTCTCCTTCATCCTTTTTATACGTGGGTCCCTCAACAGGCACGACAGCATGAAAGACCCCATTTGCACAAGGTTGGATGTCGAGCTAGTCATGTCCCGTTCCTTGTCCTCAGTGATCTCACTGAAGGTATGTTCTTCCCCCCAGCCACGTACAACACCACTGGTACCAGATAGGTGACAACGAGCACCCTGGCATGCCTGTTGTGGTTGGTCTTCCTCCTCCTCCTCAAAGCCACATTCCTCCTCTGACTCCTCTTCCTCACAATCCTCTTCCAGCGTTGCCGCAGGTCCAGCAAGCGATGCTGATAAGGCTGTTTCTGGCGGTGATGGTGACCATAACTCTTCCTCTTCCTCTTCAAGCTCATCTATAGCCTGATCCAGCACTCTTCGCAGGGCACGCTCCAGGAAGAAAACAAATGGTATGATGTCGCTGATGGTGCCCTGGGTGCGACTGACCAGGTTTGTCACCTCCTCAAAAGGACGCATAAGCCTACAGGCATTGCGCATGAGCGTCCAGTAACGTGGCAAAAAAATCCCCAGCTCCGCAGAGGCTGTCCTAGCACCCCGGTCATACAAATACTCGTTAACGTCATTTTCTTGTTGATGCAAGCGGTCGAACATTAGGAGTGTTGAATTCCAACGCGTCGGGCTGTCTAAAATCAAGCGCCTCGCTGGCATGTTGTTTCGCCGCTGGATATCTGTAAAGTGCGCCATGGCCATGTAGGAATGCCTGAAATGGGCACACACCTTCCTGGCCTGCTTCAGGACGTCCTGTAAGCCTGGGTGCTTATGCACAAAGCGTTGTACAATCAGATTACACACATGTGCCATGCATGGCACATGTGTCAACTTGCCCAAATTAAATGCCGCCAACAAATTTCTTCCGTTGTCACAAACCACTTTGCCGATCTCCAGTTGGTGTGGAGTCATCCACTGATCCACCTGTGTGTTCAGGGCGGACAGGAGTGCTGGTCCGGTGTGACTCTCTGCTTACAGGGAAGTCAACCTCAAGACGGCGTGACACTGCCGTATCCGGGATGTGGAATAGTACCTGTGGAGCTGGGGGGGTGCCGTTGATGTGGAGCATGACATAGCAGCAGCAAAAGAGGACTCAGCCGAGGAGGTTATGGAAGAGGATGGAGTAGGAGGAGTAGAGGAGGTAGCAGCAGGCCTGCCTGCAAGTCGTGGCAGTGTCACCAACTCCTCTGCAGAGCCACGTATTCCATGCTTGGCAGCCGTCACCAGGTTTACCCAATGCGCAGTGTAGGTGATTTACCTGCCCTGACCATGCTTTGCCAACCAGGTATCCCTGGTCAGATGGACCCTTGCCCCAACACTGTGTGCCAGAGATGCCATTACTTCCTTTTGCACAATCTAGTACAAGGTGGGGATTGCCTTTTGTGCAAAGAAATTTCGTCCGGGTACCTTCCACTGCGGTGTCCCAATAGCTACAAATTTTTTGAACGCCTCAGACTCCACCAGCTTGTATGGTAAAAGCTGGCAGGCTAAGAGTTGGTGGACGTGGCTGAAGATGCTGGACCAGGAGGAGGATGGCGGCTTTGACTTTGTGTGCTGCTTGTACTGATGTGGTGATCCCATAGGCATTTGTGATGTGACATCATGAGCCTTTGCAAAGAAGTTGTACCTAGGTGGGTGTTGGACTTCCCACAACTCAGTTTCTTTTCGCACAGGTTGCAAATGGCATCACTGTTGTCACAGGCAGACACACAAAAAAATTGCCACACTGCTGAGCTCGGCAATGACAGCATTCTGGTGGTGGCAAAAGCATGCGTTGACTGGCGTGCTGTCTGGCTGACCCCGGGTGCCGATGCATGCTGTCTCACTGTGCCACTAGCTACTTTCGACGAACTCCCGCTGCTTCCAACTTGTCTCCTCCTCCTCTCTGTCTCCCCATCTGAACTTTCCTCCTGTTCTTCTTCTCTTATAGCGGGCACCCACGTGACATCCACGGACGCATCGTCATCATCAACCGCTTCACTTGTATCTGACAACTCAACAAAGGAAGCAGCACCGGGTATAACATCATCATCATCATCAGACCGTACGTCCATGTGTGTAATGCTGCCTGACTGGGACATATCCCTGTTATCTACGTCCTCTGGCATTAATGTTTGTGCATCACTCATTTCTTCCAACGGATCTGTAAATAACTCTGACTGATCAAGTGAAGCGGCTGTGGTGCTAGTGTTGGTGGTGGCGGCAGGCGGTCGAGTGGTAACTGGAGAGGTGCCCGAAGCTAAGCTGGAGGAGGATGGTGCGTCTAGGTTCCGAGCGGAAGCTGTAGAAGATTGGGTGTCCTGTGTTAGCCAGTCAACCATGTCCTCATAACTGTTCAAGTTCAGGGTACGTTGCCTCTGAAACTGGGCATTATTCTAGGGCCAAAGGGAATGACAGCACCACGACTACGACGGCCCCTGCGGGTGGCCTGCCTCTGCCTGTCATTTTTTTTACGATTAGTGGTACTATGCCTGCAAGCTATTGTGACACCAGATATGAGTGTCACTGTGCACTGGCAAAAGTTGGCAGACTAGATGCAATAGGCCTCACACACACGCCTTTAGGCAGGATACTGATATTTAATCGATTACAGTAAAAAAAAGGGTTGTTTTATTTCACTGCACACTACGGTGGCACTAGATATGAGTGTCACTGCGCACTGGCAAAAGTTGGCAGACTAGATGCAATAGGCCTCACACACACGCCTTTAGGCAGGCTACTGATATTCAATCGATTACAGTAAAAAAAGTGTTGTTTTTTTTCACTGCACACTACGGTGGCACTAGATATGAGTGTCACTGCACACTGGCAAAAGTTGGCAGACTAGATGCAATAGGCCTCACACACACGCCTTTAGGCAGGCTACTGATATTCAATCGATTATAGTAAAAAAAGGGTTGTTTGATTTCACTGCACACTACGTTGGCACTAGATATGAGTGTCGCTGTGCACTGGCAAAAGTTGGCAGACTAGATGCAATAGGCCTCACACACACGCCTTTAGACAGGCTACTGTTATTCAATCGATTACAGTAAAAAAAGGGTTGTTTCATTTCACTGCACACTACGGTGGCACTAGATATGAGTGTCACTGCGCATTGGCAAAAGTTGGCAGACTAGATGCAATAGGCCTCACACACACGCCTGTAGGCAGGCTACTGATATTCAATCGATTACAGTAAAAAAAGGGTTGTTTTATTTCACTGCACACTACGGTGGCAACTAGATATGAGTGTCGCTGCGCACTGGCAAAAGTTGGCAGACTAGATGCAATAGGCCTCACACACACGCCTTTAGGCAGGCTACTGATATTCAATCGATTACAGTAAAAAAAGGGTTGTTTTATTTCACTGCACACTACGGTGGCACTAGATATGAGTGTCACTGCGCATTGGCAAAAGTTGGCAGACTAGATGCAATAGGCCTCACACACACGCCTGTAGGCAGGCTACTGATATTCAATCGATTACAGTAAAAAAAGGGTTGTTTTATTTCACTGCACACTACGGTGGCAACTAGATATGAGTGTCGCTGCGCACTGGCAAAAGTTGGCAGACTAGATGCAATAGGCCTCACACACACGCCTTTAGGCAGGCTACTGATATTCAATCGATTACAGTAAAAAAAGGGTTGTTTGATTTTACTGTACACTACGGTGGCACTAGATATGAGTGTCACTGTGCACTGGCAAAAGTTGGCAGACTAGATGCAATAGGCCTCACACACACGCTAGGAGGCTGGCATATGCAATAAGATTACACAGAAAAAAGTAATAAGATAAAATAAAAAGGGCTTTTTGGGTTGTTGTCCTTGCAGCAGATATCAAAGGAGTCCTTCAGGTGTGTAGTTAAATCTAAATACACAGCCTGGCTATCTATTTCCCTATTAAATCAGCAGAAAAAAATAATAAAATTAAATAAATGATGTTCTAGCCCTAAAAAGGGCTTTTTGGGTTGCTGTCCTTGCAGCAGATATCAAAGGAGTCCTTCAGGTGTGTTGTTAAATTTAAATACATAGCCTGGCTATCTATTTCCCTATTAAATCAAGAGCAGGTAGAATATATCTCCTCTCTCCACGAATGCAGCTACAGAATGATTCTAAAATGGAGGCTGTCATACAGATTGAAGGCTCTGGAAGGGAGTGTATGCTGCTGATTGGCTGGAATGTGTCTGCTGACTGTAAGGTGCAGGGTCAAAGTTTCCTCAATGATAAAGAATAGGGGGCGGACCAAAAAGCGCATATGTTCGCCGTTCGTTGCGAACGCGAAAATGCGAAAATCGCCTCGAATAGTTCTCTGGCGAACTGTCCGGGACATCACTACTTCTGTCCAATTTATCTTTCATACTTCAACTTTTCCAATAACAGATAGACACCCACTCTTCCAATTTCTTAGCCAAAAGGGCATTAATATGCCAATGTTTGTTCACAATTTCTGTCACTTGCTTAGTCTATGTTGAATTTTGATTCACAATGTCACATTTTATATACAAAATAATATTTTCTTGATGTATCTTATGCTCTGTAATAGGCTTTCTTTATCCACCTAGTGCTGCCACCTCTCATTTGTAATCTTTCTTTAAGGAGAAAGGCCTCTTTATGTAACTGTTCTAATGAAGAACAATGTATGCATGTCCTCAGAAATTCTCTAGAGTTAAAGATGGATGTGAGCTACTGAAGTGTAATATATATCCATTATTAGAATATATCTATGTAAAAGATGAGTTTTTTTTTATTCACATTGATCTAGATTCTTAAAGCTTCCTTGTTCTGTAAAGACACATACTCCTTTAAATTCCCATATGTAAGAAGAGAGCTCACATACATATATAGACTTTATGCCTTCTTCCCAGATCATTAAATTCTCCTTGGTGTATACATAACTGACACATAAGCTAACCCGCTAACCATGTCTTGTTTATGTTTTTTTTTACGACCGATGAAGGTTAAAGCTTATTAACTAATTTAATTATAATTTTGTTGTTATTTGAAGGTTCAAGAGCACCCTCTTGTGGTCCAAGGAATTAATGTCTCTATAAAAAAAAAGAATATATACTAGTAAGAGTTAAATATTTTGTGACATCATGAGGATTTCTGATTGGTTGCCAAATACATAGCCTGATCAGAATTTCTGATAAGAAAATGAAGTTGTGGGTAAAATTGAGGGTAGAGAGAGAATCTGCGGAGATCTGAAAGAGCTGAGAAGACAGAGCACCAAGAACAACTAGGGAGATACATACAGAGAGCCACACACCTCTCAACAAACATAAATTCCTCGACAGACACACCCCAAGGAGAAACTTTGAAACTCTTAGAAAGAATATACTATACACTTACTATTTGTGATTTTACACACTTACATACCAAGAACTTCTGAAAAGATCCAGAATTCCAGTTATATGAAGAAACCAAACAAAATAAATAAAGTACAAAAGCAAGGTATGATATTAGTATAACATTTCTTCATATGTTATTTATTTTTCATTACAATCATTGGAATATTTTATTATTATAATATATTATAAATTGCTATATTAATATTATCTGATATAAAAATATACACTATAACTTGCGAATTATAAGTCAATGAATAATTTGCAAGTTCAATTTATAAATACTACAAAATATCAGCTTTTATAGCGATTTAATATATCCAATAATTAATTGTAATGAAAACATTTTCTCTTTTGAATTAGAGATAAGACTATAATTAGACTATAAAATCATATGATAGTAAAAGGGTATGATAGCTTAATGAATAGATTTGTGTAAACATACCAAAATAATCAAAACCATTTCTGATGTCATAATTTACCATATTTAATTATAGTAAGCATATTGTGCATGTCTTATATATGATTATGTGGATAATGTAAAAATAACTAACACTTTATTATTGCTGTACTTCGATATATATCTGTTACAATTGTTTATACCATCTTGTTACAATATACTGAATTCTAATTTGTATTCATTTATAATAAATATATTCTCACATAATACAGTTTTGTTTATTTCATGAGGTCAATGCTCTTAATATGTTGTGTAGTAAGAATTTGGAAATTAGTCAAAATTGACAAATATGTTAAAATATGTGAATTTCTAATTAATATTAATAAAGGTTTGTTTGTTTTTTCCAATAGTTTTTATTGTCACATACATGGCAAAACATCATACAAAATGCAGTATTTGACTCACAGGTCAAAAAGGATTTCATATGCATTCTATAACCTTTTTACATAAATATTTTCCATAGCTCCACACAGTGACAACTCCTCAAACATTTTCCATTTTCATAATAACTATCCATCTAGGGAAATTATTAATTCAATAATCTCTAATTATGCATTTAATGCCCTCAAAATAGATTCAACTGGTCAAAGGCTAAGCTTTTCTTTATCTGTCATTGTTTTTTTGTTTTTTTTAAATGACTGGTTTACCCAAACATACGCCACTCAACCAAATAAAACCTCATTTTGACTAACTTATATGACCATAATACCCCCCTTTTGTTTATGTCTATGACATAATCAGTCTGATTCTACCCATTTTCCTTTAATATCTTACTAAGGAATACTTAATAAGCACCCCAACCCCATTTAGTGCCTAAATTTTGCCCATCTCTTTATAATAGTATTCTATTAAATACAGTGAAACCTTATTACCCTCTATCCTGTTTACAGGGCCTAGTAAAACCAGTATCATTCCCCCAAATTGAGATAAACAAAATCAGATAACATAAATTAACTAAACAAGGTCATTACACAGTACATTTTGATGATACTCAATATAGAGATTCCTCACCTTGTCCTAGCTGGTTCCCCCACCCTGAAGATAGGTTCCTCCGGGTCCCCCCCATGTCCAGTTCCTCTCTCGTCTCTACACTTCCTGTCTCTCCTGCGAATTTAGGAATTGATCACCCGTATACTCTAGCCACTGGCCCCAAATATCAATATATTTCTGAATTGTATCCTCTAGTGTATGGGTCACTTGTTCATTCTGTGCTAGATTGTTAATTATTTTTCTAATTACTGAAATCTCTAATGCTTCTGTCTTCCAATTTCTTGTCACATGATTCTTAGAGGGCAAATAAAAAAAACTGTAAAAGCTTATTTTGTGAGGAAGTAAGAGATGTTTCTGGGATGCCTAGTAAGCACATTTCCATTGCTCCCCAAACTAGGGTATGGAATACGTCTCAGGCAATATTTTTGATTTCTCTCCAAATCTCTTGTACCGTGGGGCACACCCACCACATGTGCACAAACGACCCCTTCATTTGAGACCCCCCAGTACAATTTGCACTATCCGATTTTCTCCACCTTGCTAGTCTTCCTAAAGTTAAATGTGTGCAGTGCAGCACCTTAATTGCAGTCTCTAATAAACTATGGTTGAGTGATCCTTTATATATAGTCCTCCAAGCTAATTCCAATTTATCATCCCCCCATTGCTCATTCAAATCCAGCTTGCATTCCTTTATATACTTATCTATGATCATAGTTGCTTGAGAATTATACACATCATAGATGCCCCCTATGAGTCCTTTGGACAATGGAGATTTCTGGCTTGTCACTGATAGTCAGGATTTATTGGGCAGTCCCTGGGTCGTAGTTAATGTGGCCACAAAATGTCTTAATTTACAAAAATTTAATGCCCCCCCCCCCCTCTGTTAACCCGGCCCCCAACCTTTCCAGCCCCTTTGACTTCCACCACCAAATGCAGCCTTTGCTCATTTCCTTTGGAGCCTGTGGATGACAAAGTCATGTGAGACGGGTGAGAAAACAAACCCGAAAACTGCAGGGCCCATTTCCAACACTTACTGTGTGTGTAATCACCGGATGTTTAATCCGCTCCACCTGCTCAGATACCCTACTTAGCCAAATCAACGTATCCCAAGTGTTTGGGAGGTTAATGTATAGATGAATGTATAATTGGAATAAAAGATAACTGCAATGCTCTGTAATATTTTCTTAAATCTAGGGGGATTATCCCGCCAAATGAACTTGAACACTTTCCTTTGAAAGCCCCTCAGCTCCATCTGGCTAATGGGTATTGGTAGGGTTCAAAATAAATATAGCAGTTTCATGAGGAAAGGAATTTTAAAAGAGTTGACCCTGCCCAACCATGAAATAGGGTACTTAGACCATTTTAGTAAATCTCTACTGAGAGACCTTAACAGGGGGGAGTAATTTGCTTTATATACATTCTCTGTCTTTTAGGTAATTTTAACATCCAAGTATGGAATAAATTATTTAGCCTAATGAAAATTATATTTCTCTCGTAAAAATTCTTTAACTTTAATCGGTAAGTCAATTGCCAATGCCTCAATTTTTTAAACTTTTATAACTAGCCCCAACATCTTCCCAAATTCCTGAAGGGAGTCCAATAACTTTGGGATAGAGTGTTTAGGTTTTGCTGGGGTACATAATAAACCATCTGCAAATAAACTAATTTTTTAGTGGTGATGACCTATAACTAATCATTTTATCTCTGGGTCTGCTCTAATTAACTGAGCCAATGACTCAATGGTCCTTGAAAATAGCAGGGGTGAATGAGGACAACCCTGTTTCATTCCTCTGCCTATCCTGATCTTCTGCTTAATACGACCTGGCAGTCTTAGACATGCCTCAGGGTTTCTGTAATAACTGTCCATTAGATTCATAAACATCCCCTAAAGCCAAATCTTTTCAAAACTACTCAGAAAAAAGGCCACTCTAATGAGTCGAAAGGCTTCTCGACATTGAGCGCTAAAAGACAAATTGATGTTTTTGCTCTTTTGGCCTGATGAATTAAATTGATGACTTTTCTAAGGTTATCCATAGCCTGTCTGTGAGATATGAACCCCACTTGGTCCTGAATAATACTGGATGAAAATGTTGAAATTATATCGCTCATTATCTTAGCTAGTAATTTCATATCCCCATTAAGGAGAGAGATAGGCCTATAGTTTTTCACCTCTGTGCAGTCTTTGCATTCTTTAGGGAATAAAACTATCTCAGCTAAGTTCATCTCCGGGGGGACCTGCCGGCCCTCTAAAATAGAATTAAACAGGACGGTCAAATGGGAAATAAAATGTGAATGAGACTTTTGATAATATAAATTTGTAAACCCATCTCGCCCTGGAGCCTTGCCGTCCTTTAAAGTTAGAATCACTTTACTAACTTCCTCCTGCGTTATCTCAGTATTCAGCGCCTCTATTTCTATTTACGATAATGGCGCAATATTGCATGAATCTAACAGGTTTCTTATACCATGTTCCATCCCCATGGTGGAGGCTGTGTAAAGTCTTTGATAGAATTCTATAAATGTTTTCTGGATATTTCTTGGGTTTGCCATAATTGTGCCTGCGCCCATTTTTATGCAATGAATTGTAGTCTGCAAATATTTTGTTTTAAGTTTCCTTGTTAGCAAAGTGTTAGGCTTATTTGCCTTAAAAAAAAAATTGTGCTACGTTCTTCTACATGCTTTCTCTGTGCGTTCCACCAAAATAGTATCTAATTCCAGTCTGACTCTTTCTATCCTCTGTCTAATTTTGCGTGTGGGGTTTTGCTGATTTGTTTTTTCCAGAAGCTGGAATTCTGTCATTAATTTTGACTCAAGCTATTTTTGCTCCCTCCTATACCTAGCTGCAGCTTTAATACAGGTGCCTCTGATACAGGCCTTGTAAGAGGCCCAAACCCATCCTATCTCCTCTTTGGGCGTTACATTTACATAAAAAAAACATTGTAATTCTTGAGAGATTTGCTCTCTCACAGCAGGTATAGTCAAAAGCCTTTCATTCAACCTCCACACATATGGGGGCTTAGTACTAGGGCCTAAACTAATGGAAACCTTAACCAGACTATGGTCGGACCATGTACATGGAACAATCTCTACTGCTCCTAATTCATCTACTAGTGCAGCATCTAATAAAAGATAATCAGTTTGAGAGTAAGATCGATGTGAGTAGAACGTAAGTCTTGGATGTCTCTCCCTCCATATGTCCACCATATCCAACCCTGCCAGGAGAGAATTCATTTTCTTACTTTTCGAAAACTGATTGCCTAAGTTCTCTCCTGATCGATCTACCTTAGTGTCCAACACCAAGTTTAGATACTCTCCCATAACAATCCTACCCTGTTTTACCCTCACTAGATGCTTCAAAAGTTTTATCAGGTATTTTTTGTGGTGAGGTGATGGGCACGTATAGGGAGACCAATGTAACAGGAATGTGCAGAACCTTGCCTATTAAAATAATATAATACCACCGAGGGTCCACTATCTTCGACTCTAACAAGAACGGAAAGTTTTTGTGAAGCAAGATGGCAGCCCCTTCTTTTTGGTGGAGTTGCTAGTTGTAAAAAAGGTTGGGTATTTTTCATTTAAAAATGTAGGTACATTCTGTTTTTTAAAATGACTTTCCTGAAGGAAAATGACTGCCGGATTGTGCTCCATATAGGAGAGGAAGGCCTTAAGAGCCTTTTAGGTCAGTTGCACTCCATCTTGGCCTACTAACTTGGGAATCCTCCTGGCAGGTGCCATCACTAGGTCTCTGGAGCTCTGACTAACAAAGGGTACAAAGATATCCTTCGGCTGGTCCGAATTGGGTGGGTCTCGAATTGGGTGGGTCTCTCAGCTCCCTGTGCGTCCTTTCCAAATCTTGACTTTGATGATCAGGAAGAATAGAGATTAAGTCCTCTTTCAGATATATAAATAGATCTGTTACTTTCCTTGGTTCCCCCACTGAGACGTACATTGTGTCTCCGGGATCTGTTCTCAAGGTCCTCTATCTTGTTTTCAAGAGTCACTAAATGGGCCGCATTTGATGTTATCTCAGATCTATCTCTATCTTGCGTGGCTATGATCTGATCAGTCACATTCTCCACTTCATTCACCTTTTGCCCCAAATAATGCAGATCTTCATTTATAACTTTCAAAGCTAAATATAACTAAGCTTTTAACAACTCTTCCAATTTGGTCTTTGACTTTGCCGAGAGGTCCACATCTTTATTTGGATTTGCCAGATTACCATCTGTCTCTGACAAATCTGATCTTTCAGGATACCCCTCCATTGGTGATGTGTGCATGGCTGGAGCCACCTGGAAGTGCTTCCATATTCCCTAAGCAGACAAGCTTTTTTTTCCCTCCTTCATCTTTGCTTTCAGTGTTCCTCTTACTCTGGACCATCAAAGAGTCTTTATGGGGAGTGTGGCCGACGTAGGATCCTAAGCTCCAACCCAAAATATAATACTCTGAATTCACTCTGTAGGGACAGTGTTGGAAGACTATTGCATCCCAAAGAAGTTGCAGTTTGGCTTACAACTGTTGCATATTAGATCACCACTTCACTGTAATTGTCATATTATTTGCCCGCTGCTCTCTCAGTGGCCATGCTATTTGGAGATAATCATGACAGCTATGGACCCATTTTGCTAGAGACAGTGCTTTCAAGAATGCTAGGTTATACTTTTGCAAAGTTTTGTTCTATTAGCACACACCACTTCTGCTCCTGCATAAATGAGAAGTGTAACAGGGAATGGCCTTTTGGTGGCGCTGTGCCCACCAAAAATTAGTCTTTTATTCCTACTGTGTATTTTCCTGTGCTGCAGAAACTTCATAAAGAGAGAAAAGTTCCTCTAACTTTGTGCTGTGTCTGCAGCAAGCTTATTCCTGTTGGAAAGAATTTAAATAATGCAGGGGACTAAGCAATGCTTGTCAATTCCTTCTGTATCTTCACACTCACAGGCAGTGCAAGCTCTTAACACTCAATTTTCCCCCTGCAATGGTTAGCCTTGATGATACTATTACAGTGCTCCGGAAATATTCTGTAGTTATTGTGTAAGCCAGCTAGCTGCCAGTCTCAGTTACATTGTTAAGAATGATTTTTCATGCAATTCAGTTAACCACTAGGTGAGGACAGTGAATCATTCTTGGATAATACATTAGTAGCAAGCCAACATCAATATGCTATGCAGTCTTTAATAGGCATCTGAGTGATGAGTCCAGTTTATATCAACAGTAGTATTTATATAATGCTACCTTCATGAATTCAACTCAGGCTGTGTTAACCCTGCTTTGTGTACACTGAGTGTTACAGTTCAAGGTTACTATTCTCTATAAGATTTAAAAGTCTTTGGTAGCTAGAGTCCTGAGTTGTTACCAGGAATTTTACAGTTACAAAATGGCCCTCAAGCTAGATGACCAGTACCCCTTTGAGGCAGTAGTGGCACCAAAAGTCTCAAAATGGAGTCTCACAAAGATATATTAAGTGTAAATACGTAGGATATCTTGATTTTGAGGTCAGATTATATACATAAGCCCCTGAGAAAGTTAAAGTTCATCAATGTCTGTATATCACAAAGTTCAAGCCATTGGCCACACACCCCCATAATGTTTTTTTATATTAATAATATCACCATATGAATTGCCAAAACCCATGACATGTTATTATGGAGGCACATGCAGAGATATTACATTTGATATACAGTATTTTATTAAGCAGTAAATTGTCTTTATATTTACTAGAGGTATGCTTAGTAAAATTTTACTGAACTGAAATTATTTGTATTTTTTTTCCAAGATGGCCGACAGAGCCACGCCTAACCACAGCCTATTGGCTGAAAGATATGTTAATGTTAATAGTTGGTGAATTATTGCAAACAGCAAAATATGTAATAACAGATAATAACAGCTTAATTAATTAGGTGCAGATATTAAAATGTGTTTTTGTTTTGTGTATCAGATAGAGAAATGTTTAAACATGTCATTTTAAATTAGCAAAATAATAAATGACAATGTAATTATATCAAGTTATAAACGATATGTAAAAAATGTTTTAAATAAATTTGCTTAAAAGAAAACTGATTCACATAGAATGAATTGTAAACTAATGAAACAGTTTGAACATGCTAGAATTAATTTCAGTTTAAAATACTAGAATTTCTAAAAGTTCTAGAATAAGTAATTTTAGAATTAATTAGAGAATACATTGAGTGAGACTGTATTTTAAGATAAATAATTTATGTACTTTGCTAAATATTGTTAATTAAGATAATTAAAAATTATTATAGATTGTGGTAATATAATAAATGTATTACCTGTATAAAATGTTTATTTTAAGTCTCAAGAAAAATAAAAGTACATACATAATAAATAGATAGTTTTACATTACACAAACTACATCTCGCAGTTCACTGTGAGAGAAGGGGGCTACAATTCCCCACTGCTTAGTGTGACACAGAGACTTTACGGCACAGCTGAAAGCAATTAATCACTTGTGTGCTGAAAAAGCTGTTACAAAACCTCATAAGGGAAAACTTTTTTTTTTAAAGACAGTAAAATACAATTAAATAATAACATTACATATAGAAAGACTTACATAAAGTAATATTGTTTTCTAAAGATAAAAAGAACACCTTATCTAGACTCATAAAAAACCCTAATAGGGAAATATTAACTAATTCCTAGCCATGTCGTAAGGCTGAAATAGGAACTAAAGAGTTAATAGACTCCTCCTGAAATATAGAGAAGATAAGAGTGTGTAAATTAACTAACTAATTAACTAATTATGCTAAACTAACATCTTAAATAAAAAATAAATTAAAGCTAATAAAAACTAGTAATTCTATTGATTTAAGAGTGTAAGTTGAATTAGTAGATTTAATTATGTAACAAAAGAAACAATATGAAATGATCAGAATATATTGTGAAATATGTATATGTGAATTAACCTGTTTTGTGTTTTTCATTTAAGAACTAGTTTTCTGAATGTGTCAATCTCCATTCTACATGTCTCAATGAGAATGTATTGTATCATGATCTAATCGTTTGAAAACTGTAAGCAATTATTTTTCCTTTTCCAAAGGTTTATCATTATATTGACAATGTACATATGTCTTTGCAAGTAAAGAATATGTAATCATTATAGTGTAAACATATCCTGTTGTGACTTGTAAATTCCTAAAAAATAATTATTGGTACTACCATCTCTACTGGGAAGCAGTTCCATGTAACTACCATCTATTGGTGAAATAAATAAGTATAAATTCATTTAATTTTTATAATTTATCTGTTTATTTCTTATCAAAAAGTTATTAAGGTTTTATTTTGTCATTGAAATTTATATATCCGGATATAGATTTTAATACAAAATTTGATATCTATTTTATCTTTTTGACCAAAACAGATAAATAAATTATTTGTATAGAAATCTATTTTTTTTTTATTTTTTAGATAAGCTTGGTTACCATAGAAATAATATATACAAAACTGATTAATTTATTTAATACTTCGTTAAGAAATAGTTTTGAAAAAGCCAAACACCTAAGAGGACAACTACAAGGTATTTTCTAAGGAATTGACAAATAAACTGATATAAACCTTAAAAAGGGATGATCAGAAAAATAAAATACACATATACATTCATTGAAAGGAATCATTCTTAAAACTTTTAAAGTAATCATGATAGAAATCTTATCATTTTGTAAGATTATCTATATACCTACAGCCTTATTAAATTGCGATTTGGACAATTGAAAAGGGCTCTATATAAGCACAGAGCACATTTTTTTACAGAAGTTTTTAGTTAGTGAACTTCTATCCAAAAGCAAGGTTTTCACTAACTAAAAACATATATAAAAAAATATGCTCTGTGCGTATATAGAGCCATTTTCAATTGTCCGAATCACAATTTAATAAGGCCGATAGACTTTATGTCTCCTTCCCAGACCACTAACTTCTCCTTGGTGGATACATAACTGACACTTCTTATCAACTAACCTGCTAACCATGTTTTGTTTATGGTTGTATTTACGACTGATGAAGGTTAAAGTTTATTAACTAATTTAATTATAATTTTGCTATAATTCGAAGGTTCCAGAGCACCCTCTTTTGGTCCAAAGAATTAATGTCCAAAAAATATATACCATTAAGAGTTAAATATTTTGTGACATCATGAAGACTCCTCATTGGTTGCCAAATATATAGCCTGATCAGAATTTCTGATAAGCAAATGAAGTTGTGGGTATAATTGAGGGTAGAGAGAGAATCTGGGGAGATCTGAAAGAGCTGAAAAGACAGAGGACCAAGAACAACCAGGGAGATACATACAGACAGTCACACACCTCTCAACAAACACAAATTCCTGGACAGACACACCCCTAGGAGAAACTTTGAAACTCTTAGAAAGAATATACTATACACTTACTATCTGTGATTTTTTTCCAAAACACATAGAACACTAAACATGCATTCTACAGAGAAATTTCCACAGCTCACTAGCAAAAGAAATTACACACTTACATACCAAGAACTCTGAAGAGATACAGAATTCTAGTCATTTGAAGAAACCAAACAAAAGAAATCAAGTACAAAAACTTATATTAGTATAACATTTCTTCATATATTATTTCTTTTTCATTACAATCATTAGAATATCACATATATAGTTCTGAGCGTACGAGTTGTTGCTAACGCAGCGGGCTCGCGAAGCGAGGGCACTGGGCGAGGGTCTCAGTTGCTGGCATGGAGCGCCGAAGGCGCTCCATGCCAGCAACTGCGACCCTCGCAAAGTTCACGTCGCAACCCAAAGAGCACGACACACACATTACGACACTCGCAAACAACATACGACACACGTTCACACAGGACGCAACTCGCGAACATTACAAAATGTAAAACACAATACATACACACAGCACATACATAAAAACCTTACCTACACCAAGAGGGAGCACCCAGGACCTCAAAAATGCAACTTAGACCTTCATTTTACTCGAAATAAAAGAGTTTAGAGACTAAAAAAACTGTAAGCGAGAGAAAAAATGGCCGCCGAACAAAACGAAAACAAGGCTACAGCACTCTAAACTCGCAAAACACCACAAGAAACTCGCAAAACGCCACAAACGACCTATGGATATTCATACCACACAGTGCTCACATTCAGCATGCTTACACAGCAGCTCCACACCAATGCTCCAGCAACATCAAAACAGATTGCCAGCTCTTCAACACAATGCTTCAAAATAGGTAAAGTATATTCATTTAGTAATGTATTACATATTTCATTATTATACACCAAACAGCATTAGCTACCTTACAATTTCATTGCCGTCATTTTTTGATGGGCAATTCGCTAGTTTTATAATATAATAAAGAATATATTGCTATATCAATATTATCTAATATATAAATAGTAGGAAATTGCCCACCAAAAATGACGGCAATAAAATTTGAAGGCTGGCAATGCTGTTTGCCACGCCATACAATGTTCTGCCCCATCTGAGCACCTTCGGCGCTCATCGCGAGCCCCGTGCTGAGCACCTTCGGTGCTCATTTCGTGGCTCGCAATCAATGCCTTTGAGGCTCATTGTGAGCCTCTCCTCCTATCCTGGCGTTGTTGGTGTAAGTGTTACTGTCTTTGCCTTCGTGTATTTTCTATGTCCCGCGTCCCTGTCGTTGTTAGTCTAAGTCCCACGTGCCTGGCGTTGTTGGTGCAAGTGTTACTGTATTTGCCATCATGTATGTAAGTGAATTTGAGGTATATTTATGTGTTTTTGCCACCTTTTGCAGTTTGGTGGTTCGTTAAAGTTGTATTTTTGCGAGTGCGTGCCTCAATGGCTCGCCTCGCTTCATGCGGCTCACAGTTGCGGTCCTACGGGCCGCAAATGTCTCGCCTCACTTCACGAGGCTCGCAAAGTGTGACGACAAATTGCAGTTTAACAACTATTATATGTGATACACTATAACTTGAATTATAAGTCGACGTATAATTTGCAAGTTAATTTTATAAATACTACAAAATATCAGCTTTTATAGTGATTTAATATATCCGATAATTAAATGTAATGAAAAACATTTTTTCTTTTGAATTAGAGATAATACTGTAATTTGACTATGAAATCATATGATAGTAAAAGGATGATAGCTTAATAAATAGATATGTGTAAACATACCAAAATAATCAAAACCATCTCTGATGTCATAATTTACCATATTTAAATATAGTAAGCATATTGTACACGTCTTATATATGATTATGTGGATAATGTAATAATAACTAACAGTTTATAATTGATGTACTTTGATATATATCTGTTACAATTGTTTATACCTTCTGGTGTTTTAAAATATTCTATTATAATAACCCTTGAATCAGATAGTCACATGGTTAGTGTCCATCAAAGTGCACTTGCCATTTCAAAGTCTATGAATCCAGGGGTCATGACAGTAGCTATTTGCTTTCTATATAAGTATATTTGAATGAGACCATAACTGCCCTTTGAAAATTTTAGATCCAAGAAACTGATGGACTCATGACTGCATTCCACAGTCATTTTAATATTTATATTATCCTTATTTCATTTTAAATGAATTCATGTAAATATTGCCTTAATCGATTTCATAAAAGCAATGTATTGCTGATATATCATAACCATATTTTGATGTACTTGGTATAAATTATACATATCTACACAAAACAAACGTAAGAATTTGTATTTCAGCACCTTTTATGCCACTCTTTTTTTTACTTTTTTCATAGCTCCCAAGATATCTTTATTCCTCAAGCTATAAACGAATGGGTTAAATACTGGAACAAAAGTTACAAAAAGGAGAGAAAGGTACTTGTCTTGTTCTGGAGAAGATCTCATGTACAAGCAAAAACCAGATCCATAGTATAAAATAACAGCGGTGAGATGAGAGGTACAACTGGAAAATGCTTTAAACCTTCCATCTGATGTCCGAATCTTAAAAACTGTTGAAATAATACATGCATATGATGCTAATGTGGAAAAAAGAGGAATAGCTCCAATATATATGCCATCCACAAAGATGAAATGTCTCAAATATGAAGTATCACTGCATGAAATGGTGAGTAGGGCTTTCAGATCACAAAAGTAATTATTAATTTCATTTACGCTGCAGAATGATAATTCAATTACAAACCGAGTCAGTATCCATGCATTTACGGCTGCCATAAACCAGGCACTGGAGGCTAACAAACCACAAGAGTTTTTGTTCATGATCATAGAATAGTGCAGAGGCATGCAAATTGCCACAAAGCAATCAAAAGCCATGGAAGTTAGCAGGAAGCACTCAGTGTCAGCAAAGAAAAGAAAAAAATATAACTGAGTTATACACTCAGCAAAAGAAGTTGTGTTGTTCCCTGTGTAAGAAATGAACAATAACTTGGGGAGAGTGGATGAAATATATAAGATGTCTAGAACAGATAGATTACATAGGAAAAAGTACATAGAAGTGTGAAGTTGGGAAGAAAGACTTATAAGTGTGATAATAATAGTGTTTCCAGTAACAGCCACTGTGTAAATTAATAAAAAACAAATAAAAATCTCAAATCTACATTTTGTAGAGCTGGAAAATGCTAGAATGTGGAATACATTCTCTGTTTTATTTTTCAAAAATGTGTTCATTTTACCTGTAGACAAAATAGGGTTTAACTGATCAGTTTATATGAGCAATTTAAATTGAAAAGAGATTTTACAGCATATTTTCAGACTTTGCATGAGGGTTTTCTAAAATTTGCATAGACAGAGACAAGGAGAAAAACGACCTCTATTTAAATATAAAATGGATACAAATGTAATATTTTCTTTTAGTTTAGCCTATAATGCTGGTATTGTGTAGGTGCTCAAAACACAGACGGTTACAAAAATGTAGCATCATTCTTCAAAAGTGTCAAACGATGCATACATCAACTTGTATTTTACCTAAATGTTATTTTTGGTATTTATTTGCTGGTATTTCCATACTTGATAAGAGGGTTCTAGAATTTCTCAAAATGTGTTCACCGTAAGTAAATAATTCAAAGCACATCAAGTGTAGCAATATGCTTTTATCTCACTGATTGCAAAGTAAATTCCATTTTCACTGCCATTGTCCAAGAGCAATGGCATGTTATGTGGTTCCCAATTGATTGCACACCAATTTATGAACAGTAGTGGGGATATTCAATAGTGTAATACAATATAATAATGTTTTATTACGAAAGGCAAGAATGTCTCGGCAAGTGGTAGGGGGTCCAAAATGAATAGGAGAACCTTGAATCCAGAGTAGATAGACTTAGGGATATCAAATAGGGGATTCCTTGCTAATTGGGAAACTCTATTAGAGGCTGGTAGACTGGCTAGTCAGCCCAGGACACCCTGTAGGCTGGAAAAGGATTTTCTTAGGACTCTGTGTGCATTAATACTGTAAAGATGTATATATGAGAATCAAAACATAAACATTTATACAACACTGATTACATTAGAACATAGGCATTTAGTAAGTAAGTGTGTATGTACAAGCAGCAAATTAACTATAGTATTTAGTATTATTTGCAGTAAATATACACATAAACATTTTATTTAAAATGTCAACACTGGAATATTTTAGTAAAATAATCAAATATGGTATGAAAGAGTCTATTATGTTTGAGTAACAGAACAAACAAGTTTTCCCTGCTAGACAAGAATTTTTTAAGTAAAAAGTATAATTTATTGCATGTTTCGAACTGACTTACATTGGTCCCCAGTGAAAGGGCAATGCAATGAGCGCAGCCTTTAATTTAAGGATTTGTCCTGTTGCATTGTAACACATTTAAGAGGAATAGAAACCTCTCTGTAATCATTACATGTATTTTTCCTATATAAATTTAATTGGTTACATAGTTAGCTATATAGGGTTTTTCAACTTGTACATAAAAAGATTATAAAACTATTTACGAGAACCTTAAAGACTATTATACATTATAAATCTGGATATTAACAAGTTTGAGAGATTTGGTAAAATTATTTAATGTTGCAGACGTTCTGCCCTTTTACAAGTGGCTCAAGGGAAAAAAACAGCACGTAACTGACCCCTTTACCTTGCGTCAAAAGTTCTGACTCCATGGACTGATATTGTTGCTGCAATAAATTGACTTTATTGTTGTGTTACAGACTTCCCTCTCTATATTTATCTAATTGTTGCCTGTGATCACATATAGTTGCGCGAGCCCGCAAGAACTGCGTCCCTCGCGAAGCGAGGGGCCGCATTTGCGGAGTTGGAGGCGTCGGCTGTGTTTGTCCGCAAATGCGGACCCTCGCAAAGCGAGGGTCCGCATTTGCGGAGGTGGAGGCTCCAACGTCGGCTGTGTTAACACACACAACTTAGAAAAAAACAAAAAAAACTCAAAGGCGCCTCACACCTGGTTACACACACATGCAAGACTTAAAAAAAAAAAAAAACTCAAAGGCGCCTCACACGCGGTTAACACACATACACACAACTTAGAAAAAAAATACACTGCTTCGTACACGTAAAAAACAACTGCGTCCCTCGTAAAAAAATTACGGCCGCCTCGCTAAAAAATACGACCGCGAAACGACCCATTCCCAACACGCAAAACTGGACGACAACAGCGCGCATGAAAACATCAGTAACACAAGAAATAAACACAACAAACACATAAAAACCTTACTTACAGCAAGGGGGGCATCCGGCACCTCGAAAAGTTAATTTACATGTCCATTTAAGTCCAAAAAAAAGAGTTTAAACTGCCGAAAATCACCTAAGCAAGATAAAAAATGGCCGCCGAACAAAACGAAAATGAGGCTACAGACGTAACTATACTACAGTGACTCACAAAACTGAAACAACGATACAGTCAACTTTACGAGGTACGTAACACATACTATGCGGCACTTGCTACAATGATATTAACCACCATTTTGAAAACTACTACGCATAAAATGGCGGATGGAACGCAAATTGTAAGCTGGAACTCAAATAGCTCATGCGTATTGCGTTCTAACTGTCTGAGGCACTTCAAAGTTTATAAATACTGCCTACTTTCCAGAAAATTCTCCATTTCTACTCAGGTGATGAACGGAGTGACTGGATAGTTACCTGCTGCTGTTGCTTGAAAAGAGAATTGTTTCCTAATTTCCTACTTTACATTGTGCAAATTAGAACTGAGAGGTAAGCTATAATATATTACATTTTATTATCAAGACAGGACAAAAAAAAAAAACTTTACCTATGAAAATGTCATTCATGTATAGTGACATGTGGCACGCACATTTATGTGTATAGCCCTTACAACAAACTAATCTTAACCCAAACTAATTAAACAAGTATATTTAAATAAGATAAAAAAAAAAAAACTTTAACTATTAAAATATGATTCATGTATAGTGATATGTCACACGCACATTTATGTGTGTAGGCCCGAAAACAAACTAATGTTAATTGAAACTAATTAAAGAAGTATATTTAAATGACATTAATTTATTGTAATTGAATATATAACCTAAAGCTCAATCTTTCTCCTTTTTTTTACTATTCAAACAGACTCTGCATCAACGTCACTCAAGAATTTGCACCATGCATTGTGAACCACAATCCCTTTTAAAGAACATAAACAAAGAAGAAGAGGTAAGATAGAAAAATACATTACATGCTGAAAAAGACCATGCTTTGCTAAATCAAAAAGAAGAAATATACAATTAACCATTTCACTTTCTTTTTCAAACAGACACTACAAGAAGACCGGCGGATTAAGATTGGCAGGAGGGGACTTTCTGTCATTCGACACTTCAATCAAGGTAAAGTATAACAAGTACAAAAAATAAAGGAACTATATATGTTTAATTGCCGCCAATATAACAAATGCAGCAACCAAAAAGTGGTGAACACAAAATAGGATAATGCTAAAAATATAGCCAGAATATCAAAAATAAATAAAAAACATTCATTTGCACTGTAGAAAAACTTTAAAGCTTCATAAAATAGACTAATTAATCAAATCAACTATGCAACATATGCTAGACACAAAATAGGATTGTACCAAAAATCAGACTAACAAATAGCAAAGTAAATTAATATTCTTCTTTAATGTTTAAGAACCTAAAAGCCTTACAAAGAAGCCTAAATAAGCATACTAAAAGTGGCAGACACAATAGAGGATTGTACCAAAAATCACACAAACAAATAGCAAACTAAATTAATATTCTGCTTTAATGTTTAAGAACCTATAAGCCTTACAAAGAAGCCTAAATAAGCATAGCAAAAGTGGTAGACACAAATAGTATTGTACCAAAAATCACATAAACACATAGCAAAGTAAATTAATATTCATATTTACTGTTTATCAAGCTATAAGCCTTACAAAGAAGTCTAAATTTGTATACCAAAAGTGGTGGACACAAAACAGGATAATGCTAAAAACATTGCAATCATATCCAAAATAAGAAAAACATTAATAATTACAGTATGAAAAAAAGAATAACTGGAATATACAAATACATTTAAATTATTTTTAAAAGATTGCACAAAAAACAGCATAGCAGAAAAATTCACCATAACAGATACAATACACCAAAATAATGATTTTTTATATTTATTACAAATACATTAAAATCAAATAACATTTTCATTTTTCTTTTACAACAGACACTGCGTGAAGACCATCGGACGAGGACTTTCAACAGAGGACCAGACCATCGGACAAGGACTTTCAACAGAGGACCAGACCATCGGACGAGGACTTTCAACAGAGGACCAGACCATCGGACGATGACTTTCAACAGAGGACCAGACCATCGGACGAAGACTTTCAACAGAGGACCAACAAAGATTCGGATTGAAATCACACTTCAACCAAGGTACAGTATAACAAGTAAAAAATGAGAAAACTAAATAGACATGTTTGTTCTGCATCCATGTCAACTTAAAAAAAAAACAAGAACAATCACTAACTATGGCCCTCATCCAATTGCAATTTTGCCAATTCAATAGAGGTCTAAATAAGCACATCACATATTTTTTTTAAGAAGTTTTTAGTTGCTAAACATCTATCCACAAAGAAGGTTTTCACTAACTAAAAGCTGATTTAAAAAAAAATGTTATATGCTTATTTAGAGCACTGTTGAATTGGCCAAATCGCAATTGAATGAGGGCCTATAACTTTTACCAAAATATAACTGACACATTTCTGATTTACCTCTTATTTGTCTGTTATGGACAATAATGTTTAACAGTAAATCCAAACTTCAATCTAGCCAAAAAACAAACAAACACCATAGTCCACAAAAGTCTCAAAACATAGACTAAATAAAATTTGCCATTCTAAATTACCAGTCGTAATGTACAATACTAAGCATAAAACCTAAACACACACAGAAAATAGAATAGTACAACAAATAGTAGTAACACCACAATATTTTTTTTTATATTTAATTGACCCAACAGATAAGCTTTTAAATAAAAGATCAAAATACTATTAGGACAATCCCCTGTACTAAAAGTTACAAAGACTAATTTTTGCCCTCTACTATGTCTGTAAGTTAAAAGTACAACAAAAAAATAAATTTCCAAAAAAACTAAAATATTAATTTGAATTGCCTATTAGATGTAGAAGAAGGTATACTGTCAGTTTCTTCCCTGTGCTATTCATCTAAGGCTGTTGATAATAAAAAAATGTACAAAACAAACTTAACATCGCAAACTAAACTAATTATAAATTATTTTCTTTTACAGATTAACATGGCTACTAACAAGAGCAAACAAGAGAAGAAAAGACATCAAACTAGAGAAAGACAAGAGAGATGGGCCAACTAGCAGACACCAGAGGAGAAATAAATTCAACGAGAAAAAGAACGCAAAAGACTTGCAAACAAAAGACTATCAGCTGCAAAAATTAAAGATACGCCAAAAAAAGCTACCAAGCAAATAAAGCATTTACAAACTGTTCCTCAAACATCAGATTACATTTTACCTGAAAAAATAAAAGAGATACCAAAAAAAGCCACGAAAAAAACAAAGCATTTAGAACCTGTTCCTGAAACATTACATGACCTTTTACCTAAACCAATACAACATATACCACGAAAAGCCACACAAAAAACTAAGCATTTAGAACCTGTTGTTGAAATATTACATGACATTTCACCTGATGAATATGAAAGTCAAACTGCTATATGCTTTGCAAATTGTCCTTTACTCAAGTCTTTAGCAGTAGAGGTTCATAGTTGTGGGGACATGACTACTCAATTTCAGTTTTGTGAGGCTTATTATTTTAAACAGGAGAGACCCAGAGATAACCAATTTATTAGTTGCTGTCAAAAAGGCAAGTTCAAACTTCCAAAAAGAAAAGAATTTCCAATCTATTTACAAAACATTATGACTGAACCTACTTTTCCAAACTACAAAAATGTTAACAGAAACATAAGATCCTACAATAGTGCCATATCCTTTGCATCTATGGGGGCAACATTTGCTGCTAATGTACCTGGACATGGTCCTTACTGTTTTAAAGTCCAAGGACACATTTATCATCGCACTTCACATTTACATCCAGAGGAAGGAGAGCAAAGAAAATTTGCTCAACTATATGTCCTAGATACAATGGAAGCTGTTGACCAACGTATGCAGATGGAAGAAAATAAAAAATGCTTACCCAGTGTTTTTATAGAGCTAAATAACATTATGGACAATAATCCATACAGTAAAGCTTATAAAAAATTGGCAGAAGTAGAAAATGAACAACTACTTCATGCACAAAGACATCAATTACCAATGCCAAATGTTAATATGGTGCTTAAAAGAGACAGACATACTGATAAACGACGTTATAACTTGCCAACATCAAATGAGGTTGCAATGGTGTTTCAAAATGATGAAGGAGAACCACCATTTTAAAGAGACATTAGAATATATCCGAGAAATGAGGAGCAACCATTCATTAATATGAGTATCTTAAGTCCAAATTTAGATCCAATGACATATCCCATTTTTTTCCCACATGGAAAAGCAGGTTGGCAACCAAAATTAACACTTCCCAGTTACCCAAATGTTAAAGCCGGAATCCGAAATAATGTTTCTATGCTTGAATTTAAAGTAGCTCAAATTGACATTCGAAATACATTTAATCCAATTTTATGTGGTGGAAAACTAACACAACAATGGATTATTGATTCCTATTTGCAAGTTGAGGCCAATAATTTAAACTTTATAAAATATCAACAAGATAAACTACTTGTAGAACAATATTCGGGACTAATGGACTATGTTGCTGACGTGGCTACAAGCAGAGACATGCCGTTATAATTTGCCAAAATCAAATGAGGTTGCAATGGTGTTTCAAAATGATGAAGGAGAACCACCATTTCAGAGACACATTTGAATATATCCCAGAAATGAGGAGCAACCTTTCATTAATATAAGTATCTTAAGTACAAATTTAGATCAAATGATATATCCAATATTTTTTCCACACGGAGAAGCAGGTTGGCAACTAAAATTAACCCTTCCCAGTTACACACATTCTAAAGTACGAGTGCGAAATAATATTTCCATGCTTGAATTTAAAGTAGCTCAAACTGCCATTCGAAATACATTCAATCCAATTTTATTTGTTGGAAAACTAACACAACAATGGATTATTGATTCCTATTTGCAGGTTGAGGCCAATAATTTAAACTTCATAAAATATGAACAAGATAAACTATGTGTAGAACAGTATTGTGGATTTATGGATTAAGTCGCTGAGGTTGCTACAAGCAGAGAAATAACAGTTGGCAAAGCCATCATTTTTCCATCTTCCTTTCAAGGATCTCCTCGAAATATGAGATAAAGATACAATGATGCTATGGCTATTGTCACAAAATTTAAGAAACCCGATTTATTTCTTACATTTACATGTAATCCACAATGGCCAGAAATTTCACAAAATGTACTTCTTGGACAAAGTGCTTCTGATTTATTAATGAATTAATATGTGACATTACTATAAATAACTTATTTGGCAAATGTCTTGCTTATGGATATACTATTGAATTTAAAAAAAGAGGACTTCCACATGCACATCTTCTCATAATACTTCAAGAAAAAGATAAATTAGATACTTCTGACAAAGTGGATGCAGTCATTGTTGCTGAACTACCAGATCCAGAACTATATGGTAGACTATATGAGATTGTTACTCATTGCATGATTCATGGACCCTGTGGTGATCTTAATCCACAATTACCATGTATGGAAAATAATAAATGTACCAAAGAATTTCCAAAAGATTATAGAGACAAAACCTATGCCAATTGTGATGGCTATCCACTTTATAAAAGAAGAGAAGGAGAAAGTGCCATTATTCGTGGGAAAAAAGTTGACAATAGATATGTAGTACCCTACAATCAACATTTACTCATGAAGTATAACGCCCACATCAATGTAGAAGCCTGCACTTCCATCAAATCCATTAAATATGTCTACAAATATATTTACAAAGGCTATGATGCAGCTACTGTAGTCGTCAAAAGTGCAGACAACCCTGAAAGTAGTGAGTTCATGATGAACTTGCAACTCATGTAGATGCTCGCTATGTCAGTGCGCCAGAAGCTATGTGGCAGCTTTTAAAATTTGAAATGCATGATAGATCACATGCAGTATATAGATTAGCAGTACATTTGCCACAAAGACATTTAGTGTATTTCCATGCTGGAAATGAAAGTAATGCATTGGCCCAAAGTGAAGATCGTCACACTACACTAACTGCATGGTTTGAATTAAATTCCACAGATTCAGAAGCAACACAATTCTTATATATTGAAATTCCATATCACTATGTTTTTGTGAATGGATTATGAAGACCGAGAAAAAGCAGAGGCAATAAAATAATCCCAAGAATTTACACAGTCAGTCCAAGAGATGTTGAACGTTTTTGCTTACGGATATTACTTTTAAATGTTGCTGGAGCACAAAGTTTTGAACACTTAAGAACTGTTAATGACATAGGCCCTCATTCAATTGCGATTTGGCCAATTGAATAGGGGACTAAATAAGCACATAACATATTTTTTGAAAGAAGTTTTTAGTTAGTAAGCATCTATCAAAAAGCAAGGTTTTCACTAACTAAAATCTTATTTAAAAAATATATGCTATGTGCTTATTTAGACCCCTATTCAATTGGCCAAATCGCAATTGAATGAGGGCCATAGTATATGAATCCTTCCATTTAGTTGCAAGATATAGAAACTTACTAGCTGATGATACAGAATGGGAAAGATGTTTAGAAGAAGCAGCACAATGTCAAATGCCACGGCAGATGAGAGAACAATTTGCATTTATTTGTATCTTCTCAAATGCTCCAAATGCATTAGCTTTGTGGGAGACATTTAAAAGTAATATGGCTGAAGACTTTATGCGACAATACAATGAAAGGATTGCACACTTAAAAGCGTCAATGGAAATCCAAGAAGTATTTTGAACTCATGGATTAAGTTGTGCTAGTTTTAATTTGCCTGATCCAGGTCTTATAGATGACATAAACTTTGAAGACTATGACATTCAACTACAAGTAGAAAGAACAGAAGAAAGACTTGAAACTTTAAATACGTTACAATTGGAAGCATTTAATGCCATTAAAAATGCAATAGATGATGACATGGTGACAGAGTGTTATTTCTATCTTGATGGACCTGGCGGATCAGGAAAAACGTATCTATATAATTTATTAATGAGTTCTGTACGAGCACAAGGTCAAATAGCAATGGCGTTTGTCACTACTGGAATTGCTGCACTTTTGTTAGATGGTGGAAGAACTGTACATAGTGGCTTTAAACTGACAGTGCCTATTTTAGAAACTTCTGTGTCAGATATTCGCATGACATCATTACAACTAAAGAAATGTATTGACCGTTTGCTTCGTGAAGTCATGGATAATACTTTTCCATTTGGTGGAAAGGTAATGTTGTTAGGTGGCGATTTTAGACAAACATTACCTGTCGTTGTACATGGAAATCGAACTGACATTATCGAAACCTGTATAAAGTCAAGCACACTATGGAAACATTTTACCCATCTTGAACTGCAACAAAATATGAGATCAGAAGGACAAACTTATTTCAATGATTGGCTTATTAAAATTGGATAAGGCTGAACAGAAAAAATACCAGATTTACCTGACGACACTGTAGAGATCCCACCTCATATGATTTGTCAACAAGATATTATATCGGCTATATTTGAAGGTAGCATAAATAACCAGGAATATTCGGAGCTTGCAAACCAAGTTATACTAACGTGTAAAAATAAGGATGCATTAATCCTCAATAATGAAATCTTTAAAAAAATTAATGCATTACATCCCTTTTATTTTTCAAAGAAGACAAATTCCCATTATTATGGCATTTGCCATGACCATTAATAAATCACAAGGTCAAACGTTCAAATCTGTGGGTATTTTCTTGGAAGAACCAGTATTTGCACATGGTCAATTGTACGTTGCGTTGTCACGGTTCAAAAATCCACAGGTTATTAAAGTTTACATTGAAAAGAATAAAAGTCAAGGTGATTTATTAGAAGATGGACGTATTTTTACTAAAAACATTGTCTACTATGAAGTACTATAACTTTTCATTAAATAAATAAAACCCATGCAAAACAAATTTAAAAGCATTCAAAAATAGAAAACAATAAACAATTCAGTCATAATTAATTGCAGTACTGTTTATGGATGATTCACCTCACAAAACACTTGCCTTGCATTATTTTTACAAATTATGTTAAAATGTTAATTAACTATGTTACTGTTTCTAATGTTACAAGTTTGAAAACAATATTTTCAAGTTCTTTACTTCAACATATTACAAAGTTCATGTTAAGAGCTCAACCACGTTTTAAGTCCCAATGTAAATATTGTCTGTTATGTTAAGATTGCTCCCTGTATTAATGTTTATCGCCAGTTCATGGTGTTTAGGAAGGAATTAATTTAATTGGGTACATTTTAAGGAGAGTTTTTACTGTTTGTCCTACTCTGGATTAAATGTATATTGAAGTTAACAATTCTTTAGATAGAAATTGCATGTTAAAAAACCATTACCTCAAGTTTACAATACTGATTAGTTTAAAGTTCAACTGTTTTTACATTCAACTGTTAATACTTTTAATACAAAATTATGTTAAAAAATTAATTCGCTATGTTACTGTTTATAATGTTCCAAGTCCTAAAAATGTTTTGTCAACTTCCAAAGTTACACAGATAATAAAGTTCAAGTTTCCAAAAATATACTTTCAAGTTTCTTACTTGCATATATTACAAAGTTCATGTTAAAATTGTGTACGTTTGAACAAGGGTTTTTACTGTTTGCTTTTCTCTGGATTCAATGTATATTGAAGTTAACAATTCTTCAGATACAAATTGCATGTTAAAAAACCATTACCTCAAGTTTACAATACTGTTTAATTTAAAGTTTAACTGTTCTTACATTCAAATGTTAATACTTTGAATACAAAATGATTTAAGAAATATTGTTCACCAAGAGAACATTTTACAAAACTAAACATGTTTAATATCACAATACTTACAAGTGTCAAATATGTATATTAATAACTAAACAACTTTCCAAACATAAACATCTCATTGCCGTCATTTTTTGACGGGCAAGTCGCTAGTAAAGATATATCTGTAATAGCGGGGAGATTAAAGTAAGGGTTGTTCCTCTTTTTTCATGCCCCTCATTTAAATGAGGGGAAAGGAGAACAGCAATATGGAGGGGAAAGTAAAAGGCAAAAAGCAGACTCCTAAATCCTCTTCTGCATTTTTTCCCCCAAAAGTAAAGAGTTAGTCAAGGAAAAATCTTTATTAGATTCCTCCACTGGTTCTGAATCAATACTACACACTAGAGCAGACGAAGAGACCCGTTCTGTTCAAGGGTTAGGTCCTCCAGTTATGAGTGAGGAGGAAATTCTCGCTACAACGGTAATGAAGAAATTCTTAAAGGAGTTTCTAGTCTCTCTGAGAGCGGAATATACTTACGATATAGCCAGCAACACTAAAACAATTAAAAACCTTCTAACTCTAGTCTCTGTAATAGAAGATGATTATACTAGAATCTTACAGGACAACATTATTTTAAACAAACAACTGGTTGAAATGAAGTCAGAGGTTAAGATGTTAAGCACAAAAGTTACTAACTTGGAAAATGTGCATAGGAAGAATAACATAAGTGTAAGAGGTACCAAAATTGGTTGTACAACAAGACTTAGAAGGTTTTTTTTTTCTGTTTTCTTTGCACAACTCCTTGAGGAGGAGAAAATTGCAATTAAGGTAGGAAAAGTTTGCAGAGTCCCACTCGCCAGGTCAGTAAGTAGAGCTCTCCCAAGAGATACAATTGCACGTGCCCCAAAAAGTAGCAGTAATGAGAGCAGCAAGGGAAGAGAAGATGGGGTTAGATTCTAAATTTGAGATACTGGAATTATATAACGATCTGTCGAGTGACACTGATGGAACACAAACAATTTTAAAAAATCATGAACATTTTGAGGGAGGAAAAGACACCATATACATGGGATTTTTTGGTTAAACTCATCTTCACTAGTAATAACCAGTCTTATGTTGTCCAAAATAGTGTAGAAGGTGAAAACCTCTTAAAAAATTGGGAATTGTTATCTACTGAGGAGTCAGACCCAAAGGTCAAGTAAACTTTTAAACCCTTAAGGGAAGGTTAGCATTGTAATGGGGATTAAGAACTAAAGGAAGAGGAAATGAGAGAGAGTGGCGCGGATACCTCATAATCAGCTAATTGAGATTGGGAAATTTTAGTTACTGATTCATTCTTTTAGTGGTTGGACAATTTGCTAAAAGCACTTATTAATTAGATTGTTTATAAGTTATAAATCTATTGTAACCTTGCGTTTCTACATGTATTACTTAAAATCATTGCACTATTATTATATAATGGCTCTCATGAGCCTCAGCCAAAATTAAGATTATTAATTACACTTGAAAAAATAATACAATAGATATACATAGATTCACTAATTTGTTTCATGCCACTAGTAAAGTACTTACAAGGAATTTTTAAATATACTTGTTTTTTTTTCACACCCGCTTTGTACACATAAGTTTTGGCACATATTATAGAAATAGGGTTTTGCACTACATTTGTGCCTTAATATATAGAGCCACGCTGAATCTGCATTATGATAAAATCTAATATATCCCCTCACTCAGTAGATAGGAATTAACTCAATCCTGGAACAACCCACCTAATATGGAGCTACATAATTTAATCAATCTGATGTCACATCTCGCATCTTGATAAACCTGATATCCATGTCAAATGCCAATCATACTCCGGCAATCATAATGTCTCTGGACGCACAGGAGGCATTTAAAAGAATAGGTTGGGCATATATGGAGGCTACACTACAAAAAATTGGATTTGGGGACTTCTGTAAGAAAGCAGTTGCAGCTCTTTACTCTAACCTAACAGCTTATGTTTAAGGTATAGGTCAAATACAACATACATTTACAATAAGTAATGGAATGCCGCATTAATTTTCAACTTAATGATTGAGCCATTAATTCAACCTATAAAAGCTTCAGATAATGTCAAACGTATCTCTATCAAAAAATAAACAATATATATTGATGGCATTTGCAGATGATGTCCTCCTGACCTTGACTAATCCAGTAAATTCTCTTTTTTACCTATTTGACATTCTGAACAGATATAGTCAGGTTTCCTATTATAAAGTAAATATGCCAAAATCAGAAGTCTTGACATTAAATATAACTAAAGCTGAGCGCACTGCACTTGAAAACAAGTATCAGTTAGATTGGAGAACATATAAAGTTACACATCTTATTTTTACTCATAATTTGAAACATCTTATAAAACTTAACTAGAAAAAGCTGTTACGATAAAATTAAGGAAGTTATGAGTAAATTGAAATTGAATTTCCAATTGCTATCAGGAAGAATAGCGGCAGTTAAAATATCCATTTTAACCAGAATAAATTATCTAATCCTGAGATTCCTGGTTATTTAATTAGACATCTTCAAACAGCTACAGTACAGATAAGTATATTTTAATGATAAGAAAGCAAAAAAAAATAGGGGAATAATATCTAGAAATTTTCGTAAAGGTGGGTTGTCATTACCGGATATAAAGAAATACTATGTAGCTACTATGCTTGCCCATTTGGCAAAATGGTCAATGGAGAAAGATATGGCAAGATGGTATCAAATAGAAGAGGCTTCTTTGGCAAGAGGATATTTGTCAGATCTCTTGTGGTTAAGTCCTCTATCCATAAGTAAAAATGTATGTGGTCTCTAAAGGTTTACATTTTTGGAATAAGTTAAATAAACAATATCCCTAGTCCATCACCCGAGTCCCATGAGGATGCTTCAATTTCTAGACGAAAACAACAACATTGAAAGTCCAGTAAACTGGGAACAGTGGGGCATTATCAAAATAAAATATTTATATAAGAACAATAGGTTATATTCGTTTGCAGAGTTAGGTCAGAAATATGACTTTCCTGCAAATAAGTGGCTAGAATAGAATACAATAGATACAAATACTTACATCAAATATGGACATGGGCAAGTACTTTAAGATAAAGGAATCAGAGAAAGAAATTAATTCTGCATGGTTTGAAGAGCAATGGACCCAGGCCTTTCGAGAATCTGATAGATACCTTAAAATGCTGGCCTTGAAAAAAATACTTTAAAACCATTCAAAGATGGTACTACGTTCCAAGTGTAATAGCCAAATTTAAGATTGATAATAAATCTAATAAATGCTGGAGAGACTGCAATACAGCTGGAACTTTCAGCTGGTGGAAGTGCGACAAATTACATGAATTCTGGAAAGAGGGTTTTGCCTACCTTTCAACGACTTTACATAAACATATACAACCTTCTATTGAAATGGCAATATTCCACATCTTTCCTGAAAAGATGAACCAGAAAGAGAAAGCTTATTTAATCCAATTTCTAATGGTAGCTAAAAAGCTAATTTCTTGTAATTGGTAACAGGCTCACATTCCTTCCTGGAAGTCTGTAGTAGAAGAGGTCAATACAATCAGATCTCTCGAAAAGGAATGAAATCAATATCATCATTTACCTGTAGATGCAGTTAAATGGGCAATTTGGGACAGACTGAATGGTCATTAATACGTATATTGAGGTTGCTAGCCAAGATCTTTTCCCTCTCACTTCAACGCAATTTTCTTTTTTTTTTTTTTCAGTATCTATGTCTTACGCTGTTTAAACACTGTACTGAAACAAACGAAATTAGGTAAAAACTTACCACAAGACGGTACGATGTTTGATCAATGTATATATGTAATACTTTGTACCAAAATAAAATAAATATTTAAATAAAAAAAAAAAAAAAAAAAAGAATAACTGGTGCGCATTCACCTCGAAATAGTAATACTCTTTTTTAACCTCAGCACTGTTAAAGGGATATGTAAATTTGCTAGATTATAAATGAAAATCAGTAGTGTATGCAAACATGTTTTGCATGAAAAATATAGAAAAATAAACATTTAAACATTTAATAATTTCAGTTCGGAAACCAGGGTTAACACCCTCGAAACCTAGGCTAAATTAGCATCAAATTTAAAATTATTGGTTTTGGAAAAATACATTTTTGAATTAACTCAGCAGCCTGGGATATGTAGTGTGTCACTGATATGTGCTCTGTATTGCTGCTCACATACAGACAGGAAGCTGAAGGGATATTGGCTGAGCAAGTAACAGCATGTAAATAGTGGATTAATATTGCTCCCCTGATGCTGCATGTTGATTGGGGGGACCAGATGCTCGTGTAGACACCCCCTGGAAGTGTCAACGTAATCATTAGAGGGATTTTTCGATATTAATAAAAATAAAATGTTTTATAAGATGTGCTGCATACATATTGGCCGGATTTTGCTTAAGGATTGCAGAAATGTATTAATCCATAAAGCTTTCATATACCTTTAAATGGCCAGTGACACATTAAAAAACTTGGTACAGCTTCAGGAAATTATTTAATACAAATAAATACAAATCTTTAAAAACTTAGGTTTTGTGGACTACACTTATACAACAGAAACAAAAAAAAATAGATTCTTAAAGAATAAACATACAGTGGGGGGAAAAAGTATTTGATCCCTTGCTGATTTTGACCGTTTGTCCACTGACAAAGAAATGATCAGTCTGTAATTTTAATAGTAAGTTCATTTTAACAGAGAGAAAGAATAACAAAAAAGAGAACAAGAAAAACGCATGTCAAAAAAGTTATAAATTGATTTCCAGGTCAGTGAGGGAAATTAGTATTTGATCCCCTATCAATCAGAAAGATTTCTGGCTCCCATGTGTCTTTTATACAGTTAACTAGCTGAGATTAGGAGCACTCTCTTAAAGGGAGTGCTCTTAATCCCAGCTTGTTACCTGTATAAAAGACACCTGCCCACAAAAGCAATAAATCAAAAAGCAATTAATCAATCAGATTCCAAACACTCCACCATGGCCAAGACCAAAGATCTGTCCAAGGATGTCAGGGACAAGATTGTAGACCTACACAAGGCTGGAATGGGCTACAAGATCATCACCAAGAAGCTTGGTGTGAAGGTGACAACAGTGCGATTATTCGCAAATAGAAGAAACACAAAATAACTGCCAGTCTCTCTCGGTCTGATGCTCCATGCAAAATCTCACCTTGAGGAGTTTCAATGGTCATGAGAACGTTGAGAAATCAGCCCAGAACTACATCTTGTTAATGATCTCAAGGCAGCTGGGACCATAGTCACCAGGAAAACAACTGGTAACACACTACGTCGTGAAGGACTGAAATCCTGCAGCGCCCACAAGATCCCATACTCAAGAAAGCACATGTAAAGGCTGTCTGTTTGCCAATGAACATCTGAATGATTCAAAGGAGAACTGGGTGAAAGTTTAGTGGTCAGATGAGACCAAAATCGAGCTCTTTGGCATCAACTTAACTCGCCGTGTTTGGAGGAGGAGGAATGCTGCCTATAACCCCAAGAACACCATCCCCACCATCAAACATGGAGGTGGAAACATTATGCTTTGGGGTTGTTTTTCTGCTAAGGGGACAGGACAACTGCATCGCATCAAAGGGACAATAAATGGGGCCATGTACCATCACATCTTGGGTGAGAACCTCCTTCCCTGAGCCAGGGCATTGAAAATAGGTCGCAGATGGGTATTCCAGCATGACCACGACCCAAAACACACAGTCAAGGCAACAAAGGGGTGTCTCAAGAAGAAGCACATTAAGGTCCCGGACTGGCCTAGCCAGTTTCCAGACCCTAATCCCATAGACAATCTGGGTAGGGAGCTGAAGGTTTGCATTGCCAAACATCAGCCTCAAACCTTAATGACTTGGAGAGGATCTACAAAGAGGAGTGGGACAAAATCCCTCCTGAGATGTGTGCAAACCTGGTGGCCAATCACAAGAAACGTCTGATCTCTGTGATTGCCAACAACGGTTTTGCCACCAAGTACTAAGTCAAAGGGGTCAAATACTTATTTCCCTCATTGACCTGCAAATTAATTTATAACTTTTTTGACATGCGTTTTTCTTGTTTCTGTCTCTCTTTTATAATACAACTACCATTAAAATTATAGACTGATCATTAGAAATTTGAGTAATATAATTAAACCCTATTTTCAGTGTGTGTTCTTTCAGTATGCTAAGAATCTCAGCACTTTATTTTCAAGTAGATCATGTTCATTATCAGTCTAAATATGGGTATCACACATAGGGTGTGCTTCTCTGCATGTATTTTTACTATGTGAACAGATAAACTGATGGCCACAATATGCCTGAACCCTGAAGTTTCAAGTTTTTCAAGTTTCATCAACTTAAAATCTCTTCTGATTATTCCCTGTTAAGACATAGGTCCAGATTAATCAGTGGTGCCCGCCAGGAGGGGGCAGGCACAACTTTTTTTTTGCGCTTCCCGGTCCCTCTCTAGAATTAATGTAAATTTAAATAATCCGTTTCAGACCACAGATTTTTCACAATGCTAGTTTGAATAGATGGTCTTGATTTTTGACATAAAACCTAAATACTAAACAGACACAAATAAAAAAACAATAATTACATCTGATAACAATTTAACTTCCCTTTTAACTGTACTGAGAAGACTTGAGGGCCTGGTGAGATGGTGGCGATGTAAAGTAGGAGACCGGTCTTTGCTTGGAACCTTGGTTTTTATAGGCACAGGCTACAGTTTGGCTCTTGTAAGCAAAGGATGCACATTGGCTCTTACAGGCACAGGATGCACACTGGCTCTTACAGGAGCAGGCTGCAGATTGGCACTTACAGGCACATGCTGCACATTGGCTCTTACAGGCACAGGCTGCAGATTAGCACTTACAGGCACAGGTTGCAGATTGGCACTTACAGGCACAGACAACTTTCTCTTGGGCTCTTAAAGACCCAGGATGCACATTGGCTCTTACAGACAAAGGATGCACGTTGGCTGTTACAGGCACATGATGCAGATTGGCACTTATAGGCACAGGTTGCAGATTGGCACTTACAGGCACAAGTTTCAGATTGGCACTTACAGGCATAGACAGGTTGCACTTGGGCTCTTACAGACCCAGGATGCACATTGGCTCTTACAGACAAAAGATGCCCATTGGCTGTTACAGGCACATGATGCAGATTGGCACTTAAAGGGCTCTATTCAATTGCAAGCCCACAACTCAATCGTAGTAGGCCATATGTCTGCGGTTGTGTGGCAGGCTCCCGTTCGTCTCAGATTACAATGCTATACAATTGCTCAAGCCAGCAAGATGCTATCCCAAAGCTGAAACCGTAAACCATGCACTGGTTCGTAGCAGTTCAGGGAGGGACCATAATCAATTAAACAAGCCTGTAAACTCCCATTTCGAATCAGCCAATAGAAAATTAGACTGTCATTATTACGGCAGCAAAACATGGAGCTTACATGTCAATCAATTAGGTTTGAGGGTCCAATGTTCAATCAGACTCGCAAACCCGCAAAGAATTATGAAAATGAATACCAATACTGTTCTAGTCCATATGGGTGTCCTGATATGTATTAACTCATTGATACCTAAGAACGATTTAACCCCAAAATGAAACATAAAAAGAAATGTAATTTCCTGTCGATTTGCGAGCATGAGACTGTTGTTCAATTTATTATAATGTATTTCATCGCTTTCCCCGTTATTTATAGTGCCGTATTGATTTTTTATTTGCATTTACAGTGCTATGAATACGTGTTTAACCCCCTTGTGGGTCCTTTCTAGCACAGGCTTTTCTCCTTTTTTTGCCATTTACGGGTGTGAAATAATTTGCGGGCTTGGGGAAATTGATCAAGTGAATATTGATTTGCGATTTTTCCCATCGTTACTATTGCAAAAGTGCAAGATTAAAGGCTTATAGAGGCTGTAAGTTAGGTGTTTAACAATCGCAATATTTTCAAGGCCATAACCCATAACCCATTTGGAGCCCGCAAAAAGACGCCAATTGAATAGCAAATTAACTTGTGACCTCACGTATGGGCTAACGGATCGAGCGAGAGCTAAATTGAATTGGGCTCTAAGGGCCTCATTCTATTATCGGCCGCAGCCGTTGCGGGGCCGCAAGGACCGGCCGCAAGCTATTCGGCTATTCTATTCCCTTACGGCCGGGGATTCCGGCAGGCTTGCGGCCGGTGCCTTGCTATCTCTTGCAGCCGCTCGCGCCGGAGGAAAGCCTTTGATCTAAAACGGCCGTAAGAGATTTGCAATTCAATTGCTCCGGGAAACCTCTCTGCAAGGCTAAAAGCGAGCCGCAGTTACTTGCAGGAAAAAGGTCTCGCTAGCACCAATTAAGCACATAAAATAGCTCAAATAAAGCCATCCTGCACTTTGAGAAGACTATAAAGGGATTTTAGGTGTTAGAAAAAATAGCACATAATTATCCTGTCCTCAAATCCGTAAAATATTTTATTTTTAATATCCGTAAAATATCCATGTAAAAAGTCCAGAGTGCTTGGAGCACTTCAGACACACCCACGCCGCAGCCGGCAAATAAACAGTTAATTTGAACTCGAGTTTGGGCAGATGTGCAAGCTTGAGAGTGGGTTTCTTTTAATCCTCATGTCCCCCAATATGATCCCTAGCATTTACAGAGCTGTACAGTGCAGGCTTGAATTTATTTTTCAGTTTTTAGATTTCACAGTTTACGGCCGGTTCCAAGATATGCGGCCGGCCGTAAAAGGAGATCCTTGCGGGGCCGTATAATAGAATCGCGAGTTAACTGAACCCTCGCAAGGAATCGCAGCCTTACGGCCGATTTACGGCCGATAATAGAATGAGGCCCTAAGTATGCAAATTGGCTCTTAAAGGCACAGGACGCAGATTTGCACTAATATATATATATATATATATATATATATATATATATATATATATATATATAATTATATTGTTAAACTTTTATCAAATTAGTATTTTTATTACTTTTTATTAGCATTAATATTTTTACTACTATTGGTATTTAACTTTATATAACTATTAATTTACTATACATATTTATCTATATATAAAATGGCATACACATATATAACTAAAATGGCCCTTTTCCATTATGTAAACGCCTCCCACTGAAACCCATTACTAGATATGGCATATATTGCAAACCTGTTACATATGCCATCAATTTCAACATAAAATAAATATAAATACATTCTCTATTGATTAAACAATTTGATAAATATTTAAATTTTAATGCTGAATGCTAGTGATGTATTAACTTGAATTGAGGTGCATTCTCCCTTAGATACTGTAAATCTGGACCACCCCTAGAACATTAACCAAACACAAATGTATGGAAACCAAGTTGCATTACAAAAAGTCTGTATTATTCATTTAATACGTCAATCACCTCCAGGGGCCGACCAAGAGGAAAAAACAACTTTATTTGGGATCTATTTGATACCAATACTCCACTTCCCATGTAATTTAAAGGACCACTTCAAAATGTAAACAAACAGTATGTTTGAAAACTCTAAGGGTCTCATTCGATTGCAAGGGCGCAACTAACTGTATACAGGCCATATGTCTGAGGGATTGAAGTCTGCTACAATTACAGAACGATTAAATTGAACAAGCCTGCAAGTTACGGGACGAAAAGCTGAAACCATAAACCATTCACTTGTATGTTGCATTTCAGAGCGTGAACATGATCAATTAAGCAAGGCCGTTATACCCATTTAGAAACAGCCAATAGAAAATGAGACCGTCATCATTAGGTCAGTAAAACATGGAGGGTACATTTCAATTAATTAGCGTTTAGGGGTCCGATATGCAATCAGACCCGCCCCCCTGGGGGGGGGGGGGTATGAAGTGACCTAGCTCTATGTTTATATATGTGTGTGTATTTGTATTATGTGTAATGTGTAAATATGTGTAATCAAAGATTAAGTGCAAAATTGTAATTAGATGAATGTAAAATAACAAAACCGGAACATACTGCTCTCAAAACTCGCCTACTCTTTCTCTCACTGCTCATACCACCAACTCCGAGACCTGCGTTGCTACTTCTTCAGAATCTGCAACACAGTCAATGCATGGGCGGGTGGAACGCAACTTTAAAATCTCTCTCTGACAATCATCTTCGGCTAGACCACTTTCTATTGGCTGAGAGGCCTGCGTTGCACTCAGTAATACCGTAACTGCGGACCGATTTTATTCCAGCCCATTAACAGCTTGCAGGCGTGGAAGGGGTTTACGGTCTTGAGGCTTCGGCCCGTAGCTTGCAGCCTTGTTCAATTGAATAGCAGAATTGTAGCAGAGTTTAAGCCCACCGGAGGCCCGCAGACATACTGCCTATATACCGCGAGATTTGGCATTGCAGTTGAATGAGACTATTAGCTCTATTAAATTTCCTCCACATGTAAAACCAAAGCCCGTAACATAGCCTGCAAGACTTGAGGCTGTTAAATTGGCCCCGTAAAGCAACCCGCCGACGCCTTGTGAGGTAAGGGCGAGAAAAGTCAACAGGATGTGGAAATTTGAACAGCACGCCTGCAAATCTTTTGATATTTTAACCCTGTAACTGTTACGTTCCAATCACGCTATTAAATTGCAACGAATTCACTGGCGTTCAAGCCCATAACCTGCAAATGGAGCCAAAAAGCCAATGGGTACTAGGGAGGACACGCTAGGGAGTTAAAGTTCAAGCCATAGCACTGTAAATGCAAATACACACACTACTGTACATATAATAAAAGGGAAAGTGATGTTAGCTAGTAAAATTAATAGCACAACATTCTCAAGCTCGCAAATATGCAATATAAAATTCTTTATTTTCAGTTTAATTTCCGTGTTATATCCTTCCTGGCAATCAATGTGTTAATACATATCATGGAACTCGCATGGACTACAATATCATATTTACAGATTTATCAATATTGCATTATTTCTGGAATGTGGGTGTGATCGAAACTCGTAATTGAAGATCAGCTTTGGAATCTAACTCCATGTTTCAGTGACATAATTATGAGGATCTCTGTTGCCATTGGCTCCCTCTAAACCCATAACTACGGTTTGATTAATTGATCATGTTCACTGCCGGCACATCCAACGTGCGAAAAATAGTTTACAGGTTTGCGTCTCAAGCCCATAATTTGCAGCATGGTCTGATTTAACAGCTCTGTAATGCAGCCAAATTTCAAACCTGCAGCCTTTGTGGGCTTGCCGATGCCGCTATGGGCTTCGAATGTAATAGGCCTGAAAGTCGGCAGATACCTGATTGGAGGTGACTTAAAGGAAGAGAAATTCAAGTTGGGCATACTGAAATTGTGCAATGTTAACTTTTCATTTAATGTTTGATTTACCTAATATTCATTTATCCCCAAATAAAGGTTGTTGTTTTAATTAACAAATACAAGCATAAGAGATGTAACTTGTTATTACAAGGAGATTTTATAGCCTAAGTTTCCTCTATTTTCCAAGGGAAAATCTGTACATGTAGTATTTAAGAAGATCCCAGTTTACAATATCATAATGAAATATTGTAATTGTAATGCTTTCTTTTTTTGTTATTTGCAGAATTAACAAATAACTATAAACCAAATGTTAATCAAATATAAACACATAAAATACAATATTACATTTCAGCTAAATACATTTAATCCCTAATATTATATAATTAACTAAAGTTTTGTTTCATTTTTTTGCTTTCCATCTTTTGCCTTTCTCTTTCACACTTCCAGTTCCCCATTTTACTTCATTAATCTTGTCTACCTTCCCATTTCTCCAATCTTAACTTTGCTTCTTCTTTTACCCCCATTAATTTCTTTGTTTGGGAAGACAGTAAAATTGGATTAATGGAGAAAATGAAATAGATATATCATTAAGTAAGAACTGAAAGCTGTAGCACAATAAATAAGTATGTATGTATATGTAAATGTATATTTAGCAAGTAATATTATGAACAGAGTATCATTGATTAATCTTATTGATAACAGTCTGCAAATGTATATGGAAACAAAAATGTATTTAACAAGCAAAGGCGATCTGATGAGAATATTCCTGATTATTTCCATTGCTTACATTGTGCCAATTGATGTGAACCTTGTTGTAAAATTACAGACTTGTTTTGCATTAAAAATATTAAGTAAAATCTGTTTAAACTTCATTGAAACTAAAATAAAATGTATATCTCATCGGCTGATAGAGGGCAAGCCCCCAATAGCAGATATCTCTGAATAGTAATTGGAAAAAGAAAACACATTGTGGCACATTATTAGATACCCTCTTTCTGATGCAACAAAGTAAGAAATATTACCATGTCCCTCTAAATAACATTGGATTTGTATAAGCACTTGAATTGTAATGTAAATATGGTGCATAGATCTATGATAGGGTAACAGAGAATTTAATTTTATGAAAGCTAATATGCACGATTTAAAGAAATTTCCAAACAGTAAAAACTTGCTACTATGTATTTGTACTATTTGTACTAATACTATTTGTACTATTTTGTCTTAGTACATACTTTCTTTGGTGTACAATAATCTGGGAATGCCAAATATTCAACAAATAGACCAATCGATCTGTTCTATTTTTTTCTCTACCTCTTGTTTTAGCACTAGCAGTTTAGCATAGTCAAAAAACTCATTGATTTTTTTATAACATAAAGCAGTGGCTCACAAACCAATTATCAGGGAAGAATTTAAGCATGCACCTGCCAATAATGGAGCTGATTTTATTCAGTCCTTTTGAGTGTGCCATTTGTGCATAGGTGTACTGTTCTAAAATAATAATAATAATTGAATCTCGAATGCTTACAATTTTTAAAAAACTTGAAAAAACTTTTACATTGTATAAAAGACCATATTTATTAATGTATTGTGAAAATAAATGTATATTTACCAACATATCATAGCTAAAATGACACCATTTCACTGTGTATCTATTAAGTAATAAAGTGATAATAGGAAGATTTAGAGAACAGGTCATGTGGAGAAAGCTGCTATGTACATTACGGGGGCTACAATGTCCTTTGTGCAGTGTCCTATGGGGCAAATTGCTATGGTAGCACTTAACAATTCTTTACAACCCTCGATTGCTTAATTAATGTATCCAGTAGACTATATAATAAGATTCAGTATATGAAAATTAACATTTGCAACTTAAATTATTTGTAATTTAAATGTCTGTAGACGTCTTTAAACGCCAATATTAATTTATACAAACGATACAAATTTGGCTTACCTTAAATATATGACATTTTTAATTCACAAAATCCCTTTTCAAGGATATGTGTTAAGAGTAGCCAGTATTTAAGGCTTTTTGTTACCTTTGTGGATTTATCTCTGGAGTAAAGATTGCTTCTGAATCCAGAGGGATGGACATTTTCATAACATTGCATCTTATTGAGTTGCATAAAAAAAAGGAAACCTAATTATAGAAATTTGGTTATATCACTGATATAAAGTGTCTTTCAGTGTTTTATAATACACAATATAATACACACACATATTGTGTTTTCCTTATTCTTCAATGTTTAAACCTTAAAAATAAATTCATAGTGCTTTTTATAATGACGCTAGCAACTTGCCCGTCAAAAATGACAGGGCAATAGAAAAGTGTTGAAATGCTGTTACTCACACAATGTGAGTGTACTGGGTGCCTAAACTATATAGACCCTTATAGGACACCAATTAACTCATGTAATAACACTATAAGTCCCATGAGGGTCATCCAGAACCCTCATGACAAAAAGTGTAAGCACTACACTATTAACTGTAACTATACCCAATTAACCCAACCCTGGGCTTATTTAATTCTAACAGTATATATTTAACCCTAACAGTACCTATGTAACCCTAACTGGGCCTTTTGAACCTTAACTGGGTCTAGTTAACCTCATGTAAGCCTATATCATTGGGCTTGTAGAACCCGAAAATTAACAATATAAGTGCCATGAGGGTCCTCAAGGACCCTCCTGACACTAAGTATAAACACTACACTACTCTTTACCCCCCAATAAACCATTAACTCTAAAGTATCCCCCCTCTACACTAACCTATAAACACCTACACTACCTACATAATCTACCTACCTACCTCGTAATAAACCCCCCACCCCACTAATTACAGAAAATAAGACAACCTAACTCACAAAAAATTAAAACCTAAGTCACAGAAAATAAAAAATCTACATTACAGAAAATCAAAAAACCTACATTACGACCCACCCCCACTGCAGAAAAAAAAAATCACACCTGAAAAGAAAATACATACAAACTATCTACATTACATTACAATACAATACAAATAGAATACAATATAAAAATACAAATTAAAATACAATACCCGTTTCTAAAATAGATACATACCCCACTATCTAAAATACAATACACCCTATATGAAATACACACATACCCCCTATCTAAAATACATACCCCCTATCTGAAATATATACATACCCCTATCTAAAATAAATACCCCCTATCTGAAATACATTCATACCCCCTATCTAAAATACATTAAATCCTATCTACATACACAAACCCTAAATCTAACTTAAAATAAAATAATTAAGACCACTTACCTTCTAAATATTCAAAATATTCTCCTCACCTTTCCAGCGTGTGTCCCCATCCTTCTTATTTTCTTCTCCGGCACGGCCCCTGTTAAAAATAAACATTAGATTAGTACTAAATACATCCACACAAAATAAAATAAACATAATGTACATTCAACTTACCTCAGCGCCATGTCCCGATGCTCCTCCTCTTCTGCCCCGGCTGGGCCCTTCAAGAATCTGTGCTGTAAAAAAAATTAAACATAAAAACTAATGGAGCTCCGCACTTGAGGTCCTCCCAGATGCTATGGCCCCTAGAACCTTTTCCGCAACAAAATTGGCAATTCGCCTTCTGATTGACTGAAAATGCTGTCATTCAAATTTCAGCCAATCAGAAGGCGACAAGGTGTGAGCCAATCAGAATGGGATACACCCCCATATCCCATTCTGATTGTCTAAAGCACCTGTCAATCTTTTTTAAACCAATCAGAAGGCACTATTCCCTTCAGCCAATCACAATGGGATACACCCCCGTGGGGTGATTGGCTGAAGGCATATGCACCTTCTGATTGGCTGCAGTCTGATTGACAGTGACAACAGCCAATCAGAAGGTGGAGATGTCTTCAGCCAATCACCCCATGGGGGTGCATCTCATTGTGATTGGCTGAGGGGACTAGCGCCTTCTGATTGGCTGATGTCACTGTTAATTAGACTGCAGCCAATCAAAAGCGCAGATGCCTCCAGCCAATCACTGCATCGGGATGTATCCCATTGTAATTGCCTAAATGCAATAGAGGCTTCTGATTGGCTGCAGTCTGATTGACAGTGATAACTGCCAATCAGAATTGGATATAGGGGTGTATACCATTCTGATTGGCTCACACCATGGTGCTTTCTGATTGGCTGAAATTTGATTGGCAGCATTTGCAACCAATCAGAAGGCGCCATTGTCAATTATCTTACGGAAAAGGCTCTAGGGGCCTCATTAGCATCAGGGAGCTCCTCGAGTCTAGAGCTTTCTACGTTTTTTTATATTATTTTTTAGAGCGAGGATTGTTGAAGGACCCGGCCAGGGCAGAAGAGGAGGAGCACGGGGACATCGTGCCTAGGTAAGTTGAATGTATATTATGTTTATTTCATTTTATTTTGTGTGTGTTTATTTAGTACTAATCTAATGTTTATTTTTAACAGGGCCGCGCCAGAGAAAAAAAAAAAGAAGGACGGGGACACGTTGGAAATGTGAGTAGAATATTTAGAATATTTAGAATGTTTAATTATTCTATGTAGTGTGATGTACTTTTTTTTTTTTTCTAGGGTGGCGATCTGAAGGGACATCTGCAAATGTAAGTGTTCTTAATTATTTCCTTTTAGGTTAGATTTGGGGTTGTGTATGTAGATAGGATTTAATGTATTTTAGATAGGGGGTATGTGTGTATTTTAGATAGGATTTAATGTATTTTAGATAGAGGGGATGTATGTATTTTAGATAGGATTTAATGTTTATTAGATAGGGGGTATGTGTGTATTTTAGATAGGATTTCATGTGTTTTAGATAGTGGAGTAATGTGTGTATTTTAGATAAGATTTAATGTATTTTAGATAGGGGTATGTATGTATTTTAGATAGGGGGTTATGTGTGTATTTCAGATAGGGTGTATGTCTTTTAGATAGGGGGGTATGTGTGTATTTCAGATAGGGTGTATTTTATTTTAGATAGAGGTATGTATGTATTTTAGATAGGGGTATTGTATTTTATTTGTACTGCACTGTATTGTAATGTAATGTATATATTTTGTATGTATTTCCATTTCAGATGTGTATTTTTTTTTAAAAAATTATGTAGTGGGGATGGGTTGTAATATAGTTTTTTTTATTTTCTGTAATGCAGGTTTTTTATTTTCCTTAATGTAGATTTTTTATTTTGTGATAAAGGCTTTTTTTTATTTTTTTGTGACTTAGGTTTTCTTATTTTCTGTAAACAGTGGGGTGGGGGGTTTATTAGGGGGTAGGTAGGTAGTGTAGGTAGGTAGTGTAGGTGTTAAAAGGTTAGAGTAGAGGGAGGTTACGTTAGATGTAATGGTTTATTGGGTGTTTAGTGCAGTGTAGTGTTTGTACTTAGTGTCATGAGGGTCCTTGAGGACCATCATGGCACTTATGTGGTTAATGTTAGGGTTCTAACTGCCCCATAAGGGTCTTTATACACCCTTATGGGACTGATGGGGTTAAATAGAGGCTTATGAGGGTCTGTATAGACCCACATAAGAGACAGGGTTAAATAGGCTTACATGGGGTTAAATAGGTACAGTTAGGGTTAAATAGACCCATGGTTAGGTTAATGGGGTATATTTAGGGTTAATAGTGTAGTGCTTACACTTTGTGTCATGAGGGTCCTGGATTACCCTCATGACACTTAAAGTGTTATTACATGGGATAATTAGTATACTAAATGGGTCTATATAGACCCCTATTGGACTAATAGAGTTAATAATTGGCTTAAGGGGGTCTGTATTGACCCCCATAGGTGACAGGGTTAATTAAGGGATTATGGGGGTCTGTACTGACCCCCATGAGTGACAGGGTTAATTAAGGGCTGATGGGGGTTTCTATTGACCCCCATGAGTGACAGGGTTAATGAAGGGATTATTAACCCTGACATTAAGTATAAACACTACACTGCACTTTACCCCCCCCAATAAACCATTAACTCTAAAGTAACCCCCCTCTACACTAACCTATTAACACCTACACTACCTACCTACACTACCTACTTACCCCCTAATAACTCCCCCCAACTAATTACAGAAAATAAGACATCCTAACTCACAAAAAATTAAAACCTAAGTCACAGAAAAAAAAAGCCTAAGTTACAGAAACTAAAAAATCTACATTACAGAAACTCAAAAAACTTACATTACGACCAACCCCCGCTGCACAAAATAAAGAAATTCACGCCTGAAAAGAAAATACATACAAACTATATACATTACATTACAATACAATACAAATAAAATGAAATACAATACCCCTGTCTAAAATAGATACATACCCCACTATCTAAAATACAATACACCCTATATGAAATACACACATACCCCCTATCTAAAATACATACCCCCTATCTGAAATACACACATACCCCCTATCTAAAATACATATCCCCTATCTGAAATACATACATACCCCCTATCTAAAATACATTAAATCCTATCTACATACACAAACCCTAAATCTAACCTAAAATAAAATAATTAAGACCACTTACCTTCTAAATATTCTAAATATTCTACTCACCTTTCCAGCGTGTCCCCATCCTTCTTATTTTCTTCTCCAGGATGGCCCCTGTTAAAAATAAACATTAGATTAGTACTAAATACATACACACAAAATAAAATAAACATAATTTACATTCAACTTACCTCAGCGCCATGTTCCGATGCTCCTCCTCTTCTGCCCCGGCTGGGCCCTTCAAGAATCTGCACTGTAAGAAAAACAACTAACGGAGCTCTGCACTTGCGGTCCTCCCAGATGCTATGGCCCCTAGAACCTTTTCCGCAACAAAATTGGCAATTCGCCTTCTGATTGACTGAAAATGCTGTCATTCAAATTTTAGTCAATCAGAAGGCGCCAAGGTGTGAGCCAATCAGAATGGTATACACCACCATATCCTATTCTGATTGTCTAGAGCACCTGTCAATCTTTTTTAAACCAATCAGAAGGCACTATTACCTTTAGCCGATCACAATGGGATACACCCCCGTGTTGTGATTGGCTGAAGGCATATGCACCTTCTGATTGGCTGCAGTCTGATTGACAGTGACAGCAGCCAATCAGAAGGTGGAGATGCCTCCAGCCAATCACTGCATGGGGGTGTATCCAATTGTAATGGCCTGAATGCAATAGAGGCTTATGATTGGCTGCAGTCTGATTGACAGTGATAACAGCCAATCAGAATTGGATATAGGGGTGTATACCATTCTGAATGGCTCACACCATGGTGCCTTCTGATTGGCTGAAATTTGATTGGCAGTATTTCCAATCAGGAGGCGCCATTGTCAATTATCTTGCAGAAAAGGCTCTAGGGGCTTCATTAGCGTCAGGGAGCTCCTCAAGTGCAGAGCTTTCTACGTTTTTTTTTTTTTTTTTTAGAGCGAGGATTGTTGAAGGACCAGGCCAGGGGAGAAGAGGAGGAGCAGGGGGACATGGTGCCTAGGTGAGTTGAATGTATATTATGTTTATTTCATTTTATTTTGTGTGTGTGTATTTAGTACTAATCTAATGTTTATTTTTAAAAGGGCCGCGCCGGAGATGAAAATAAGAAGGACGGGGACATGCTGCAAATGTGAGTAGAATACTTACAATATTTAGAATGTTTCATTATTCTGTTTAGTGTGTTGTACTACTTTTTTTTCCCTAGGGTGGCGATCTGAAGGGACATCTGCAAAGGTAAGTGGTCTTAATTATTTCATTTTAGGTTAGATTTGTGGTTGTGTATGTAGATAGGATTTAATTTATTTTAGATAGGGGGTATGTGTGTATTTTAGAAAGGATTTAATGTATTTTAGATAGAAGGGATGTATGTATTTTAGATAGGATTTAATGTTTATTAGATAGGGGGTATGTGTGTATTTTAGATAGGATTTCATGTATTTTAGATAGTGGAGTAATGTGTGTATTTTAAATAAAATTTAATGTATTTTAGATAGGGGTATGTATGTATTTTAGATAGAGGGTACGTGTGTATTTTAGATAGGGGGTTATGTGTGTATTTCAGATAGGGGGTATGTCTTTTATATAGGGGGGTATGTGTGTATTTCAGATAGGGTGTATTTTATTTTAGATAGAGGTATGTATGTATTTTAGATAGGGGTATTGCATTTTATTTGTACTGTATTGTATTGTAATGTAACGTATATATTTTGTATGTATTTCCTTTTCAGGTGTGTATTTTTTTTTTCTTCTGTAGTGGGGGTGGGTTGTAGTGTAGGTGTTAATAGGTTAGTGTAGAGGGAGGTTACAATAGATTTAATGGTTTATTGGGGGTTTAGTGCAGTGTAGTGTTTGTACTTAGTGTCATGAGGGTCCTTGAGGACCGTCATGGCACTTATGTGGTTAATGTTAGGGTTCTAACTGCCCCATAAGGGTCTTTATACACCCTTATGGGACTGATGGGGTTAAATAGAGGCTTATGAGGGTCTGTATAGACCCACATAAGAGACAGGGTTAAATAGGCTTACATGGGGTTAAATAGGTACAGTTAGGGTTAATTAGGCCCAGGGTTAGGTTAATGGGGTATATTTAGTGTTAATAGTGTAGTGCTTACACTTTGTGTCATGAGGGTCCTGGATTACCCTCATGACACTTATAGTGTTATTGCATGGGATAATTAGTATACTAAATGGGTCTATATAGACCCATATTGGACTAATAGAGTTTATTATTGGCTTATGGGGGTCTATATTGACCCCCATGAGTGACAAGGTTAAAGAAGGGATTATGGGGATCAGTATTGACCCCCATGAGTGACAGGGTTAATTAAGGGCTGATGGGGGTCTCTATTAACCCCCATGAGTGACAGGGTTAATGAAGGGATTATGGGGGTCTTTATTGACCCCCATGGATGACAGTGTTAATTAAGGGTTTATGGGGGTCTGTATAGAGCCCCATGAGTGATAGGGTTATTTTTTTTTATCCCGGGTCCTTTAAGGACCTTTATAGTCTTTTAAGGACCCGCAACGTGGGAAATTCAAATTTTGATTGCAGGGGGGGTCGCCGATCTTGTGTGATCGGGGACCCCCACTGCGAAGGTTAATGTGGGGACCCTCCGGGTGTCCCAATAGGGACCCCCAGCATTGGGGGGTTAATTTTAGGTGCCAGTGGGGGTATTTAAAGTACCCCCGCTGCCAGCCTTAACTGTTTGTGTGCCGCGGGCCCTTTAAGGACGCACAGCAGGGACTTGACACCATTTAAATGCAGTGGGGCACACGATCGTGACCCCCACTGCAAGGTTTAGTGTTGGGACAATGCCAGGGGACCCCCAGCATGGGGTTAATGTACATCGGGGGTCCAATTGGACCACAGTAGCAAGGGGTTAATGTGGTGTTCCGAGCTTATCTCGGATCTCTTAATGTGGGATGGGGCTTTGGAAAAGTTGTATGTGGCTGGCAGTCCGGGGTCGTTGAGCCTTGTTTTTTTTGGGCCGCCATTTTTTTTCTAATTTAGCTGATTTTTGATGCCGAAACTGGGAAATTTCTGGTTAAATTTGTGTGTAACCTGACTTCCAGACATCCTGGCTGTTTTTTATTATTGTGTTTATCAGTGTGTTTTTTGGAGAGGAGGAGGGGAAGACACAGGGGAGGCAGAGGACTAAGTGCCGCGAGTTAACGCTTTTGTGGGGGGTTTTGTTACAGAGGAGTGAGGCGCTGTAGAGCCTCCATTTCCTCAAATGCAGACTCTCTCTTTGCGAGGGTCCACATTCGCGGCCTGCAATGAGCCTTCGGATCATTGCAGCCGATGTTGGAGCCTCCATCTACGTAAATGCAGTCCCTCACTTTGCGAGGGGCCGCATTTGCGGCCAGAACTCCGTCCCTCTCTTTAAGACGCAGTTCTTGCGAGCTTGCAAAGCGTGACAACGTCTCATAATTTGACAATTATATTATGATGTACCAATGACCTACTCTGATACCCAAACACAGTAGTAACACTCACAGTTTCTAGAGCAAAAATGTCTGTTTTTCAGCTTGAGTGTTAATGTGATGTTTCACCAGAGTATTTGCCAGTTCACTCAGGGAACAGGCAGACAATAAATGAGAAAGAAAAGTGCAAATACTGTTGAAATCCTTTTTAATCTTCAACACACCAAAATAGACTCTTAAATCCATCCTTGTGTTAGCATTTTCCCATATAACTCACATAAACACATCAGATCTCCTATTTCATTATCCTGGCACTCATTCCCCTTCTTACAATTTGGCACGCTTCTCTCACATCTCCACAACCAGAAGTGCCATACCCACCACCTTTTACCTTACTGAAGAAAAACACATGGCAAATAATCCAGGTTTCCATCTGTAGGTCTCTGCACCCTGAATACACTGCTGTGAGAGTATCGCCCCCTTCTGTATACTATGTCGGGTCACCCAAGATGGGCAGGTCATGGCAGAGAGGTCAGACAAATTACAGTTCACTGGAGAAGGAACCTGTAACCAACTCCAGTAATGTTGCTAAGAGAACTTTATGGATAGGCACAACCAGAGACTTAACAATATAGACCAGGTCAGAAGATGCCTACCACATTATTGAGGAATAGCAGATAAAAGTAGCACTAGATCTAATGAAGTGGTTGAGCCAGGAATGTTACAACTATGATCCAAGAAAAATGGTCAAGAATGAGATGACAAGGTTAAACATTGATATTCTGGGAATTAGTGAACTTAAATGGACTGGAATGGGACATTTCAATTCAGTAAACCATCAAATCTTCTACTGTGGTCAAGTATCCCACAGAAAAAATGAGCAGCCCTCATAGTCAATCAAAGGGTGGCCAAAGCAGTGCTCGGTTATAACCCAATTCATAACAGAATAATTTTAATATGAATTCAAGGCAAGCCAATTAACATCTCAGTGATCAAACTCTTTGCACCAACCATGGATGCTGAAAAGTCTGAAGTCTTCCAGTTCTATGTAGATATTCAACACGCCATAGATATAACACCAAGAAAATATTTTACTATCATCATAGGAGAATGGAATGTTAAAGTAGGGAACAATAAGATACCTGGAATAACTGGCAAATTTGGCCTTGGAGTACAAACAGAATCTGTATTTAGTAAAATTCTGTCAAGATAATTATTTTGTCATAGCAAACACCCTGTTCCAACAATCTCCGAGACAACTCTACACATGAGCCTAACCAGATGGAAAATATAGAAATTAGATTTACTATATACGTTGCAGCCAGAGATGGAGGAGTTCTATACAGTCAGCTCAGACCATTAGCTTCTTATTGCAAAGTTCAGAATTAAACTGAAGAAAAGAGGGAAAATCAGCAGACCAAGCAGCTACAACATAAATAATATTCCTTTTGAATATGCAGTGGAAGTGAAGAATAGATTTAAGGAACTGGACATGGAGCTAAAATGACTGAAGAACTTTGTACCAAACAGCAATAAAGAATATCCCTAAAAGAAAGAATAATAAGAATGCATACTGGCTATCTGATGAGGCTTTAAGAGTCGCCCAAGAAAAAAAGAAAGTGAAAGCTGGTGGAGATATGAACAAATGTGTCCAACTGAATACAGTATTCCATAGGATAGCAAGAAGCGACAGGGAGACATTCTACAATGAGTGATATAAAGCTTTCAAGGAAGATTGCTGAATGGGAAAGTCAATATATCTCTTCAAGAGAATTGGGGATCTCAAATGCACCTTTCATGCCAAAGTAGGCATGATAAAAGACAAACATGATAGGGACTTATCATAAGAAAAACAGATAAAGAAGAGGTAGCATGAATACACTGAAGATCTATACAGAAAGGACCTTAACATCAGTGATTACCTCAATAATTTGTCCAATGAGCTGGAGCCAGACATCTTGGAGAGTAAAGTGAGATGGACCCTAGGATGCCTTGCTGATAACAAGGCTGCAAGAGTTGATGAAATCCCAATTGAACTATTCAAAAGTCTACAATATGATGCTGTGAAAGTGTTGCTTGCCTTATGCCAATACATTTGGAAAACTCAACAATGGCCAGTAAACTGCATACAGTCAGTCTACATTCCAATCCCCCCCAAAAATCAGTGCCAAAGAGTGCTCCAATTATTGAACAATTGCACTAATTTCACATACCAGTAAGGTAATGCTACAAGCTTGACTATAACAGTATATGGACCAGGAACTTCCATATGTGCAAGCCAGGTTCTGCAGGGGACGAGGCACAAGAGATCAATTGCCAATGTCCGCTGGATAATAGAGAAAGCAAGAGACGGGGAAGAAGATGAGGCAGTGACAGATTTTATCTTCCCGGGATCCAAGATCTCTTCAGATGGTGACTGTTACCATGAACTAAAAGACGTTTGCTTCTAGGGAGAAAAGCTATGGCGAACTTGGACAAGCTCGTAAAAAGTAAAGATATTAAACTATCCACAAAGGTTATCATAATTAGAACTATGGTATTCCCAGTAGTGACATATGGATTGGAGAGCTGGACCATAAAGAAGATTGAAGCCTTTGAATTGTGGTGTTGGCGAAAAGTACTTAGAGTCCCCTTGGACTGCAAGAAGATCCAATAAATCAGTACTTCAGGAAATCAAGACAAATTGTTTACTAGAAGGTATGATCATAAGTTTAAAGCTAAAATATCTTGTCCATATCATCAGACGGCAGGAGTCCCTAGAGAAGACTCTCATGCTGGGAAAGATTGAAGGCACAAGAAGAAGGGGACGACAGAGGTGGAGATGGATAGATAAGGTTACTGAAGCAATGAACATGAATCTGATGGAGCTTAGAGGGGCAGTGACTGAGAGAGGCACCTTGCTTGCTATGGTCCATAGAGTCACAGAGAGTTGGACACGACTGAACAACTAAACAACAACAACAAAAATAGGAGTATCACAGTGCTTTACAATGCCTAAGTAGTCACTGAAGCATAATTTACTTGTTGAGAGAGCCATTTTGGGGATGGAAGCCCTTTAAAACAATAAACGTAGCTTTATCTTTTCTGTAAGAGTTTTTTTTAGTAAGCAACAAAGTGTTTTTTTTTTCTGTTTTTAAATCAAAGCCCGTAACCTGCAAATGGAGGCAAAAACATTAAAACCTCCAAATAGGACACGCAAAGGGTTTACAGACAATATAAACACACCAGTGGGCTTTAAAATATGGGGAAAGCATGGAAAGGCATTACAATTACTTGCACAATAACCCCCAATAAAAAAGTCATTTAAAAAATAGTTTATTTTATCATATGTTGGAATGGTCATGCATATGTCAATAAAAAAAGCCATGCTGCTACATGCAGAAAGCAAATAAAGACACATTACCAGATTCAATTGCAACACAAAAACGTGAAACTGATGCCATATTAACCCTTCCTCACAGAGGCTCTAATGTGGAGCCTGGAATATATATATGTTTGCATATACATCTCGCTCATCACATCTACATTGGGAAAACAATATAGTGGCCAAATTACACCGCCACATCACATAGATTATGTGCCAGGAGTGTCATGATTCCCCTGACCATCCTTTGGATTTAGTAATTGTTATTGTTATTTAATATGTTTTTATGTTAAGTTGCTTCCCTATGTGTGATTGACTTGTATTGTGTGATTCTGTATGTGCAGGTTTGGTTCATGAAGTGTTAAATCATTTAGAATGTTGTGTTGTCAGGCTGTGAGAGAGTCGTAGAGAGAGTCAGTTGAGATTTTCAGAGGGGGGAAAAGACACACAGGGGAGGGAGACTCACACAGCCATAGTGAGGGAGAGAAAATGCCATCTAGCTGGAGATCGCGTGGCCCTCAAAGTTCCAGTAATTACGAGTCTCGACGTCCTGAGACTACAAAATTACGTCTAAGACGCAAAATAGAGTATGCGCAGTGCATTTTGTGCCTAATCCAAAGGTTTTGTCTCGCAACTGTGGTTATATATACTGGACAATTTCCAGATCTTTCTCACTTTTTCCTCAGGTAATGAACAGTTTGACTGGACATTTATTTGCTGGCGTAATTTCTGAAGAGAGATTGATATAGCTCATTAGGATTTGAAATTCTGCATATTACACTTTAAAAGGTAAAGTATTAATAATTATTAATTAGTTCATTAATGTATTCAGTAAAAAAAAAACAATTTATTAAAAATATTAAAATTTAGTTAAAAGAACAAAAAATATTGATCTGAACAACACATTCATGTATAGAAATATGTAGAAGAAAGTAAATGATTGTGGGCTAAAAAAAAAATTGAAGATAAATTGATAACGGATAGAGTGGAAGGTAAATAAAATAATTTCATAGATAAATAAATAAAAAAATGTTGAATAGTATTGAATTTTTTAAAAATAATTATTATCTTTTCCATTTACAATTTTCAGCTCAACAGACACTGTGTCACAGAAAAAAATCTGCCGTGGGCATTTGTGCAGACAAACTGTCAGCTTTGCATGAATTTCCTGAAAGCTTCTAACATATAACAGCTATAGTATAATTAATTCTGCAGAAATTAAATCATTGGTTGAAAAAATAATAATTGACAAGATTTTAAATAATTGTCTCAAGTTAATTGATAAGTATATAGATTAATAATTGGAAAAAATGAACACATGTTGTGTATTGTGCTGCAATGAAAGTAAATAAATAGATAAAATAAGCATTATATGAAATATGCTGCTGATATTACTAACTTAAAAGTCTTAACTATTAATTAAAAATGTAACGTTAAATAAAGGAGATTAATATATTCAAATGCTATTTAGACATACGAAATATAATTAATTACATTGAAACACAGGATAGATATTATCACACATACATTTTTCAGATTGACTGCAAAAAAATTGCAACGCCATTGACAGTCCATCATAGGTTGCAAAGAAGAGTGGAGGCAGAAGAAAAAAAGCATTACAATTCAAAAATCTACTAAAAAACAAGGTAATCTATTAGAAACATGGAGAATTTGAAAAAATATATAATCCATATGTAAAACAAAATATTATACTTTACAATTACAGATTACAACTGAGGATATCAACAAAAGCACAGAAGAAGACAAAAAACGCTTAACAAGGGAACGCGTACAAAGATGGAGAGAACGACAGTCATTGAAGACGGTGCAAAGGATCAGAAGAAGATCAGCAGAAAATTGCAAAGAAAAGAACAATGAGTGGGAACGTTAAATCTATGCATCACAGAGCTACCAATAAAAAACAAAATGATAAAGATGCATGTGAACAATATAGTAAAGATAGTTATGATGATATATGTTTGCAGAAAAGTTCTTTATTTACAGGTATATCAGTAGAACCTCACAGTTGTGGTTTGTTAAATGTTGTTTGTCAGTTTTGTGGGGCTTAACATTTTCAAAAGGAAAGACCAAGAGATTGTGAGTTTATAGGTTCTTGTCATAAAGGAAAGTTAAGACTGCTAGAAAGACACCAATTTCCACAATATTTACAAAGTATAATGACTGATCCTACATTTGGATCATTGATTCATATCTACAAGTCAAAGCAAATAATTAAAATGTTATCAAATTTCAACAACATAAGCCTTGTGTTGAGCAGTATTGTGGACTGATGGATTATGTAGCTGAATTGACCACAAACAGAGAACTTCCACCTGACCAAGCCATAATTTTGCCATCTTCTTTTCAAGGATCTCCTTGCAAAATGTTATGGAATTTTAACACATTGCATGATTCATGGTCCATGTGGAGATATTAATCCCCAATCACCATGTATGAAAAATAATAAATGCACCAAAGAATTTCCAAAAGAATTTGGAGTGCAAACGTATGCAAATTGTGATGGCTACCCTTTGTATAGAAGAAGAGAAGAACAAACTGCAATTATTCGTGGTAAATTTGTAGATAATCTATATGTGGTTCCATATAATCTACATTTGCTGATGAAGTACAATGACACATAAATGTGGAAGGTTGAACTTCTATCAAATCAATAAAATATGTGTATAAATATATTTACAAAGGATATGATGCAGGAACTGTAGAATCAAATTTTACATGATGAACTTTCATGTTATGTAGATTCTTGGTATGTAAGTGCTCCAGAAGCAATGTGGCATCTTTTGAAATTTGAAATGCATGAATTCACACATGCTGTCTATCGATTAGCTGTACGTTTGCCACAAAGACAATTAGTTTACTTTAATGCTGGGAATGAAATAAATTCTCTGGCCCAAAATGAAAATAGAGAAACAGCACTTACTGCTTGGTATACATTAAATTACATCAAGATTCCATATAATCATGTCTTCATATATGGGGCATGGCGAAAAAGAAAAAGGAGTAAAAAATGATCCCAAGAATGTACACTGTCCAAGAGACATTGAAAGTTTTAGTTCATGATTACTCCTTTTAAATGTTCCTGGTGCACAAAGTTATGAACATTTACTCACAGTAAATGACATAGTTTATGATACCTTTACAATTAACTGTGTGACACAGAAACTTATTTGTAGATGCTACTGAATAGGAGAGATGCCTAGAAGAAGCAGCACTATGTCAAATGCCAAGGCTGATGAGGGAACAGTTCTCATTCATTTGCATATTTTGTAATGTACATGATGCATTATCTTAGTACAACAAATTTAACTCAAATATGTGTGACGTCTTCATGAAAGAATACAGTGAGTCCATTGCAGAATCAAAAGGCTTAATGGAAATTCAATATGTATTTATTTGTCATGGATTAAGTTGTGCACTTTTAATCTAGCAGATCCAGGAATTATAGATGACATAAACTATAAAGAGTATGACTGTGATGTAGAAAAACAAAAAGTAGAAGAAAAAAATAGCCAGTTTATATATATTGCAATTGGAAGCATTTAACGCCATTCAACAACCACTAGATGATGAAATGCTCAAGGAGCGTTATTTCTATCTAGATGGAACCGGTGTATCGGGCAAAACTTATCTATATAATTTATTGATGAGTTTAATTCGAACTCAAGGTGAAATAGTAGTTCCCTTTGCCACTAGTGGAATTGCTGCCCTTTTGTTGGAAGGTAGGAGAACTGGGCATAGTGGATTTAAACTTCCAGTTCCCATTTTGGAAACATCAGTCTCGAATATTAGAATGACATAATTCCAAGCAAAAAATTTAAAAAAATGTAAACTCATTATAATTGATGAGACAACAATGATGTCTTGCCATGCTCTCAAATGTATTGATCGGTTGTTACGTGAAGTCATGGCTAATGATTTGCCTTTTGGAGGCAAGGTGATGTTAGGTGGTGATTTTAGGCAAACATTACCTGTTGTCCATGGAAATCGAACAGACATTGTGGAAACATGTATAAAGTCAAGTTCTCAATGGAAACTATTTACACACCTTAAATTAGAGAAAAATATGAGATCAGAAGGCCACAATGAATTCAATGATTGGTTAATTAAAATTGTCCAAGGCAAAACAGAGGTCATAAGTAATTTACTGGAGGATACTGTGGAAATTCCATCTGAAATGATTTGTAAACTTTCAATAATATCAGCTATATTCCAAAATGGAATAATTAGCAATGATTACTCAGAGCTTGCACACAAAGTAATATTAACATAAAAAAATAACGATGCATTGCTTCTGAATAATGACATTTTGGAACCCAAAAAAATTTATTACAGTGCAGATTCTATTCTTGCTGATGACAAACAGAGTGAAACACATTTTTCAACAGAATTTATAAATTCATTAACACCATCTGGATTGCCACAACATATTTTGCAGCTCAAAACAAGGGCAATCATGATGTTACTGTGAAATATGAACCCAAAAAAGAACTTTGTAATGGTACCAGATTAATTGTTCAGGATTTAAGAGAACATTTCATACGTGTTGAAATTCTGAATGGTACCCATAAAGGCGAAAGAGTTTTCATTCCAAGAAAAGATTTGGCTCCAAGTGTAAGTAGCTTGCCTTTTGTCCTTCAAAGAAGACAATTTCCAATCATAATGGCATTTGCCATGACCATCAATAAATCACAAGGTCAAACTTTTAAGCCTGTTGGCCTGTTTTTAGAGGAATCAGTATTTGCCCATGGAACCTCTATATGGCATTTTCTAGATGCAAAAATCCATTAGAAATTAAAGTCTATGTAAAAAAAAAATGAAAGTCGAGGTGAACTATAAGGGGATGGGATAGGATTTTCAAAAAATATTGTATATGATGAGGTTTTGTACATAGGATAAAATGTTATGTATATTTAGATAATATATGCAATGTAGAAAAAAAGTTGAATATGTATATAGTTAACATGTGTCAGTATTATATTTGTGATTAACTGACATTTCTTCATGTGTAAATTAAAAGTTATGGGTTTAGCATATATAAAATGTTTAGTCTTATTGTATAAAAATAAAAAATTGGGCAATGTATGATCTTCATGTATAGTAAAATTAATTAAATGGTTGTAGTTTGATTATGAAGATATTGTTCAGTATTTATTTAAAGATAAAAAGATAGAAATTGGATATAATAAAATATATTTTATTTTTTGTGGTTTACTGAATTATTAAACATAAGATGTAAACATATTAGTTGTAAAGTAAAACAAAATAAATGTTTGCTGTTTCATATGAAGTTATTGTTCATTATTGGTTTGGAAATATGAAAGACAAATTGGATTTAATAAATGTTTTTTATTTTAAATGGCTTGATGAATGATTCCATATTTGGGAAAATATGAGAGACACGTATGGTACACAGAGAGATAATACATAAACAGACAGAAAACAATAAAACTTATCATGCCGTTATTTTTGATGAGCAAGTCGCTAGTAACAATATATGTTTCAGGCCCTCACATTTGATTTGCAGGCTAGGCAAAATCTGACTTCCAAGTATAAGTAACTTTAAGTCATATAAAAGATTATTACCAAAGATAAACAAAAACCTGCACATTATTTCATTAGTTAAATGAACTTAAAACTATTTACCTGCATTAAACAGTAGTTAACCCCAAAACAACACACTGAAAGATTCAGCAAAATCAGTGGAAACAAAAGTATACAGAAAATAAAGGGGAAGTTTCAATGTGATGCTATAAAATGTGTGTGACATTGTTGTGCTATCATGCATGTGCAGTTAATAAACCAACCATTTTGACTTTAAGGAAGCAGAGTAAGGGTATTTTTCCCATAACCAAGAGAACAAGCCCCAAAATATGCAATGTTAATGACTTTAGCAAGAATAGAGTACTTCATGAGACCAAGGTGAACAAGTATAAACAGTGATCTTTAAAGTTAAATATTTGGAGGTCAGTCAATATTTAGCCCTGGTCACATAAAAGGAAAGAACCTTCAGGTCTGTGTGCTTTTGACCCTATTGTAAGAAGAGAGAGATAACTCACCGTACTAATGGCTCCATTCAGTAAAGGGCCCATGAGTTCTTAAAGAAAGATTGAGCCCTGAGAACAGGAGGCCAGAAGGAAGAAAAGATTAGACCTTTAGGAGGGTCTTTTATATGAAAATATTATTCCTGTCCTAATCAGGAGGAATACTAATTAGTTACTGCTGCCATGAGCTAATCAAAACAAATTCTATTTTGCCATTAAGTAGTAATATTTATGTTGTTTATACTCTTGAATAAAATAAATGATGTGTTGTTTTCTCACATTTAGATATTTTGCACAATCCCAAAACATACAGAATGCCACTGGGTGAGAAATGTTAAACAATGATAACTAGAGTAATAAAAAATGCAGCACAGTCGGTAGGGAGAAATCTGATGTAACCTAATAACATTTTGTCTCTGTGGATAGTATTTGTAATACATGCTTGACAATTACTCATAGATCTGTAACATATAAAATGCTTCCAGATTTTTACTCTCACATAAAAGAAAGCCACAAATACATATGCACGGAATACTCTACAGTATCTCTTTGTAGACGTAAGCATGGACATGTGTAGCACTTTAGTGAAGGTAGGGATTAAGTGGTTACAATAACTTGAAAGCTTCCAATCCAGCTCAGTAGGCTATTAAAAGTTATTATCTCCACTAAAATTGTTTACTAAAAACATAATCCTCCAGATGCAATGTTTAGTTAACAAAAATATAATTATTTTAGGAATATTGGGAGATACTTAAATATGGGCACATCATCAAAAACATGTTCTTATATCCAAAGTCAAAATGTATTTGAAACTTCAAAGTAGTGTGGATTTTGTAATATTATAACAGTGGATATTGAAATAAAGTTGAAAATGCATCTGCTTTTCTAAAATTACTATATGTCTTCTGAATCCATTAAAAACAAAAATGGAGTGTTAAACATTTTAATTGGGGACTAGGGGTATGATATGATATGAGTAAGTGAACAACTGTTTTATGGGGGCATGTAATATCAAAGTATTTATTTACATTTATGTACATTTTTTTATTAAGAAGCAGTTAAGAATACTGATTTTCTGCTTAATATCATACAAACTAGCGACTTGTCCGTCAAAAAATGACAGCAATGTGATGTGTATGTTTGTAAAGTTGTTTAGTTATTAATATACATATTTGACACTTGTAAGTATTGTGATATGTGTATTTTAGTAAAATGTTCTCTTGGTGAAAAATAACTCTTAAAGCATTTTGTATTAAAAGTATTAACATTTGAATGTAAGAACAGTTGAACTTTAAATTAATCAGTATTGTAAAGTTGACTTAATGTTTTTTTAAAATGTAATTTGTCTCTGAAGAATTGTTAACTTCAATATACATTGAATGCAGAGGAAAGCAAAGAGTAAAAACCCTTGTTCAAACTTACACAATTTTAGCATGAAGTTTCTAATATATGCAATTAAAAAACTTGAAAGTATATTTTTTGAAGCTTGAACTTTATTATGTGTGTAAGTTTTGAACTTGACAAAACATTTTTACAACTTTGAACATTATAAACAGTAACATAGTGAATACATTTTTTAACATAATTTTGTATTAAAAGTATTAACAGTTGAATGTAAAAACAGTTGAACTTTAAACTAATCAGTATTGTAAACTTGAGGTAATGGTTTTTTAACATGCAATTTCTATCTGAAGAATTGTTAACTTCAATATACATTTAATCCAGAGTAAGACAAACATGAAAAACCCTCCTTTAAACGTACCCAATTTTAACATGAACTTTGTAATATGTTTAAGTCAGAAACTTGAGATAATATTTTTTTAAACTTGAAGTTTCTTATCTTGAAAAAGAAACTTGAAAAAACATTTTTACAACTTGGAACATTATAAACAGTAACATAGTTAATTAATATTTAAACATAATTTTGTATTAAAAGTATTAACATTTGAATGTAAAAACAGTAGAACTTTAAACTAATCAGTATTAACATGCAATTTCTATCAGAATAATAGTTAACTTCAATATACATTGAATGCAGAGGAAGGCAAACAGTAAAAACTCTCCTTAAAACGTACCCAATTAAATGAATTCCTTACTGACCCCATGAACCGGCGATAAACATTAATCCAGGGAGTAATCTTAACATAACAGACAATATTTACATTGTGACTTAAAATGTGGTTGAGCTGTTAACATGAACTTTGTAATATGTTGAAGTAAAGAACTTGAAAATACTGTTTTCAAACTTATAACCTTATAAACAGTAACATAGTTAATTAACATTTGTCAAAAAAATGCAAGGCAAGTATTTTGTGAGGTGAATCATCCATTAACAGTACTTCCATGAATTATGACTGAATTGTTTATTGTTTTGTATTTTTGAATGCTTTTAAATTTGTTTTGCATGTGTTTTATTTGTTTAATGAAAACTTATAGTACTTCATAGTAGACAATGTTTTTAGTAAAAATATGTCTATCTTCTAATAAATCACCTTGACTTTCATTCTTTTCAATGTAAACTTTAATAGCCTGTGGATTTTTGCACCGTGACAACGCAACGTACAATTGACCATGTGCAAATACTGGTTCTTCCAAGAAAATACCCACAGATTTGAACGTTTGACCTTGTGATTTATTAATGTTCATGGCAAATGCCATGATATTGGGAAATTGTCTTCTTTGAAGTATAAAAGGGAGACTACTTTCACTTGGTGCTAAATCTATTCTTGGTATGAAAACTCTCTCTCCTTTATGGGTACCAGTTAAAATTTTAGCATCTATGAAATGGTCCTTTAATTGTTGAACAATTAATCTTGTCCCATTGCATAGGCCTTTTTTGGGGTTCATATTTCGCAGTGACATGACAATTGCACCTTTCTTTAGCTGCAAAATATGTGGTGGCATTCCAGAATGAGTTACTGAGTATATGAATTCGGTAGAAAAGTTAGCCTGACTTTCATTGTCATCAGCAAGTACAGAATAAGCACTGTGATAATTTCTTTGTGGTGCATTAATTTTTTTAAAGATTTCATTATTGAGGATTAATGCATCCTTATTTTTACACGTTAGTATGACTTGGTTGGCAAGCTCCGAATATTCCTGGTTATTTATGCTACCTTCAAATATAGCCGATATAATATCTTGGTGACAAATCATATGAGGTGGGATCTCTACAGTGTCGTCCGGTAAATGTGTTTTTTTTTTCTCTTCTGCCTTCTCCAATTTTAATAAGCCAATCATTGCAATCAGTTTGGCCATCTGATCTCATATTTTGTTGCAGTTGAAGATGGGTAAAATGTTTCCACAGTGTGCTAGACTTTATACAGGTTTCGATAATGTCAGTTCGATTTCCATGTACAACGACAGGTAATGTTTGTCTAAAATCGCCACCTAACAAAATTACCTTTCCACCAAATGGAAAAGTATTATCCATGACTTCACGAAGCAAACGGTCAATACATTGGAGGGCATAGCATGACATCATTGTGGCCTCATCTATTATAATTAATTTACATGTGTTCAATTTCTTTGCTTGTAATGATGTCATGCAAATATCTGACACAGAAGTTTCTAAAATAGGCACTGGCAGTTTAAATCCACTATGAACAGTTCTTCCACCTTCTAACAAAAGTGCAGCAATTCCAGTAGTGGCAAACGCCATTGCTATTTGACCTTGTGCTCGTACCGAACTCATTAATAAATTATATAGATAGGTTTTTCCTGATCCGCCAGGTCCATCAAGATAGAAATAACGCTCTGTCACCATGTCATCATCTATTGCATTTTTAATGGCATTAAATGTGTGCAATTGTAAGGTATTTAAAGTTACAAGTCTTTCTTCTGTTCTTTCTGCTTGTAGTTGAATGTCATAGTCTTCAAAGTTTATGTCATCTATAAGACCTGGATCAGGCAAATTAAAACTTGCACAACTTAATCCATGAGTTAAAAATACTCCTTGAATTTCCATTAATGCTTTTAAGTGTGCAATGGGTTCATTGTATCATCGCATAAAGTCTTCAGCCATATTACTTTTAAATCTCTCCCACAAAGCTAATGCATTTGGAGCATTTGAGAAGATACAAATAAATGCAAATTGTTATCTCGTCTGCCGTGGTATTTTACATTGTGCTGCTTCTTCTAAACATCTTTCCCACTCTGTATCATCAGCTAGTAAGTTTCTATGTCGTGCAGCTAAATGGAAGGATTCATATACAATGTCATTAACAGTTCTTAAGTGTTCAAAACTTTGTGCTCCAGGATCATTTAAAAGTAATATCTGTAAGCAAAAACGTTCAACATCTCTTGGACTGACTGTGTAAATTATTGGGATTATTTTATTGCCTCTGCTTTTTCTTGGTCTCCATAATCCATTCACAAAAACATAGTGATATGAAATTTCAATATATAAGAATTGTGTTGCTTGTGAATCTGTTGAATTTAATTCAAACCATGCAGTTAGTGTAGTGTGACGATCTTCACTTTGGGCCAATGCATTCATTTCATTTCCAGCATGGAAATACACTAAATGTCTTTGTGGCAAATATACTGCTAATCTATATACTGAATGTGATCTATCATGCATTTCAAATTTTAAAAGCCGCCACATAGCTTCTGGCGCACTAACATAGCGAGCGTCTACATGAGATGCAAGTTCATCATGTACTAACTCACTACTTTCAGGGTTGTCTGCACTTTTGACGACTACAGTAGCTGCATCGTAGCCTTTGTAAATATATTTATAGACATATTTAATGGATTTGATGGAAGTGCAGGCTTCTAAGTTGATGTGGGCGTTGTACTTCATGAATAAATGTGGATTGTAGGGTACTACATATCTATTGTCAACTTTTTTTCCACGAATAATGGCACTATCTACTTCTCTTATTTTATAAAGTGGATAGCCATCACAATTGGCATAGGTTTTGTCTCTATAATCTTTTGGAAATTCTTTGGAACATTTATTATTTTACATACATGGTGATTGTGAATTAAGGTCACCACAGGGTCCATGAATCATGCGATGAGTAACAATCTCATATAGTCTACCATATAGTTCTGGATCTGGTAGTTCAGCAACAATGACTGCATCCACTTTGTCAGAAGTATCTAATTTATCTTTTTCTTGAAGTATTATCAGAAGATGTGCATGTGGAAGTCCTCTTTTGAAATTCAATGGTATATACATAAGCAAGACATTTGCCAAATAAGTGACTGATAGTGATGTCACTTATAAATTCATTTAATTTAATCTTAAAAACTCTGGCTACTAAATCTGGTCTATCGGAAGTACTTTGTCCAAGAAGTACATTTTGTGTAATTTCTGGCCATTGTGGATTACATGTAAATTTAAGAAATAAATTGGGTTTCCCAAATTTGGTGACAATAGCCATAGCATCATTGTATCTTTCTCTCATATTTCAAGGAGATCCTTGAAAGGAAGATGGTAAAATAATGGCTTTGCCAGCTGTCATGTCTCTGCTTGTAGCTATTTCAGCAACATAGTCCATTAGTCCAGAATATTGTTCTACACGTAGTTTATCTTGTTGATATTTTATAAAGTTTAAATTATTGGCCTCAACTTGCAAATAGGAATCAATAATCCATTGTTGTGTTAGTTTTCCACCACATAAAAAATTGGATTAAATGTATTTCAAATGGCAATTTGAGCTACTTTAAATTCAAGCTTAGAAACATTATTTCGGATTCTGGCTTTAGCATTTGGGTAACTCGGAAGTGTTAATTTTGGTTGCCAACCTGCCTCTCCGTGTGGGAAACAAATTGGATATGTCATTGGATCTAAATTTGGACTTAAGATACTCATATTAATGAATGGTTGCTCCTCATTTCTGGGATATATTCTAATGTCTCTTTGAAAAGGTGGTTCTCCTTCATCATTTTGAAACACCATTGCAACCTCATTTGATGTTGGCAAGTTATAACGACGTTTATCAGTATGTCTGTCTCTTTTAAGCACCAAATTAACCTTTGGCATTGGTAATTGATGTCTTTGTGCATGAAGTAGTTTTTCATTTTCTACTTCTGCCAATTTTTTATAAGCTTTACTGTAGGGGTTATTGTCCATAATTTTATTTAGCTCTAAAAAAACACTGGCTAAGCATTTTTTATGTTCTTCCATCTGCATACGTTGGTCAACAGCTTCCCTTGTATCTAGGACATATAGTTGAGTGAATTTTCTTTGATCTCCTTCCTCTGGATGTAAATGGGAAGTCCTATGATAAATTTGTCCTTGTACTTTAAAACAGTAAGGACCATGTCCTGGTACATTAGCAGCTAATGTTGCTCCCATAGATGCAAAGGATATGGCACTATTGTAGGATCTTATGTTTGTCTTAAAATGTTTGTAGTTTGGAAATGTAGGTTCAGTCATAATGTTTTGTAAATAGATTGGAAATTCTTTTCTTTGTGGAAGTTTGAACTTGCCTTTTTGACAGCAACTAATGAATTTGCCATCTCTGGGTCTCTCCTGTTTAAAATAATAAGCTTCACAAAACTGACATTGAGTAGTCATGTCCCCACAACTATGAACCTCTACTGCTATAGACTTGAGTAAAGGACAATTTGCAAAGCATATAGGAGTTTGACTTTCATATTCATCAGGTGAAATGTCAATGCTTTGTTTTTTTCGTGTCTTTTTTTGGTATGTCTTGTATTTTTTCAGGTAAAATGTCATCTGATGTTTGTGGAACAGGTTGTAAATGCTTTATTTGCTTGGTAGTTTTTGTGGGCGTATCTTTAATTTGTGCAGGTGATAGTCTTTTGCTTGCAAGTCTTTTGCGTTCTTTTTCTTGTCGAATTTCCTTCTGCTCCTGTTTCTACTGGCTGTCTGCTCTCTGTCGTTGTTCTCTAGCTTGGCGTCTTTTCTTTTCTTGTTTACTCTCGTTATCAGCCATGTTAATCTGTAAAAAAATAAGAATGTATCATTACTTTATTTTGCGATGTTAAGTTTGTTTTCAGAAACATTTCTTATCAACAGTGTGGTTATGTTTTATAGTTAATATTTTACATTAGGTTTGTCATTCAATTTCAATGTTGCCAATTAAATAGGGGTCTAAATAAGGCCATAACAAATTTTTGTAAAGAAGTTTTTAGTTAGTAAACATCTATTCAAAAGCAAGGTTTTCAGTAACTAAAAACGTATTTTAAAAAATATGTTATGTGCTTATTTAGAGCACTATTCAATTGTGCAAATCGCAATTGAATGAGGGTCTAGGACTGGAAATTTAGAATGACAAAATTTATTGAGTCTCTGTTTTGAGCCTTTTTTGTACTAAATAATAGAGGGGCAGTGGCTCAGGTATAATTGATAAGTACCAAATTCAATTGGATGGTAACAGGGTGCTCCTAAGGATAATTGGGGATAAGTAGTACCAAAAGAGAGAAAAAGATCCTTTTTTAGGGCACTCCTGGGAAATCCAATTCTCAGAAAAAGAGATTGAACTAAATGTTAAAACTTAACTTTTAATAGTAATAATAAAATCCACTTAAAATACATAAACGTAGGTAGCAGAGAGTTAAAGTATATGGAGTTTACTGTAAAAATGCCACTGTTGTGGAAAATGCCACTATAAGGTAGACCATATAAAGTGCAATGTGCTGGTATAGTCACTGGTAAAGTGGCTAGTATATAAGAAATAAAGTGTTATATAGTGCTAATAGTGATAAGGTGCCAAGTGCTATGACACAAATAAGAAATATATGAAAGTGAACCAAGTAGTTCAGTAATATATGGTTGCCTATAAGGTGCAATATAAGTAAATGTTAGCAGCTGATTGCTGATCAGAAACCAGTAAACAATATGATAAATGTAGCAAGGGGTAAAGGATAGGAGTAAAAGATATTGAGAAATAAATGCCCCCAGAGTACTGATATCCTGTTAGGTAATGTTCTCAATATCTGTGTATCTCAAATACCCAAGTTCCCAAATAACAGCGTTGCCTTCAGGATATACCCATAACCAGTAGTTAATGCCTTCCAAATCCACTAAACTTTGACTAAAATAGCCTAACTAATGCACCAAGGGGCTTTATGCTATGGGCCTAAAACTGAAAACGCTGACTCTTTGCTAGTCACGCCGTGGTCTAGACGCAAGGTAATGATGTCATAGACTCGCAACGGCGTTCCTACGTGCACCCGACGCACGTTTCTTGAATTTCATCAGGGGTTACGCCTGCCTTTCCTATAGGCCTTTTTAAAGGCAGGCGTTGTCATGGCAATGCAAAAAAACGGGATTAAAAACAAAACAGTGAACGAATATCACTGTGCACCATTAAAAACTAATAGATCATCTCTTGAATGATGGAAATGAACTACAAAGAATGTATAAAGCTGAATAATACCATAATGGAACTAATCAAAGAAGTAAATTATTGAGCTCAAATATATATGATGTAGGTAGTAGAGGAATATAACTGTGCTATATAATGCACCTATAAGTGTACTTGGTTAATAGAGAGCCCATGTATGGTAGACCTAGTGGATGTCTACATTGAAAAATATATTGAATATTAATTATAGGCATATATTATAAACATGAATTATATGTTGACTATGTATATCTTAGTCACGCCATATAATAAATAATATCAATATATGGGGCTTATCTATTGCCAACATAAAAAAATTATAGGATGAGTCCTCAATAATGAACTATATTTAAAGTACAGATGGTGTGTCCCATCATGGTGAGCCTGCCTGATAATGCGCCTAAATAAAAGGCCTCCTTATGAGAATGCTACAGGAAAATACAGAATGACATGATCTAAAGAAATAGATCAGATATAGGGAGTAAAGGTGAAGCCTTCATTAAGGCCATTAGGTTTTTTAGTGCCTAGTAGATAAATCCACTTAGCTTCTTTCTTTAATAACTCTGTATCTATATCACCTCTCCTTATGGTTTTCTTTTTTGTACTATGCATATTTTTTTTGTTCTGGCTACATTGAAGTTTGGATTTACTGTTAAACATTATTGGCCATAAAAGACAAATAAGATGAGAAATGTGTTAGTTATATTTTGTTAAAAGTTATAGTTAGTGGTGGTGTTTTATTTTTTTTATTTTCTGTTGACATCGATGCAGAGCAAACATGTTTATTTCGTTTTCTCTTTTTTTACTTGTTATACTGTACCTTGGGTGAAGTGTGATTTCAAGCAGAATCTTTGTTGCTCCTGTGTTGAAAGTCTTCGTCCGATGGTCTGGTCCTCTGTGGAAAGTCCTCGTCCGATGATCTGGTCCTGTGTTGAAAGTCCTCGTCCGATGGTCTGGTCCTGTGTTGAAAGTCCTCGTCGGATGGTCTGGTCCTCTGTTGAAAGTCCTCGTCCGATGGTCTGGTCCTCTGTTGAAAGTCCTCATCCGATGGTGTAGTCCTCTGTTGAATGTCTTCGTCCGATGGTCTGGTCCTCTGTTGAAAGTCCTCGTCCGATGGTCTTTACGCAGAATCCTATTTTGTGGCCACCACTTTTGTTATGCTTATTTAGGCTTCTTTCTAAGGCTTATAGGTTGTGAAACATTAAAGAAGAATATTAATTTAGTTTGCTATGTGTTTGTGTGAGTTTTGGTACAATCCTGTTTTGTGTCCACCACTTTTGTTATGCTTATTTAGGCTTCATTCTAAGGCTTATAGGTTGTTAAACATTAAAGAAGAATATTAATTTAGTTTGCTATGTGTTTGTGTGTGTTTTGGTACATTCCTGTTTTGTGCCCACTGCTTTTGTTATGCTTCTTTAGGCTTCATTCTAAGGCTTATTGTTTGTTAAACATTAAAGAAGAATATTAATTTAGTTCGCTATGTGTTTGTGTGAGTTTTGGTACAATCCTGTTTTGTGTCCACCGCTTTTGTTATGCTTCTTTAGGCTTCATTCTAAGGCTTATAGGTTGTTAAACATTAAAGAAGAATATTAATTTAGTTTGCTGTGTGTTTGTGTGAGTTTTGGTACAATCCTGTTTTGTGCCCACCGCTTTTGTTATGCTTCTTTAGGCTTCATTCTAAGGCTTATTGTTTGTTAAACATTAAAGAAGAATATTAATTTAGTTTGCTGTGTGTTTGTGTGAGTTTTGGTACAATCCTGTTTTGTGCCCACTGCTTTTGTTATGCTTCTTTAGGCTTCATTCTAAGGCTTATTGTTTGTTAAACATTAAAGAAGAATATTAATTTAGTTTGCTATGTGTTTGTGTGTGTTTTGGTACAATCCTGTTTTGTGCTCACCGCTTTTGTTTTGCTTATTTAGGCTTCTTTGTAAGGCTTATAGGTTGTTAAACATTAAAGAAGAATATTAATTTAGTTTGCTATGTGTTTGTGTGAGTTTTTCTACAATCCTGTTTTGTGCCCACCACTTTTGTTATGCTTATTTAGGCTTCTTTCTAAGGCTTATAGGTTGTTAAACATTAAAGAAGAATATTAATTTAGTTTGCTATGTGTTTGTGTGAGTTTTGTTACAATCCTGTTTTGTGGCCACCACTTTTGTTATGCTTATTTAGGCTTCTTTCTAAGGCTTATAGGTTGTGAAACATTAAAGAAGAATATTAATTTAGTTTGCTATGTGTTTGTGTGAGTTTTGGTACTATCCTGTTTTGTGTCCACCACTTTTGTTATGCTTCTTTAGGCTTCATTCTAAGGCTTATAGGTTGTTAAACATTAAAGAAGAATATTAATTTAGTTTGCTATGTGTTTGTGTGAGTTTTGGTACAATCCTGTTTTGTGCCCACTGCTTTTGTTATGCTTCTTTAGGCTTCATTCTAAGGCTTATTGTTTGTTAAACATTAAAGAAGAATATTAATTTAGTTTGCTATGTGTTTGTGTGAGTTTTGGTACAATCCTGTTTTGTGCTCACCACTTTTGTTTTGCTTATTTAGGCTTCTTTGTAAGGCTTATAGGTTGTTAAACATTAAAGAAGAATATTAATTTAGTTTGTTATGTGTTTGTGTGAGATTTGGTACAATCCTGTTTTGTGCCCACCACTTTTGGTATACTTATTTAAGCTTCTTTCTAAGGCTTATATGTTGTTAAACATTAAAGAAGAATATTAATTTAGTTTGCTATGTGTTTGTGTGAGTTTTTCTACAATCCTGTTTTGTGCCCACCACTTTTGTTATGCTTATTTAGGCTTCTTTCTAAGGCTTATAGGTTGTTAAACATTAAAGAAGAATATTAATTTAGTTTGCTATGTGTTTGTGTGAGTTTTGTTACAATCCTGTTTTGTGGCCACCACTTTTGTTATGTTTATTTAGACTTCTTTCTAAGGCTTATAGGTTGTTAAACGTTAAAGAAGAATATTAATTTAGTTTGCTATGTGTTTGTGTGAGTTTTGGTACAATCCTGTTTTGTGCCCACCACTTTTGGTATGCTTATTTAGGCTTCTTTCTAAGGCTTATATGTTGTTAAACATTAAAGAATAATAGCGTGTGAGGCGCCTTTGAGGTGTTTCTTTTTAAAGTCTTGCGTGCGTGTGTGTATGTAAGCGGGTGTGAGGCGCCTTTGAAGGTTTTTTTTGTTAAAAAGTCGTGTGTATGTATGTGTGTGTTAACACAGCCGACGTTGGAGCCTCCACCTCCGCAAATGCGGACCCTCGCTTCGTGAGGATCCGCATTTGCGGGAACGTTACTTCTGTTTTTTTTGGGCTGGGAGGTTGGGTTTTTTTTGTTAAAAAGTCGTGTGTGTGGTGTGTTTGTGTTAACACAGCCGACGTTGAGCCTCCACCTCTGCAAATGCGGACCCTCGCTTCGCGAGGATCCGCATTTGCGGGGACGTTGGGATGCTCCACCACCGCAAATGCGGCCCCTCGCTTCGCCAAAATATTTACTCTTTATATACGTATTATATGTACCACTAGGAAGTAATATGAGAGCTGCATGTATTGAAGAATGCCATGGCTAAATAACGAAGACGTAAGACAAGTGTTGTACAGTTTTTAAATAATATGTGGTGGAGTGAAACTCATTGTTGCAATTTTTATTTATTCTAGTAGGAATGTGTCTATTTATACACACTAGTTTTAAAGTCTTAAATTAATATGGGAGTTCTGCTATTCTCTAGTCAGTTCAGTTTTCAGTATTAAAAGATTACATTTTAAATATTCTACATTTTCTGAGGTTTGATCAAACTTACACAATTAAAACTGAATCATATCATTTATTATAAATATACTAGAATATTGCCTGTCAAAAAATGACGGCAATGAAATTGTAAGTCAGCTAATGCTGTTTGGTGTATGGTAATCAAGTAAATAATACATTAATAAAGTAATATACTTTACCTATTTTGAAGTAATATATGCAGGAAGCATTGTGTTGAAGAGCTGGCAATCTGTTTTCATGTTGCTGCAGCATACAATGTGTGTTTTCACTGCTGTGGAGCTGCTGTGTAAGTGTCAGCAATGTGTGCAGTGTGTAGTGTAAATAGTGTGCGTGCGCAAGGAAAATCCATTAGGGTAGCTGTGTACTTCCGCATTGTGTAAGTTAGTGTTGTAAAATGACCTCGTACAGCTTTTTCGGAAAAGCTGTATGTGTTTTGTGGTGTTTTGCGTGTTTTTGGTCCTGTAGCCTCTTTTTCTTTTTTTTCCGGCGGCCTTTTTTTCTCTTGCTTAGGGGATTTTACAGGTGTCTAAACTGTGTCTACTTAAATTCAGGTGTAACTTCACTTTTTGTTTCAATAGTTTTTATTGTCACAGAGTTGTAAATCTTATACAGTATTAATGTTTCAGCGATGGCTCGCAGGCCAAATTTATGTTGTAGATTGCTTAACCGTAAACTTATATGATGGTGACATTTTCATTTAGTTACAGTTCCATTACATTTTCCTTTTTCTTAACCTTTCTAAGTAACATTAAACTGGTAGCATGGTTGTTTGCCTGTTTTTGAGATCTCTGATGGTTTTAGTATGATATGCTACCTCTTGTTACAGTTTTTTTAACATACAAAGTAAAATTAACTGGATATAACAACTTTAACTACAGTGTCATTCGTGTGCTTGTGTCTAATGATTCTTCTTTCCGTCCTTTCATGTCGAGGGACCGTGTTTGTCTGTATACTAGACAGTAGTTTGAAGTAGGTCACTCACCTCTGAGTCTTGCCGTTTGGCGCTGGTCTGTGGAGTCTGGCAAGGGGGGGGGGGGCCCAGTTCACTTTTCTTGAATTGGTTTATCTAATGGATCCTCGCATATAGGCCTTATGGGCTAGCCAGAGCCAGTCTATTCCTGTCTCTGGTTTTTCATTTTGTTCAAAGTATCATGTCAGTTCTGATTGTATTTGCATTTTTGTTTCTGGTATGGCAATAAGGGACTCATTTAGTCTCCAGTTAAATTTGGATTTTAACCCCGTGTTCAGGTTCAAAGTGATGGCCACCGCAGAGTGATCGGACCATGGACATGGGATTATTTGTGCGTTGCTAGAGTGGTCAAACAACCCAGAGTCCAGAAATATCATATCTATTCGGGAGTACGTTTGATGTGTGGGGGAGAAGAAGGTGTATTCCCTTTCCAGGGGGTGATGTCCCCTCCATGCATCTATTATGTTATTATTTTGCATTAGCATTTGAATCTTTTGTAGTTGCTTACTAAATCTTAAGTCTGATTTATTTCCCGACCTGTCCAGTGTGGCTTGTAGAGTGAGATTGAGGTCTCCCCCCAAAATAATCTTCCCAGTGTCTAGAGGGATTAAGGTATTCAGTAGTTTGATTAGGGATTTGTGTGGCGCAGTGGTGGGTGCGTAGAGGCTTATAAGGGTGATTTTTTTCCCTAGTATCGATCCAATTAAGATAATGAAGTCCCTTTCCTTATCCACGATTTTACGTTCTAATTGAAATGGGAACAATTTATGTATTATTATTGTGGCCTCTGCTCTCTTGGTTTTCTGTGTGGCTGAGTAAAAGGTAGGGTATTACCTGTGAAGGTATTTTGGTAGTTTGTCTTGGGCAAAATGTGTCTCCTGTATGAAGAGCACCGCCGGTTTATACTTTTTGTAAAAGAGGAAAGCCTTCCTTCTTTTGAAAGGGGTATTAAAACCCTTTACGTTATGGGAAATGAGATTAAATGTGACCTCTGCCATGTGTGTGTCGTGGTTTTTGTCTGTGTAGGTTGTTCTCACCTGTCTGTTGTTCCTGGTCCCGGGGCCCTCCCTATGCGGAGTCCAGTTGACCTTGAGGCTCGTGACCTTGTGTAATTGTGTGAAGACGCTTGTAATGTAAGCAAACACAAAATGACTTTAGTAACATGCATAACATAAATACATAACATTCGTTTAGCGTAAACTTGTAATAAGCAACCATGGTAAACAACAAATTCTCCTGGCACTTTAGTAGAAGTACCCTTAGTTTAGAGAGTAAAGGGGATCTGTTCTCCGCTTTCCCTCTGGGAGAATAACCGTGACCTAGTGCCTATTCTGTATTATTTAATTCAGTTCCTTATTGTAGTGTCCTTCTGTTATGAAGGGTTCTCTTCAGTCTGTGTATATCTGGTTAGTAGTGCCTAGCGCACTACTCAAATTTTATGTTTTCCTGTATCTGAACTGACTACAGGAACTCCATGTGTGTTTCTGCTTAATCATCCTTTATGTCAAGATTTATTTTGTGTGCGAGCAACCGGGTGTGTTTGTTGCTAATGTCTTTGCTGTTTTCTTGTGTTATTTGTTGCAGTTGTATAGTATCTGGGATGATCTTTGTTTTGTTTTTTGTTCATTATTCCTAGAGGTGATTCAACCAGTTTTGTCGTAATGATGAGTTTGTACGGTTATTTTGTTCAGGTGACTCTCTCCTGATTTTTATTTGCTGTGTCTCTTGGAAGTGTGGGCTTTTCTTGCCTGGTTTTCTTTGTGCTTTTACTGTTGGTAGTCTCCATCCAGGCCCTAATGGGCCTTTGGCTTGCGTCGTTGTTGGTATGTGGTTCTTGTCCGGGCGGTTGTTTTAGTTGTAGTTGTTGTAAAAGTTTGTGTCCTTCATCTGGATTATTGACTTTATGAAATGACCCGTTCACCTGGAAGATTAGGGCGAATGGGAATCCCCATCTGTAGGAGATTCTATGTGAAATGAGAGTTTGCAGTATTGGTCTCATTGCTCGCCTTTTTTCCAAAGTTATGGGTGAGAGGTCCATGAAAATTTGCAGGTCACTGCCATCCGGGCCTTTGATAGCTCTTATCTTCCTTGTTGCTGACAGAATGAGATCTCTAGTGCTTTGTTTTAAGTATCTGACAATGACGTCTTTTGGTGTGTTTGTGTTTCTAGCAGGTCCTAGGGCTCTGTGTGCCCTCTCATTCTCATCTTCTTCTATTCCACCCTCTGGTAGCAGTGTGTGGGTTACTGCTGTTATATATTGCTTCAGTTCTGTGACTTGGGAGGAGATGCCTCTGTATCTTAAATTGTATCTACGGGACCTGTTTTCCAGGTCCTCGTATTTGCTTTCCATTTCTGCTATCTTATCCGTGTTGCTGGTGATGTATTTTCTGTCTTTGATTTGTGTTTCTATTATTTTATCTGTTATCTCCTCTAGTTGGTGGGTCCGTTGTCCGATATCATGGATCTCTTTCCTGATGTCCCTCACTGCCGAGGTTATGTAGTCCTTTAATAATTTTTCAAATTTCTCCATTGATTTTTCTGAGACATCCATGTGTGGAGATGGAGGAGTTGCGCCATCTTCTGGTTCCGAGGTTTCCGGTGGATCCATGGCTGTCTGTGTTGTTGTCAGGTGAAAGTGCTCTGTGGGTTTGAAGTGTTCCTCTATACTTTTGCTTGGTACACTTTTCCTGCTTTTCCCCATCTTGTATCTGGGAGGGTGTGGTTTTGTAGAGCTTAGGTAGTCGCTAGGTGTAGTTGCCCTTTGGCTTGTGACCCTTTGCTGTTTGGTTATGTTTTCCTTTGCATCTTGTTGATTTGGCTTTAATCTGTCATTTCTGGTTGGTTATCTGTTTTTGGAGTTCCTGCTGTTTCTCCCCTTTTTTAGCCGTCTTTCATGGTTTCTTTTGTCTTGTTATCTTCCTTGGGGTTGGTGAATGAGTTTGGCTCCTTGTTGATAGTGCCCGTTCTTGCTCATGGGCATTAATTTGACCCCTTGTCTAGTCCGTGAGTATAGTGTTGAGGTTGTTCCGCTTCTGTTTTATCTTCCCACCTTGTTAGGGATATATTATCAGGAGTTTGCCTTTTACTGTTTTTGGGTTGATTTATCTGTGCTTTTTGAGGAGCTAGTGCTGAGCACTCGTTGTTCCCTTTCCAGCTCAACCCCAGTGATTTTGGGTTGCAGCTCTGGAGTTTGTATAAATTTCCAAATTGTAATGTTCTGTTATTAGCTGCAGTGGAAGTGGTAAGACAAAAGGTGGCTTTGTAGTCTCTTTCACCTAAGTCAGTCTCTATAATGCTGCTGCAATAGGTGTGAATGGACACTAAGTGGCTGTGCAGGGTTGGAGTTTAAAGTGATCAGGACAGAGGCAGTTTCAGTTGCAGGTTATGCTGCTGCTGGAGAAAATACAACTTTTGAGGAAAAGTTCTTTAAGCTCAATGACTTTTCACAACATAAGGGGAAGATCCCTGTGCCCCCTGCTTTTTTTTAAACCCTTCTTCTAAAGGCCCTTTTATGTGGTACTGGCCCTTTAAAAACGTCTGGCAGGGATATCATGCAAACAGGCTTTTCCCCTTTCCCTCTGGAGGTGAGCTGGGTCTTATTATCTCCCAGGGGAGGGTGTAGAGTAGTGGGTCTCAGTCCCCTGCAGTCCCTTAGTTTTAGGATGCCCCTCCACACTAATTTACTGTCCTGCTATTCTCTGCAGTACTCACTGTGCAGGCAGAGCCCCAAGATGGCTGCCAGTCAGGCACTGCTCCGGTGTGTAGCCTGCCTCTTCAGCCTCCTGCTCCACGCTTCCGCAGTTTATCCTCCGGCTGGTGAGTTGGAGGATCTGGGTAGGTGAGGGAGAGTTAGTCACCCCCGTGTGTCGGCGCCCAGGGGTTGCAGATGGAGTTGAGGGAGCACATGGCCCACTGTGCCTATGCAGGCACCCGGCCAAGTAGGCCCGAAGGGCTCAAAACAATTGTTGTGCTCCAATTCTGGAGCTCTTGCCGCTCCTAATCCTCAAAGGGGTCTTTAATATCCCCACAAAGCTGTTTGGGGTTAATTTAGGCTTAATAGCCCCAGATTGTGGCCCTTTTTCCCCCTAGATGGTGAGGAGCAGTGGCACCATGCGGCCACTCAGTGTGCCTGCTAGCCACGCCCCCGTAACTTCACTTTTAGAGGTGCTGGGTGCCCCCATTGCTGTGGGTAAGCTTTTTATGTGTTTGTTGTGTGTATTTTGTGTGTTTTCCATGTTTTCATGTGCGCAGGTTTTGGGCGCTAATGTGGTATTTTTGCGAGGTTGTAATTTTCTTTTTCTAAGTCCCTGCGGATGCTAAGTCCGTACATTTTGCAGTCACGGTGGCAGCCTCCACCTCCGCAAATGCGGCCCCTGGCGAAGCGAGGGTCAGCATTTGCGGGCCTAAAGTCCGCCGTTGCTGGCAAGGAGTGCCTTTGGAGCTCCTTGCCAGCAACTGCGGCCGTCGCTTTGCGAGGGCCACAGCGTTAGCAACAACTTTTGGACATCTGCACTGATGACAACTATATATGTGGTGGATACATGTATGAAGTATGATATATCGTTTTTTATATTGGCAGGATAAATATGTGCTATGATACAGAAAGTTATGAAATCTATGAAAAAAAATGAAAATAATCCAATAAAAAAAATATTTAAACAAAAGAGGTCAATAAGAAAAAAAAAACTTTGAGTTTTATTAGTTTTAGTTTGAAGTAAATGAAACAGAAATATACCAAAGATGTATTTCACCATTTAAACCTTTTTTTAAACATAATTTTTTATTATATTTGAAATTTTACATTCTAATTAAAAAATGAGCAACCTGATGCCCTGTATAAAAAAAAGAAACGAAAATAAAACTATTAATGTCATATTTTTTATTTTCTTATAGAATAACAGTAGCTTGATGGACAATAAAACGATTAGAGGGTTCCATATTGTAGCATTTTATATTCAAGAAGAAAAGCAACTTCTGTTTTTTATATTTTCTTTGGTTTGCTTCATTGGAATACTAGGAAATTCAGTTATAATTGCAGTAATTTACAAGGATTCTCACTTACACACCCCCATGTACATCTTTTTCTCTAACCTCTCATTTGTAGATATCTGTTACACCACTGCCACTCTTCCTAAACTGATGGATATTTTATTATCTGGAAATAACTTGATAACCTTCGGACAATGCTTCACTCAGATGTATTTTTTTCTCCTAATGGGAATTACAGAAGTTATCTTGTTGACCTCTATGGCATATGATCGTTATGCTGCTATTTGCCACCCCTTACATTACCACTGTATTATGAGTAGGAACAAATGTTCTGGTTTTGGCAAGCACATGGATATGTGGAAGTTTTGATTCATTATTTTTAACTGTGTGTGTTTCAAGGTTATCATTTTGTCATTCTAATAACATTCAACAGTTCTTCTGTGATATCAAAGCAGTGGCACAAACTGCCTGTGCTGGAAAGGAGTTTTACATTATAGTCATTGTAAATATAACTATATTTGGGCTTTTCCCATTCTTGCTTAGTTTAACATCCTACATCAAAATAATCACTCGAATTCTGCACATTCCATCCACAAATGGAAAAAAAAAGGCCTTCTCAACTTGCACATCCCATCTAACTGTTCTTACCCTATTCTATGGGGCTGTCTTGTGGACGTACATGAGGCCACCTTCAGATAACTCTGAGGAACTGGATCAGTTGTTCTCCATAACTTATCTTGCGCTAACTCCGATGTTGAATCCACTAATATACAGTCTAAGAAACAAGGATGTATTGCTTGCGTTAATGAGAAGTGTACAGTTGAAAAAAAATGAGGATAATTATGAATACTACAGATAACCCACCTATAACTGCAAAGAATATATATAATAACAAAGGTAATTAAGATTTGAAAATTGGCTTTTGATAGAAAAATGTATAGATCATTTTTAAGCTTCATAGTTTAAATAAACATTTAAGAGGAACAATATAAAAAATATATATATCCAGTAATAAAAAAATAATTATAAAATAAGGCCATGGAATTAGAAAGGCATTGTTCACATGCATACATTAATGCTTTGGGATTTTCTGTCATAACCGTTATGTAGTATGTATAGTATATATTGTTATGAAATATAGTTATAAATAGTTTAATTTAAATAAACAAGCTATGTGGCTAATGTATTAGTTATTGATTACAATTTGTTTAATTGAAAGATGTATCTGACTGCTCTGCTGGAGTCACATACAATAAAATTGTTGATGACAATTATTTAGGTAAATTGAAAAAGCAACCATATTGATTACAGTCATGGGATCTACTATCTTATTTTCTAAAGTCATTATTACTTCCCAAACCTGCTAAGGTGTCCCTTGTGTAGAGTTGAGAAAACCGTCTACCCACTCACATAAAAAATGCCAGTGTACGTGTTATAATCAAGAGTTTACACAACCAGACATGATTTGAAAGAGACTGATGAAAGACTAGGCTACAGCACATTCAACTTCATAACAGGTGTTTAAGCAAGATAAAAAATGCGTACATTACCAAGTTTACATTCCAAAACATTATAGAAATAGAACAATTGAATATATTTATCAAAAACAATTAGGTATGGGAATGTTATTTCTAATTTTAGTATTTATTGCACATAATGTACACCACACAACAAACTAAAACTTAATGGTTCTCATTTGGTAGACTCATTGATAGCAATTTATAATAATAATAATAATAATAATAATAATAATAATAATAATAAACAGTATAATCAAAACATATTAAGATCCTGTCACGTATATTATAGTTATTTAAGCTTTTTACAAAGGAAAATACATGGATGTAATGTTAATAGAGAAACTAAAGATGATTTGGAAATCATAAAGGTTGTTTCTTGATTCTAAGAAGAATCAGAGCTATAAAAATTATTATCGGAAATAAATAAAAATGTAATGTAATGAATCATATTACAAAATGCTTAAAAGACTTTATGAATTCCATATCCCAGGACCTGTTTTTTGATAAAGCACCTCAAATCCAGGCCTTATAGGGAAGAAATCTGCGTATCTCTGATGTCTGAGTTGTGAGAGACAATGAGTGAGTCTATAAACAACTTTCCAAAATGTGATTCTCTTTAAAGTTAGGGACAATCTTAATATAATTTTGTTTTGTAAGTGCACATAAAGAGAAATGTTTCTGGTTTCTAAAGCAACAGATGTCGCTTCATTTGTCAAATTAACCATGTTAACACGAGCCCAAATACATTTTTTATTTGTAAATGTATTAACTGTCTCCTATAAAAAATGTGATGAGTATTACATCAGATTAAAGGACCACAAAAGTCCCCTATATGTGCTCTGCATTTGATAGAGGGTGAAAAGGCATGTGGAAAAGTGTTTTCATTTTGAAAATTGATGCTGAATTCATGGAGTTATGATCAATTGAAGTCAGGCTATTTCACTGTAATGAACTTTGTTCTGTGTGGAACCATGGATAATTAATTATAATCAGGTGTAGAAGGTTTGAATGAAGCAGTGGCTATGTTATTGTAACTACTTAATTAATATTATTGCTGATTGCATAACAGCTGAGGCTGTGGCACACTGCTAGAGCTTCTGCTTTTGGAGGATATGTTACTAGATTAAATTTTTACAAAGATTGATTTTTTTCTCTACAGTTTAAACAATCAGAACTATTTTCTTAAGTTTATATAACAAAGGCTAATATATCAATATGTTTATTTTTTTATTTTTTTTATGTAAAATTAGCTGAACTAGTTATTTAAAAAAAAATCCCACACAGACACATGGACACACACATATCACCTGTAATGTAAATAAAATCACTCTACTGTACATTTACTATAAGGGAAAGTGATGTTAGGCCTTAGAATTAATAGCACAACATTCTCAAGCCTGCAAATCGGCCCCCAAAAAACAAAAACTTAATTTCATGATTATTTTTACTGCATTCAATGTGTTACGACACATACTGACTCGCATATAATAGAATATCATATTTACTGCTTTATTAATATTGCATTATATCAGGCCTGTGGGTCCGGTCACAAACTGGATTTGAAGCACGTAGGACTTCGAAATCTACCCTCCCCTTTTTCAGTGACGTAACACAAACAATCTCTTTTCCCATTGGCTCCATCTGAACCCGTAACTATGAGATTGCTACGTTTGAGCACGCAAGTCCGACGGCCGCAAACTGGTTTACTAAATAGCGTCTCTTGCTCATAGATTGCAGCCCTTTCTAATTTAATAGCAATGTAACTCTGACAAATTTGTAGCATGCAGCCCTTAAATGCGACACATTGGACTTACGAGGCTGGAATTTAATATGGCCCTATATTGGTAAGAAAGTTCTCACCTTAGTGAATACCAAAGTTCAATGCCTTTTTTGTAATATGTTATCATATAATATAATTATATTTTAGCACAAGATGTCTGCTTAGCATTAGGCTACATGGATATCATTTTACATGTATTTGAAGACAGAAAAATATAAGAGCATATAAGAACATCTTGTGAGAACTTACTTACCAGGAGGTAGAAGACCTGATGTGAGGGGAATTTCTGATAGTTGGACGTTATAAGGAGAATGAAGTAAGAGGATTTTTTTTATTTAAATTTCTATGGCGCTTTTATTCAAAGTGCTTTACAAAATTAAAAAAGCAGCACATAACTAAATTTCCAAAGAGTAAAAATTTAAAAAAACAGTTTAATTAGTCAAAAATCTAAATTACAGAACAGTAAAAAATTAAAAACACAGTATAATTAATTATAAGGGGCCAAAAAAATCTTAATTTTAAAAAGGCAAATTTAATGGTATAAGGACGGCAAAACACCATATTGACTGGCACAAAGAGCTGGCAGGCAAAATATTGAAAATAAATGGACAACATTTAAAACCATACTAAATATACATACATATAAGCATATACTATGTGGAAACTAAAAGTAAAAGTAGTAAAAACCCATACCACGTGGCTTAACAATGATTTAAATATCAGCGTAAGGTGTAAAATGCAGGTATTTAAATTATATAAGACAGAGGGAACAGGGGTAATTTTATGTGGGTACAATGAATTTAACAAGGCTTGCAAAGGAGCTATTTGATTGGCTAAGCTAGAAAATGAAGAGTTAATTGCAAAAGAGAGAAAGACTTACCATAACATTTTTAAATATATTAATGGGAAGAAGGCTAGGACATAAACAATATGAATTGTACAATCATGTGAAACATACAAGCTGATAAATAATAACCAGGAATAAGCAGATAAGCTAAATACTGTATGTTTTCTTCTGTATACACAAGGGTGGTTCCAGTGGTTGGAACTCTGCAAACATTTGGGGCCACAATTCCTTCACCAAATAATTGGTTAACGCTGGAAGAAATCCAAATGAGGCTGGAAAAAATAAGTGTTAATAAAGAACCATTACCTGATGTAATACATTCAAGGGAACTGAGGGAACTGGTTTCTGTAATAGACAATCCATTATATCTACTTTTTCAAGACTCAGTCTCCAAAGTCTTGGTACCAGACAACTGGAAAAAAAGCAGATGTGATACCTATTTTAGAAAGGAGCAAGAGAAAATCCACAGAATTATGGACCTTTAGGCCTCACTTCTGTTGTTGGAAAGCTTTTAGAAGGGTTAATAAGGGATATTATACACAAATATGTCTATTTGAGCAAGACAACACGGATTTATGAGGGAGAAGTCAACTCGGATTTATGAGGGATAGGTCATGTCAAACAAATCTAATTTGTTTCTTTGAGTAGTTTAATAGGAACTTGGATCAAGGCAACTCAGTGGATGTAATATTTTTGGATTTGCAAAGGCTGTTAATATAGTTCTACATGGATGTATGTTGTGCAAACTAAGGGATACAGGAATTGCAGTAAATATTTGTTCATTGATTGAGAGCTGACTAAAAGACAGGAAGCAAAGGGTTGTTGTAAATGGAACATACTCAGATTGGACTTATGTAGTAAGTGGGGTTTCTCAGGGTTTAGTATTAGGTCCTCTCCTTTTTAACATATTTATTAATGACTCAGAAGTAGGACTGGAAAGTAGTGTCTCCATTTTTGCTGATGACACGAAGTTATGCAAGGTAATTAAATCACAAAATGATGTGCTTTCACTCCAAAGAGATTTGCATAAATTAGAGAAATAAGCAACTAAATGGCAGATGAGATTTAATAAGAATAAATGTTTTGTATCTAGGAATGAAAAATAGCCATGCAATTTATAGTTGTAATGGAGCAAATCTAGGGGTATTATATATTGAAAGGGAGTGCTTGCGGACTACCACCTAGGTAACAGTGCTCAATGTCAAGCAGCATCTGCAAAGACAAGTAAAATATTAGCATGCATTAAGAAGGGTAGAGAAGCAAAGGAAGCAAATATAATTATTCCAATATACAAAGCTTTGTATGGCTACCACTTCATAAAAGGACATTTTAGAGCTAGAAAAAGTATAGAGAAGGGCAACACAACTAATAAGGGGAATGAAGGGGCTACGTTATAAAGAAAGACTAACCAAATTAAATGTATGTTCTCTAGAAAATAGGCGTTTAAGAGGGGATATGATTACCTTAATATATAAACATTTAGGGTCAGTACAAGGATTTGTCAAGTGAACTTTTTGTGCCAAGAGGTTTTTAACGAAGGTCATCCTTTGAGGTTAGAAGTAAAGAAATAAAAGGGTTATATTTTTGAATGAAAGGGACATTCAGGGGTATCCTGGATAACAAGAGAATGAGTATTGATCCAGGGAGGAATCCACTTGCCAGTATCTGTGATCAGGAATGAATTTAATTTTTTCCCCTTTTGGGGACAATTGGCAATGTTTCAATGTTATTTTTTTCGGTTTGACTTCCTCTGGATCAGTTAAAATTTAATTAACAATTAATCTGCATATTTCAAAGGTCAGAGGAGATCTAAAAAGGTTGAACTTGATGGATTAAAAATCTTTTTTCAACCTCAATCACTTTGTCATGATCTGCTACTTCAATTGGACTTGGTAAGACCTGGTTCAAACCTTTCCAGCAGATTTGCGTGGTTATTTTACACCTCTGATAGCAGAAGATGGACCAAACACAGGTACCACGCCCAGAAGATTGCTTCCACAGACTGGGATATCAGGAACACCATATAATCCCTTAGAATTAGAATTAATTCACAGACTGACACTTACACCTTGTTTATGTAAGTATAGACACAACTGCCTTACCTTTATTAATTGTAACATTTTATAAAATGTTCTGGCACACAGGCTGGCCAATCACAGTAAGCCCCATCCCTAAATAATAGGCTGGCCCTGCTTATTGGGAAATCCTGTACATCTGATTAGCTTAGGCCTTTAATCTCATCCTGGTGATTATATTTAGGTGGGCATGAGTGAGTTATCACCAGATAACAACACTGTAACATAATAGGCTGACCCAGCTTACTGGTAAACCCTATGCATCTGATGAGCTCAGGCCTCTTATCTCATCCTTTTGATTATATTTAGGGGGGAAGGGGGGCTAGGTGAGTCATCACCAGACAACCACACAGTAACACATTTAAAATACATACAATCAGTCCCTGCCCAGGCCATAGTATAAAATAGTCCTGTCAGGCCCTGGGCATGACAACTTCTCCCCTTTTCTTGTATAAACTAGGAAGATATTCTGACGGATAGCTTTCCAGCTACACGGCTGCTACTTGTCCTCCATAGTATTACACCCCCCCCCCCCCTTCTGTGGCTCAATCCTGGGGTTGCACTCTGGGCTTTCCAGGTTACTCCACCTATCCAAAATCAATCAGAGTGATAAACTCGTGGCTCTCTGGGCACCCCGCCTCCTCCTGTCTAGGATGAATTTTCCCTCCTTCCCAATGTTGGAGAAATAAACATATATTATTTTGACAGCTTCAGGGAAGTCAATGCAGTGGACACAGGGGACAAAGCGTACCCCAGTGTACCCCCTTTGACACTCCATGAAATGTGGCCCATCCAGGCATGAAAAAAATCTGGGGAAGTCCTGGGCCAACACCCCCTTTCCCTACCATGCCAGTGTGCACAGCATGTTTCTAATACAGTCCCTGGGCCTACAGGTCACATGTGGGCAGCACTTTCCCCCTCCCCAGATCTGCTCGCTCCCATAATCAGTGCTTGAGTTCCGAAATATCCATTGGGCCTTTTGGTTTCCCCAATCCAAACAGTTCCTTGGGGGTAACCAGTTCAGGTGACCGCTCAACATATTTTATCACCACCCCATTCCGTAAAAGCCAGGACTAATGCTCTTTCTTTTCCCCTCCCATGGGGAAAACAGTTTTCTCTGGGACTCAATAAAACAATATTTCCAGTGAGGACTGTACCATCTGGATGTGCCAGTCTGCACTCCTCCTAATGGCCTTGTCTGGGGTCTTCACTCCTGGGGGGGTGCCTTGTGCTCACTGTCTCCTAACCCCCTTCTTCTGGAACCACCGTCTGGGCACAGTTTTCACCTCCTTCTGGATCTTTCGTTCCTCGATCCTTGGGCAGAATCTCCTTGCTCTCTCCATCTGATACTGCCTGGCATGTGGATGCAGGCAGTGCTTGAGTATCAGCTGTTACTACCTCCTGCACAGTCTGAATAGCAGTGCTACTTGCCGTTTTTGCTCCAGGGTCTGTGGCTGGCTCCTGGACAATGGATATCCAAGGAACCTCCCTTCTAAACTTACAGTCCATTGGTAGGGCCCAGTGCTCCTTTGGTTCTTCCCTGACTATAGGAGTAGAGTAGATTTCCCCCAGGTCTTCCACTGGGCCTGGCACTGCTGTGGTTAGGCCCTGACCCCATGCCTCTAACTGGGTGAGGCTCAGCCCCCTAAAGCTACGGACTAGTTCTTCCTCCTCCAGGTCAAGCCACGGCATCATGGCAGCTTCACAACCTATCTTCAGGGCGTGACAGGAATTTGTTTTGCACATTGGCGTGTGCAGGTGTTAGAAGCAAGGAGGTCAGGCACGAATGGCTCCTCCAGTTTGATGTATGCCAAGATGGGAAAAAGCTCTCCTGAGTGCACAAACAACCCCTTGCTATATTACCTTTGGCTCTCTGCATTTTATTCATTTTCCACTTTCCACATACCACTCAAAATTAACTTTGCTTCGCAGCTGACCTGCAGTGGATAACAGGTGGGCACCTGTTTGCGCTCCAGGGGTCGACCCAGTGGAGTGAAGTTGTGGCACTGTGGAGTGACGGGGCGCTGCTGTCTGCCGTTCAGCGGTGTTCTCCGCATTCTCTGCCGGCATCCCCGGTAGTGCATCCTCACGTAGGAGACTACGCTTCAGAGGGAGTAGGAGAGACTGAATCCAGGTAGTGCATAGCTACGTTCAGTGGTCAATGAAGTCCCTGCCAGGGTAATCCTACAGGAGACCACTCACCATCGAAGGAGGAAGAAGCGCTTTGAGGAGAATGAATACATACTCACCTCTCTCTCCATTTCTACACACAAGCAAAGCTAAGTACACACCTTTTATTCCTTTATTGCATTTGTGTCTACCTCTTGGAAGTAATAGGTGTGTAATCTACACTAAGATAAACAAAAGCCCATCAGGGAGACATAGTGAGTGTGGAAAGTGGTAGCCCGGATATAGATTGGACACTTTCTGGGGACCTAGGGAGAAAGGGCTTTTTTTTTTTTACCCGGAGTTAATTAGCATCACTAGTAAGTTTTTTTTAATAAGTGGCACAAGTTACAATAGCCTCAGTCTGGATCCTCCTGGTGACAAGTTAAAAATCTTTTTAGATCTTTCCCAAAATACTCTGGCCAAAAGAAAGGAATATGCAGTTATCACTCAGATACTAAGGAAAGAAGTAATTAGATACAAGTGGAAAATGCCAAGCTGCCTAATAATTCTGAGAGATGCAACATGGCACAGTGTTAATTCAGTGCAAGAAGGTCAGCCAATTCTACAGAAGTGGAACGTAGCTGTGGACAATCTGGAAATCTTTATAGGAAAAGTGGACTTGATATATAAAAAAACATATTGGGATATTGTTAAATAATGTGTGTTAAATAATGCCTCATCTACCTGATTACTCCAACTAGGTGTTTAAAGGGAAGTAACATGGCCATAACCTGCTAGTAAGGGAATTAATAAAGAAGGGTTAGTTAAATTAGACATATCTTAAAAAAATAAACTAAAATTCACCATACAGTTATAGTATAAAAAAATCATTAAGTAAGTTAAATGCACACAACGAGAATAAGTTTTCGACTTTAGGGCTCATATTGTGTTAGTATACTACACATAATTATTATTATATTTTTGCACAAGTAGATCTTAGTAATAGTGATGTCGCGAACATCAAATTTTCGGTTTGCGAACAGCGGACGCGAACTTCCATCAAATGTTCGTGAACCGGCGAACCGCCATAGACTTCAATGGGCAGGCGAATTTCGAAACCCACAGGGACTCTTTCTGGCCCCAATAGTGATGGGAAAGTTGTTTCAAGGGGACTAACACCTGGACTGTGGCATGCCGGAGGGGGATCCATGGCAAAACTCCCACGGAAAATTACATAGTTGATGCAGAGTCTGGTTTTAAGCCATAAAGGGCGTAAATCACCTAACATTCCTAAATTGTTTGGAATAACATGCTTTAAAACATCAGGTATGATGTTGCATCGATCAGTTAGTGTAAGGGTTACACCCGCTTCACAGTAACAGACCAATCTCCCCGTTTAATGCACCGCAAACAACCGCAAACAGTCCCTTTGCACAACCTCAAACTCCCCATTTGCACAAGGTTGGATACCAAGCTAGCCATCCTTGTCCTCACTGATGTCATTGAAGGTCTCTTCCTCCACCCAGCCACCAAGGGTCCCCGAAAGGTGACAACAAGCCCCCTGGGACGCCTGCTGTCTTTGGTCTTCCACCTCCTCAAAGCCACCTTCCTCCTCTGACTCCTCTTCTTCAGACTCCTCTCTCTGCGTTGCCTCTGTCCGCGTTATTATAAGGTGTGTACTGTTAAGTAGTACTATTCCTATCGGTTTAATCCCTGTTACGTCCACTATTAGGGGACGTGTATATGGCATGGATTTTTGGAACAGGGAAACGGAAAAAGATGCTTGGTCGGACCTCCTACTTCGAATTTGGGGCACTGCACGTGCAATGTAATGTGCCACCAGATAGGAGTGGTGTATTAAGTTGTACTATTTATTCCTATCATTTTGATACCTGTTACGTCACCTATCAGGGGACGTGTATATGGCATGACTTTTTGGAAGCGGGAAATGGAAAAAGATGCTTCGTCGGTCCTCCCACTTCAAATTTGGGGCACTGCGCGTGCAATCTAAGGTGCCACCCGATATGAGTGTCACTGTGCACTGGCAAAAGTTGGCAGAGTAGATGCAATAGGCTTCACACACACGCCTGTAGGAAGGCAATTGCTATTCAATCTATTACAGTCAAAAAAGTGTTGTTTTATTTCACTGAGCACAATATAAGCTGTGAGCCTGACACAGGCAGGCAACTGAAATTAGATTACAGGAAAAAAATGTTTTTTTTTTCAATGTATGGTACACCACCAGGTATAAGTACTGAAAATAAGCACAATATAAGTTGCAATTAGATTACAAAGAAAAAAATTATAAAATAAAATAAATTATGTTCTAGCCCTAAAATGGGCTTTTTGGGTTGCTGTCCTTGCAGCAGATATCAGATAAGTCCTTCAGGTCTGTAGTGGAAGCTAAATGCACAGCCTGGCTATCTATTTCCCTATTAAATCTCCAGCAGCTACACTATCTGTCCTCTCACAACGAATGCAGCTTTAGAATGATTCTATAATGTATGCTGTCCTTCAGATGGAAGGCCCTGGAAGAGAGTGTATGCTGCTGATTGGCTGGAATGTGTCTGCTGACTGTGAGGTGCAGGGTCAAAGTTTCCTCAATGATAAAGTATAGGAGGCGAACCGAAAAGCGCATGTGTTCGCCGTCCGCTGCGAACGCGAACATGCCAAAATCGCTGCGAATAGTCCGCGGGCGAACTGTCCGCGACATCTCTACTTAGTAATATAAAGCCACTAGCTAATCAAAGAGGTTCTTAGTTTGAAGTACATAGAATGTAATAGAAGTCAATTTTACACATTTAATAACTATTTACAGTTATAACATGTTATTAGTTATAGGCATAGAATTTGTCACATGAAGAGAACCAGAGCTCAATCAGGTAACATTAGTACGAATGAATAGTTAAGACTCCGAGGCCCTCATTCAATTGCGATTTGGCCAATTCAATAGTGCTCTAAATAAGCACATAACATATTTTTTTTAAATACGTTTTTAGTTAGTGAAAACCTTGCTTTTGGATAGATGTTTACTAACTAAAAACTTCTTTAAAAAAATATGTTATGTGCTTATTTAGACACCTATTCAAATGGCCAAATTGCAATTGAATGAGGGCCCTAGAGGCTGGTTTTTACTTCCCTGAACTCATAAGTCTTTACATAGATAGGGCTTCATCAGATAAGTTAGAGGTAAAAAGAAAAAATACCAGCAGTGGGTTGTTAAACTCACTTACCTTATAAAAATCTGTTATAATTTGATTTAAAGGGGGCGTAAAAATAACTTAAACTTCCGGTAAGAGAATTTATATCCTAGCAAGTAAACTTAGTATCTATTTAAATTTCGTGCCTGACCTGACCGCATTCATCTACCATTTCAATAGATTGTCAAATTGCCATGTTTTTTCTACAGGAAGGGGGGAAATGAGCCTTCCTTCCTGCTATTTGTGTATTTGTTTGTTTTGTATAAATGAGAAGGCAAAATCCAAACAGAAGCAGTTGAGAGGTTAGTCGAGAAGAAGAGAAAATTTTCCCTGTCTATGCCTATCACGATATAACGCATGTGGCTCTATTATAGTACTCTGTTGGGTCAATATATATCAGTCGAGGGGCAATTTCTTTACACAAGCGGATGGTGTTAAAGATATTGTCCCACAAAAGAAATGGGTTTAATTCCCCTTCAAATAGAAACATTGCTTTTACTGATTATAACACGTTTAGAGGGGATATTCTCTGCATTCAGGAGACCCACCTTAGAAAAGAAGCAATACGCATCACTAGTGAAGTCCCGAACAGTTCGCCGGAGAATGAACGGCGAACATATGCGCTTTTCGGACTGCCCCCTATTCTTTATCGTTGAGGAAACTTTGACCCTGCACCTTACAGTCAGCAGACACATTCCAGCCAATCAGCAGCATACACTCCCTTCCAGAGCCTTCCATCTGTATGACAGCCTCCATTTTAGAATCATTCTGTAGCTGCATTCGTTGAGAGAGGAGATATATTCTACCTGCTGTTGATTTAATAGGGAAATAGATAGCCAGGCTGTGTATTTAGCTTTAACTACACTACTGAAGGACTCCTTTGATATCTGCTGCAAGGACAGCAACCCAAAAAGCCCTTTTTAGGGCTAGAACATCATTTATTTTATTTTATAATTGTTTTCTTCTGATTTAATAGGGAAATAGATAGCCAGGCTGTGTATTTAGCTTTAACTACACACCTGAAGGACTCCTTTGATATCTGCTGCAAGAACAGCAACCCAAAAAGCCCTTTTTATTTTATTTTATTATTTTTTTCTGTGTAATCTAATTGCATTTGCCTGGCACTCATATCTGGTGTCACCGTAGTGTGCAGTGAAATAAAACAACCCTTTTTTTACTGTAATCGATTGAATATCAGTTGCCTGCCTACAGGCGTGTGTGTGAGGCCTATTGCATCTAGTCTGCCAACTTTTGCCAGTGCTCAGTGACACTCATATCCAGTGCAACCGTAGTGTTGAGTTGTCAGATACAAGTGAAGCGGTTGATGATGACGATGCGTCTGTGGATGTCACGTGGGTGCCCGCTATAAGAGAAGAAGAACAGGAGGAAAGTTCAGATAGGGAGACAGAGAGGAGGAGGAGACGAGTTGGAAGCAGTGGGAGGTCATCGAAAGTAGTTAGTGGCACAGTCAGAAAGCCTGCATCGACACCCGGGGTCAGCCAGACAGCACGCCAGTCAACGCATGCTTTTGCCACCACCAGAATGCAGTCATTGCAGAGCTCAGCAGTGTGGCAATTTTTTTGTGTGTCTGCCTGTGACAACAGTGATGCCATTTGCAACCTGTGCAAAAAGAAACTGAGTCGTGGGAAGTCCAACACCCACCTAGGTACAACTTCTTTGCGAAGGCACATGATGTCACATCACAAAACGCCTATGGGATCAACACATGAGTACAAGCAGCACACAAAGTCAAAGCTGCCATCGTCCTCCTGGTCCTGAAAGCAGAGAGTCACACCGTACCAGCACTCCTGTCCGCCCTGAACGCACAGGTGGATCAGTGGCTGACTCCGCACCAACTGGAGATCGGCAAAGTAGTTTGTGACAATGGAAGAAATTTGTTGGCGGCATTGAATTTGGTCAAGTTGACACATGTGCCGTGCATGGCACATGTGTGTAATCTGATTGTACAACGCTTTGTGCATAAGCACCCAGGCTTACAGGACGTCCTAAAGCAGGCCGGGAAGGTGTGTGCCCATTTCAGGCGTTCCTACACGGCCATGGCGCACTTTACAGATATCCAGCGGCGAAACAACATGCCAGCGAGGCACTTGATTTTAGACAGCCCGACACGTTGGAATTCAACACTCCTCATGTTCGACCGCCTGCTCCAACAAGAAAAGGGCGTTAACGAGTATTTGTATGACCGGGGTGCTAAGACAGCCTCTGCGGAGCTGGGGATTTTTTTGCCACGTTACTGGACGCTCATGCGCAATGCATGAAGGCTTATGAGTCCTTTTGAGGAGGTGACAAACCTGGTCAGTCGCACCCAGGGCACCATCAGCGACATCATACCATTTGTTTTCTTCCTGGAGCGTGCCCTGCGAAGAGTGCTGGATCAGGCCGTAGATGAGCGTGAAGAGGAAGAGTTGTGGTCACAATCACCGCCAGAAACAGCCTTATCAGCATCGCTTGCTGGACCTGCGGCAACGCTGGAAGAGGATTGTGAGGAAGAGGAGTCAGAGGAGGAATGTGGCTTTGAGGAGGAGGAGGAAGACCAACCACAACAGGCATCCCAGGGTGCTCGTTGTCACCTGTCTGGTACCAGTGGTGTTGTATGTGGCTGAGGGGAAGAACATACCTTCAGTGAGATCACTGAGGACGAGGAACGGGACATGACTAGCTCGGCATCCAAACTTGTGCAAATGGGGTCTTTCATGCTGTCGTGCCTGTTGAGGGACCCTCGTATAAAAAGGATGAAGGAGAATGACCTGTACTGGGTGTCCACGCTACTAGACCCCCGGTATAAGCAGAAAGTGCCTGAAATGTTACCGAATTACCACAAGTCGAAAAGGATGCAGCGCTACCAAAATAAATTAAAAAGTATGCTTTACACAGCGTTTAAGGGTGATGTCACAGCACAAAGGCAATCTAACAGCGGAAGAGGTGAACATAATCCTCCTCCCCCCACGACCACACCGGCAAGGAGAGGACACTTTACAGACGTGTTGTTGATGGAGGACATGCAGAGCTTTTTAAGTCCTATGCATCGCCACAGCCCTTCGGGGTTCACCCTCAGAGAACGACTCGACAGTCAGGTAACAGACTACCTCGCCATAACTACAGATATCAACACTATGAGGAGCGATGAACCCCTTGACTACTGGGTGTGCATGCTTGCCCTGTGGCCTCAGCTATCCCAATTTGCCATAGAACTTCTGTCCTGCCCCGCTTCAAGTGTCCTGTCAGAAAGGACCTTCAGTGCAGCAGGAGGTTTTGTCACTGATAAGAGAAGTCGCCTAGGTCAAAAAAGGCTAGATTACCTCACCTTTATTAAGATGAATGAGGGATGGATCCCGAAGGGACTGACAGTGGGCGATACATTCGATTAAAAAAGGCCTGATAGATGAGCTGCCTTGAGCTAATAATGGTCCACAAACTAACATCAATTTTTCTGGTCGCTGCAACAATACCTAATTTTTGCATTTAAATTCTTTTATTGTCAGAAGGCGTACAGCATGTAATGAAAAATAAAGCATTTTTGAACAGTCTTGCATAACAGTTGTGCAAAAATACATATTTACAATAACGACATTTTGTGAAAGTTAGCTGGTTATTCCTTCTTATTTTTACTTTTTAGGTTAATAATTTTTCTTAATTTTTACTTTGATTGCAATTTAAGAGATCTAAAACATGGTAAAACAGACAATAGTAAAGAGTACTGTATTTCTGCAGGGAACACCAAAGTCCTATTAGCTATCATCCCTCCAGCAGTATTAGCTTATTATTTACAATATCTAACCTGGGCAATCACCCTTGGGTTACCCTAGGGCAGGCTTCAGTGAGCGACCTCTCCTTTCTTGGAATGATTTTGCCGCCGGTTGCTTCTGAAGGGTCTCCAGGGCTTCCCCCAGTGTCGCTTCAACCAGTAACAAATGTTTTATATTTGTAAAGCGACCCAATGATCCCTCTTGATAGAGGTTTATCTTTACAAATTTTGGAGAACCAATTTAAGACCGGTGTCCCCTGTTTCTGGGTCAGGGAGTGTGTGAAATGCCTCAGCCTACAGTAATTCTAATGTTCTGACAGCGGTAGCTCATGCTTGTCCCTCAGTTCCTCATAGGTGAGCATCTGGCCCTTTACTAACCAGTCTCCCAGTCTATCTAGTTTCCTTGACCTCCACCAGTGTTGTGATGTTGTGCTCATGTGTTTCGGGGCAGAGGGTTGTCAAGAATTGGGGTCATTTGGGTGGATCCAGGGAACAAACCCGTGTGTTTCTTGGCCTATTTCCAGTATGGTAGTGAGTGTCTGATTAGGGGGTTTGGCGAGTTTTTTAGGCTCTGAGGCAATTCTGATAGCCAAGCCACCTTGTCCCAGGTAAAGGGCCTTAAAGTGTGGTTCTCTAAATACACACAGGCCGGTTGATGATATATAGAATGTGCTATTGGGAAGAAAGAATGGTGACGGAACAGGTATTAAACTGATAGGAATAAATAGTACAACTTAATACACCACTCCTATCTGGCGGCACCTTAGATTGCACGTGCAGTGCCCCAAATTCGAAATGGGAGGTCTGACCAAGCATCTTTTTCCATCTCCCTGTTCCAAAAATCCATGCCATATACACGTCCCCTGATAGGTGATTTAACAGGTATTAAATTGATAGGAATGAGTAGTACAACTTAATACACCACTCCAATCTGGTGGCACCTTAGATTGCACGTGCAGTGCCCCAAATTTGAAGTAGGAGGTCCGACCAAGCATCTTTTTCCATCTCCCTGTTCCAAAAATCCATGCCATATTCACGTCCCCTGATAGGTGACGTAACAGGTATTAAACTGATAGGAATGAATAGTACAACTTAATACACCACTCCTATCTGGTGGCATCTTAGATTGCACGTGCAGTGCCCCAAATTCAAAGTAGGAGGTCCGACCAAGCATCTTTTTCCATCTCCCTGTTCCAAAAATCCATGCCATATACACGTCCCCTAATAGTGGACGTAGCAGGGATTAAACCGATAGGAATAGTACTACTTAACAGTACACACCTTATAATAACGCAGACAGAGGCAACGCGTATAATCTTCCATGCTGTGCAGTGGAAGCGCCACGGCTCTGACCTATGTATAAACTTCCATGCTGGGCAGTGGAAGCACCCAGACTCTGGGAGTCTGAAGAAGAGGAGTCAGAGGAGGAAGGTGGCTTTGAGGAGGTGGAAGACCAAACACAGCAGGCATCCCAGGGGGCTTGTTGTCCCCTTTCGGGGACCCTTGGTGGCTGGGTGGAGGAAGAGACCTTCAATGACATCAGTGAGGACAAGGAACGGGACATGGCTAGCTTGTGCAAATGGGGAGTTTGCGGTGGTGCAAATGGACTGTTTGTGGTTGTTTGCGGTGCATTAAACGGGGAGATTGGTCTGTTACTGTGAAGCGGGTGTAACCCTAACACTACTTGATCGATACAACATCATACCTGATGTTTTAAAGCATGTTATTCCAAAGAATTTAGGAATGTTAGGTGTTTTATGCCCTTTATGGCTTAAATCCAGACTCTGCATCAACTATGTAATTTTCCGTGGGAGTTTTGCCATGGATCCCCCTCCGGCATGCCACAGTCCAGGTGTTAGTCCCCTTGAAACAACTTTCCCATCACTATTGTGGCCAGCAAGAGTCCCTGTGGGTTTTGAAATTCGCCTGCCCATTGAAGTCTATGGCAGTTCGCAGATGTTCGTCCGTTCGCAAAGATTTGATGGAATTCGCGTCCGTGGTTCGCGATCCGAAAATTTGATGTTCGCGACATCACTACACGTCACTAATAATAATAAAATATTAAGATAATTAAATAGAATAAAGAAAGGTTATGCATGCATCTGTGGCAACTTTAATATGGTGATGGACCACTTACTAGATAAAAAGGGTAAGATTAAATTAAAATCTGAATCACAAGTAATAAAATCTTCTAATTAGTTCCTTAAAGAAATCACAAATTCAGACCGGATAGACTCTTGCAGAGCTTTACACCCTCACAAGAAGGATTTTACCTTTTATTCAAACAGGTTCGGCTCATACTCCATGTAGGATTATTTCTTTGTGTCGCTACAGACATTGAGAAAGACCAAGGCGGTCGAAATTCATCTGACCCCATGATCCGATCACTCCTTGACTAGCTTAACTACTATTGAGCAAATAGAAATTATGAATAAATCAAGTTGGAGACTGGATCCATGCCTACTGAAAGATGTAGAATCAGTAAAAGCTATCAGTCAAAATAGAGGAATTATTTAAAAACAAATGGGGCTCAGTAGACTCACTTTATGGTGTGCACACAAATCCTTAATCCGAGGTGTAATGATTTCACAAACATTCCGCATTATACAAACAAAAGGGGAAGCCCCTACGGGAACTATATGTGGACTTAGAAAAGTTTCACTGCCTAAAAAAATTAACACCCTGTAAGGAATATGGAACACAAATAAATGATATCAATTTAAAGATTTTAAAAAATCACATGCGGATACCCTTCTATGAAAATACTGTCAATCCCAAAGTTTACTAGGTAATAAAACAGGAAAGTATCTAGCTAGAAAACTGAAAAAACAACATATCCAAAATAAAATTACTTGCTTAATAGGTTTGGATAATAAAAAACACATACATCCGGATAAAAGAGGAGAGGTGTTTAGGCAATTTTACAAATCTTTGTATAATCTGAACACAGATCCAAACTCAGTGAAAATAGAGAAAAAGAACATAGATAGCTTTTTGAAGGTGTTAGATATCCCATCAATTTCTAAAGAAGATCTGGCATTTATAAACAGGGATTTTACACAAACTGAAATAGAGGAAGCAATTAGATCAATGAAATCGAATAAAGCCCCTGGCCCGGACGGCTTTGATCATACGTATTATATTCTATTCTATAAAGAACTAAGCAAAAATCTATGTAATTCATTTAACGTAATTAAGTCTAAGGGAAAGGCAACCCCAGAGTTCGTAGAAGTGAAGATCATTAACATTTTCCAACAGGGATAGGATCCCAAGAGACTGCAGGAGCTATCACCTTAATAAATGCTGACGCTAAATTATATTCCAAACTATTAGCAAATAGATTAAATATGATAACACCCAATTTACTTCACATGGACCAATCTGGGTTTGTCAAGGGGAGACAGGCAAATAATAACACAAGACGTCTTATAGATTTACTAGCTTACACTAAAAAAAGAAATATACCCATGGTGGCCATGTCACTGTACACAGAAAAAGCATTTGACAGGGTCAGCTGGGAATTCCTAGAAGTGGTTCTGTGAAAATGTGTAATGGCAGAGTTTGCCAGAAAAACTATTAAAGCCTTGTATACAAACTTAAAAGCTTCTATGGCTAGCCCAGGATATCTGATCGATAAATTCAACATCAGTAATGAGGCACGCCACGGATGCCTCCTGCCCCCCTGCTGAATTTTGTTCACATATTGTTAATATTTGTTTTGTTTGAAGATGTTTAGTTTAATTCAGGGGAACCAAACAGGATATGAAATCAGTATGAAGAAATATAACGTAGTGATACAAATTCAGTTTACTTTAATGGAAATTTAACAAATAAGAAAAAGACAGTAAGATATACTTAGATGATTTCAATATTACAAATAATCACTGTGTAACCCTCAGATAGAAAAAAAAGAAAAGATGGAGAGGGTCGATATTACAAATAATCACAGTTTAACCCTAGGATAGAAAAAAAGAAAAGATGGAGAAGAAGACAGATAACTATAAATAGTGGGATCATATGATATCACACTGTGTATTGTATCTCTATTCATGTGTTGCCTTAAATATCTGTGATGTTTATATACCTGACTATCTGACTAAGAAAAAAAATTATTGAGAAAAGAAAAAAAAATAAGCAAAGCTGCCTCCCCCCCTTTATTTTAAACAAATACATATAAAAACATAACATACATTACATACAAACAAGATCATCAAAACGTACATTACATACCATCAAAATCAAGTACTGCAAAGAATACCAAACCGAATAAGCCTAGATTAACTTATTCAAGTGTTTTAGGTTGAGAATTTAGATAAGGTCGAAGAGAAAAGCAAATCCCAAGGCAAAGACAAAACTATTATCATATTATAGAGTTTCGATCGCAGTATTGATCCCATAGAGACCAGCGAGAGACCATTTTCTTGTTAATTGAAGTTGGCATATAACTATCTTTCACCATGTCCCTGTTAAGGCGTATGATGTTAACTACTTCTCCCCAGGTAGGTATAGCTATTTGGTTCCAATATTTTTCTAGAAGAGATTTCACCATATCATTCAAAATAGTAATGAAATTTCCAACCTTGTCAGAGCGGTTTCTCCTCTAGAAATAGAGGGTCTCCTTTCCAGGTTCCAGGCCACCATCATGACCGCCAAGCCCTGCCCCCCTCCACGCCAAGATATATTAATTGTGTGAACTCAAGGGTTGTCCCTCTATACTCTATAGACACAGGCCCCAAACCTCCATGTATTGAGGAATAGAGTCTTCCAGTGTGTAAGTCATTTTTTCATTTTTTCCTAGATAGTTAATTTTGTTTTTAACCGTTGACAGATCAAGTTTATCAGACTTCCAGTTTTTTGCTATATGGCTCTTTGCAGCTAAATAGAAAAACTACAGTAACTTTTTTTGTGGGGGTGTAAGGGTTTTCACTAGAATCCCTAGTAGATACACTTCTAATTCCCCCCTTACTGGGGTGCAGAACAACTATATGGCTAGTTGTGAAACAGCTCTCCACTGCTTTTGGACCTTCGGACAAAGCCACCAGATATGGATAAAGGACCCTGTAGCCTGGCAGCCCCTAAAGCAGTATGGGCATTCTGTCATTTTCCACTTGGAAAGCTTTTCTGGTGTTATATATGTTTTATGCAGTACCTTTACTGCAGTTTCTGGTAGATTTTGATTAAGGGACCATCTATAAATGCCTTTCCAGGCTGTTTCCCATTTCTCTATGCCCCAGACGTTTTTCAAATCCTTCTCCCATTCCCTAACATAGTTGTCTTTGGTGTTGCTGAGAGGAGATTTGTAGTTGTCATATATACCCCCTATTATTCCTTTAGAAATCTGACTGATTAGGGACAGCCAATTTTTCTTAGGAAGGCCCTCAAACTTTTTTAAAGAATTTACAAAGTGGGAGGTTATGTTTATCTTTATTTATATCAACAGTGATAGATCGACCCTCTTCTATCCAGGCGTCCAGTCTATCTAGCCCCTTCAACTTCCACCAAATTATGGATTCCCTACTCAGGTTTTTAGGGGCCCGCGGATGGGAGATTATTGATGTCAAATGGGATGGATTGGAGAATAAGGGGGGGTGTTTTATGGCCCACTTCCATCAGTGTATTGTATGCAGAATCACTGGGTGTTTTAATCGAATGACATGCTCCAGGGCACTATTTAGCCAAACCAGAGTATCTCATGAATAGGGATGAATGGACTGATTTTCAATAAACGTCCATGAGGGGTGGTGCAGGGGTGAGTGTATGATAGGGATGAAAAAAATCTGTGCAGCCCTATAGTATGTTATCAGGTCCGGGCATGACAATCCCCCTTAGTTTTGTGCTTCAACATAGTAGTTTTACTGATTCTTGGGGATTTGTCTTGCCAAATGAACCTAAAAAACTTACTCTGAAAACCCCTCAAATCTTTTATACTTACTGAAACTGGGAGTTCTAAACAAATATAAATAGTTTCTGAAGGGTATTCATCTTTAATAAATGAATCCTCTCTAGCCGGGAAATAGGGTATCTAGACCATTTTGTTATGTCTTCACTCAGAGACTTAAAAATAGGAATATAATTCACCTTATATAAGGTGTCTAAGCGGGCAGTGATTTTCAGGCCTAGATATTGTATAAATTCTTTAGCCCATTGGAAGTAAAAATCCTCCTGCAATGAATCCTTAACTTGTGTTGGTAGGTCTATCGCTAACACTTCTGTTTTATCTTCATTAATAACTTGCCCCCTGATTAAACCATAATCGTGTAGGGCTTTCATTAATTGTGGTATGGAATGGGTCGGATTTGTCTGCAAAGAGGCTAATTTTTCAACATCCATGAGGCCAGAATTCTCCCCACAGTCCATGCCACCCTCAGACCTCTTGAAAAATTTTATGGTGCTCTGAGGGCAAGACCACTGTTGTCCCAAAGTCTAAATAGTTTCCCTCTGTGGAAAAAATTGCTGGGTCCTCTTTGTCTCGGAAACATGACTCTCCTCCATGCCTGTCTGGCAGGACCCCTCTAAACTTGTTGGCTAAAACCCCTCTACGGATGCTTCATCCAGTATGGCCACATAGCCTGCTTACACAGACTTGTAATTCCTGCTGGATCAATGGCATCAGTGAAAACACCTTATCCGAACATTGGGCCACCCCCGAGAGTTACAACGTCTCTTGAGCACATCCAATGTACACTGTGCAGTTCTCACCCCACAATTTAGAGGGCCATATGTCAGCACCCAAAGTGCCTCCTTCAGCCCCACTGACATATAGAGCTCCACATTAGGGATTCCAACCTCTCCCATCCAGGCTGCATACTGATCCTCTAAATCACTTTCCTGCACCACCAGGTCCTCCAGCCATTTAATTAGCTTGTGACCCGGCCATAGTCCTAGAAACGCCATCCATTGGTTTAGAAGCTCTGTTTCGTTACAGTCCATTCCAAGGACAAAAAAAATTCTGTCACCACTGGGGATAAGCATTCCCTATCCACAGGAGCTGGGAAAGGACCATTTAATACCCCTCTCCTCTCCCACTGTCCCAGAACAGTCGTCTGCTGGTCCATGCTTAAATGTGAAAGCATTTACTCTGGTCTCAGCTCCATTATGTCATTGTAAGTTGCCATCCTGCTGTGGTTTATCAGAGATCCCACGACTGCCAGCCAATTGTCATGATCTTCTACTTCAATTGGACTTGGTAAGAACCTGGTTCAAACTTATCCAGCAGAATCGTGCGGTCCTTTTACACCTCTGATAGCAGGAGATGGACCAAACAAAGGTACCACACTGTGGAGATTGCTTCCACAGACCAGGATATCGGGAAAACCATATAATCCTGTAGAATTAGGATTAATTCACAGAATGACACTTACACCTTGTTTATGTAAGTACAGACACAACTGCCATACCTTTATTAATTGTCACATTTTATAACATTTACTGGCACACAGGCTGGACAATTAAAGTAAGCCCGATCCCTAATGATATGCTGCCCCCTGCTTACTGAGAAACCCTGTACATCTGATGAGCTCATTCCTTTAATATCATCCTGGTGCTTATATTTAGAGGGGGGGGGGGCTGGTGAGTCATCACCTGACAACCACACTGTAACACAATCAAAATACATACAATACTGCTGTCATATCAAAAACATAAGCAACCAAATAGGCATATCCATAGTAATGAATACATAACTATAACCATAAACAGGATAAATTCTTGTCAGTCCCTGCCCAGGCCATAGTATAAAACAGTCAAGTCAGGCCCTGGGCATGACAGTAACTATATGTACTATTTAACTGTATATATAACTCCATGTAAATTTCAGGTTGTAAATTGCGACACTGCAGAAAATTAGCTGAGGGGTTTTTCTTCCCAACATTACACGCTGATGCAAAACTTTTGCTCCACCTTATTATGAGAGTCATGCCACATCAGTAAACCTTGCTTCCGTCAGTAGCACTGAAGGGGCTGGATTATTTTACCCGTGCAACAATTCTCCCATCAATTAACTCAACTATACTTACTGCGCCACAGCCATAGCAGCCAATTGAAAACGGCCAACGAATTAGTGATTGACAGGCATCCTGTGTATATTTGCGAGTTTCCCCCCCAAGTGCTGACTGTGTTAGCATGCAGGTCCCAGGTGTTGGAGGTTTTGGTTTAGAGAGAGAGTGAATGAGAAGTGGAAGATTGGAGAGCAGGTTTATATTAATTTACTTATTCTAATTATTCAATAGTATAACTTAATTTCACATTACACATATAAACTGATATCACATTATTATTATTATTATAGTTCATTTATAACGGGCCGACATATTCCGTAGCGATGTACATAAATTAAGTTCAGATAAAGATAAATACAAATTAACATACAGCAAAGCAAGGAGAGCCCTGTCTTTGAGCTAGGAATCCAATGTCCATGGTGAATTCCCAAAATACTTAGGATAGAAACTTGCAGACTTACAATCTAAGGTATTGTGAGTGGTAAAAGAGGGAGAGAGAGGTGATAAGCATGTTAGGGTGGAAGGTGATACGCTTCTTTAAAGAGATGCATTTTAAGTGAGGTTTTAAATGTTTTGAGGCAAGAGGATAATCTAGTGGAGTGAGGCAAGGAGTTCCAGAGACTAGGGGCAGCACGAGAAAAGTCCTGGAGGCGGGAGTGAGAGGAGGTGACAAGAGTTATAGAAAGAAGAAGGTCATTAGCAGTACGAAGAAGGTGAGTGGGGGAGTATTTGGATATGAGAGCAGAGATGTAAGGGGGAGCGTTATTGTTGAGGTTTTTGTAAGTTAGGGTCATGATTTAAAATGTTATTATTGAGTCTAAGGGAAGCCAGTGGAGTGAGTGACAGAGAGGTGATGCTGACACTGAACGTTGTGTACGGAAGATGAGTATAGCAGAGGCATTCATAATGGATTGAAGTGGAGATAGTCGGATGGTGGGTAGGCCAACAAGAAGCGGGTTACAGTAGTCTAGTCGAGAGATGATGAGAGAGTGTATAAGGATTTTAGTTGTGTCTTGTGTAAGATAGTGACAAATTCTGGAGATGTTTTTTAGATGGAGAAGACAATATTTAGTTAGTGATTGTATGTGATGGATGAAAGACAGAGCGGGGTCCAGTAGAACTCCAAGCCATTGGGCTTGGGAGGGGGGTTGATGATGTCATTGTTGATAGTGAGAGAAATGTGAGGAATTGACACTGTGGAAGAGGGAGGGAAGATTAGGAGTTCAGTTTTAGACATGTTGAGTTTAAGATGGTGGGTGGACATCCAAGAGGATATACTAGAGAGGCAGTTGGAGATGTGTGTTAGAAGAGGGGGGGATAGATCTGGTGCGGAGAGGTAGATTTGGGTGTAATCTGCATAGAGATAATAATGAACCCCACAAGAGTTTGTGAGGGTACCAGGTGAGGAAGTGTAGATGGAGAAGAGGAGGGGGCCTAGGACTGATCCTTGGGGTACGCCAACATACAGGATATGGAGTAGAAGTGAGGAGAAGAAGAGGTGTCGGAGAAGGAGACACTGAATGATTGATTTTGTAGGTATGACGAGAACCACGAGAGAGCAGTGTCTCGAATAACAAAGGAGAAGAGGATATGAAGAAGAAGTGGATTGTCGGCAGTGTCAAATGCAGCAGAGAGATCTAGAAGAAGAATTAAAAGGGGTCTTTTGACTTGGTGGTAAGCAGGGCATTGGTGACTTTAGTGAGAGCTGTCTCAGTGGAGTGTTGGGGCCTAAAGCCGGATTGGAAGGTGTTAAGAAGGGAGGTGGAGGGAAAAAAGCTGGTAAGGTGGTTATAGACGAGCCGCTCCAGCAGTTTGACAGCCAGGGGAAGCAGAGAGATAGGGCAGTAGTTAGATGCAACGTCAGAGTCAAATGAGGGTTTTTTGAGGGTGGGTATAACTATGGCATGTTTTAGAGAAGATGGAAACATGCCAGTAGTAAGGGAGAGGTTGAAAATATGTGTGAGAGCTGGGATTAGTGTGGTAGAGAGGGGAGAGATGAGCTGAGATGAAATAGGATCCTGAGGACAGGTAGTGAGGCGAGTAGATGATAGGCAGTTTGGAGACTTCATCCTCTGTAGCCAGATCAAAGCAGTTCAAATAACATAATATAATACAAAGGATAAAAATACACATAGATACACTTATAGCTAGGACACACCATACAATGAACATAGAACATAAAAATACATGGAACATACTTTTTTATTCCAAAACATATGTACATAAACATTATTTAATGTATTCTTACATTTTTTTGTTACAGTGAGGGATGGAAGATAGAGGAGGAAAAAGGAGGGTAGGAGAGGAGGAAAGGAAGAGAGAGTAAAGAGAGAGGGGGCCCCGAAGAGTGGAGGGATGGAGGGAGCTGGAGGGAGGGAGGAAGCGGGAGGGAGAGAGGAAATAAGAGGGAGGGAGGTAGAGGGATGGAGGGAAGTGGGAGGGATGGAGAAAGTTAGGGTGAGGAAAAGAGAAGGAGGGAGGGAGGAAGAGGGAGTAAGGGAAAGGAGACATGGGGAAGTGGGGTGTAGTGGAGAGAAGAAGATATAGGGAGGGTTGGAGTGGAGCGGGAAGGGATAGGAGTGGTAGATCTGGAGGGAGGGCAGTAGGTGAGGTACAGGGAGGGTGGGGTGAGCCTTAGTTTTATGTACTCGTATCTTAGGGGTAGGCCTGATTTCAGGGGAGTAGTGGGGGGGGGAAGAAAAACAGCCCTCAGGATCAGATCAGGGAGGTATGGATCACAGTTGGGAGGACAAAATGCTGGAGCCAAACACATGGCCCCTAACTATTGGCCAGAGGAGATGGTGGTACTCCTCAATAACATTCGTGCCCGTGCCCACATCATTACAGGGGGAGGGAAGTTAAGGTCAGCCCCAGGGGCAAGGTTATGCGCATAGGGATGTGAGGTCTGTAAGGTATTGTTATGACGAGAGCCAGGCAAAGGTCAGGAGGATGAAGGAGAAGGAGGCCAGAGCAGCCGCAGCTCCAATTGATAGCCCCAGAGTGACTGTCCTCTACAAGCAGTGGGAGATGATGCTGAAGGAGATGATGCAAGCAGGACCATCCCCGGAGTTCCAGGCCTGCTGGCTACACCAGATACAGCCTCCTTGCCAGGTGAATATCACATACATCAACATTTACACCACATGTCTACCACACACATAGATAACTCTAATCACATGTGAATGTGGCACATCAATAAGAGTGACATGTAAGCTCCCTGAAATATTTTACTAGGGATAGATTGTATGTCTATCCCTCCTCAAATCCGGGAACCTCACATATCGCTTGCATTGGTGGGTAGAATCAGACGTGACAAACAGATACAGCAGATACCAGATAGATACAGTATAAGTGTATTCAATATCCAATTGAAAACACAGTTGTGGGTGTAGCCACTGCAATATTTGCAGATACAAACTTTGTAGGAAGGGTTATATACTAGACCATCAGGGAACACCTCTCAGCAGTATGTTAACAACTAATGCTGAGAGAAGATCATTGATTGGTTAGTATGAAGCAATACATAGCAACTTCTGCAGAGTATGTATATGCATGTGGCTACAGAGGCCACACATCAGTTACAATCAAGATATTGTTATGAGCCAATAACAAACTAGCTCATAATATAAAGAAATGGTCACATACCGCAAAGGATAGCTTCAAACATTAACTGATAAGTGAACCATCCAGGTGCAAGATAACTGCATGTCAGATAGATGGGAACACATATCAATTAAAAGATCATACAATTTTGTTAACCATATACCATTCTTCTCTCATTACTGCTCGCAGAAGCTCTGGGTCCACCACAGAGACAGAGGCTGCGGCTCAATCGGAACCTGAGGCTGCAGGCAGGGCCCCTGCCCAACATCCAGTAGAAAATTGGGAGACTAGGAGCCGGTGCCATTGCCTGGGGGTGAAGAGGAGGACTCCCAAATGATGTGGTCAGCTGGGACTGACAGGACCTTCAGCCACACCTGTGGTATTTGAACCCACTACCCCATCCTCCTACAGATTGAATCCCCAGCTGGGTCCTCATATTGGACAGATGACAGGGCTATGCCACCATCAGCTCCTTCTCTCACCACAGTCATGTCGTGGCAACCACCACCACCAGGTCCACCACCACCATCCCCTTCCAATGCTCCTCAGCCCTTACCCACTTGGCCACCAGCGCCTCCTCGTCCAACAGCCATGCCCAGCTAACAGAGACCTCCATCCCCAGGACCCCCTTTGGAGGCCATCATGGGGATGATGCTGGTCCTAATGAGAGTCCAAAACTGACCATTTATTCCAAGGCAGCATTAGTACATGCATTCAAATCTCCTAGAGCGATGGTGATAGTACTCTGGCCACACTGAATGTGGTCAAAGCTGAGCATTCCTTGTAATATGCCACATAATTACTCATGGTGATGGGAAGTGATTTTAAATGAAAGATAGAGAACACTTTGCACTGCTTGTGGATGAAGTACAGGTAGGTTGATTTTTTGTTATAGTTACAGCATTTCCCATTGTACTATTCATACAGATATTTTTATATTTTTTTTCTTTCTCATTTTTTTTTAGCTTACGTCCACATTTTTTTTAACACACTGTATGTGTGTAATTGATTTGAATTACTTAACCCAGTATTTTCAGCATCTGTTTAATGGATCAGATGAAGACACAATGTATGTCCTATGCATATTACTGATTACTTCTGTTATATTTATATTTTAAAGATTATTATTATCGTTTATTTGTAATGCGCTGACATATTCCGTAGCACTGAAGATACTATTTTACTTCATATAATTGTGGTTACTGTGGTGTAACGAACGCATGTGACTCATGTAAGCATCATTATTATTATACAGTTCTAGCAACTTGCCAGTTAAAAATGACGGCAATACAATTTGTAGGCTGGCAATGGTGTTTGTCACACATTGTGAGTCTCTTCCCCCTTTACTTTATTGGCCTCGTGATAAGTGCCTTCAGCGCTTATCACGGGCCTCGCAATGAGCCTCTCCACCCCTCTACCTCTCCCACCCTCTACTTGACAGGAGGTGCTCATTGTGAGCCACTCCACCCCTCTACTTTACTGGCCTTGTGATGAGCGCCTTCATTGCTCATCACAGGCCTCGCAATGAGACCCTTGGGCTCCCTCCCCTGTGTCTCTTCCCCCCTCTCCCTCCCCTGTGTCATTGCGAGCCGCTCCCCCCTCTACTTCCTCTCCCTCCCCTTTGTCTCTTTCCCGCTCTCCCTCCCTTGTGTCTCTTTCACCTCTCCCCTGTGTTTCTTTGCCCCTCTCCCTTCTCTGTGTTTTTTGCCCCTCTCTGTCACTACACCCTCGTCTTCCTCCCCACGTCTCTTTCCCCCTCTCCCGTGTCTCTTCCCCCCTCCTCTGTGTCTCTTTCCCCACTCACCCTCCCTTGATTCTCCTTCCCCATCTTCCTTTCCTGTATCTCTTCCCCCCCTCTCCCTCCCCTGTGTCTCTCCCCCTATCCCTCCCCTGTGTCTTCCCCTCTGTCTCTTCCCCCGTCTCCCCACCCTGTGTCTCTTCCTCCCCTCCCCTGTCTCTTCCCCCTGCTGTGTCTCTTCCCCCTACTGTCCCTTCCCTGTGTCTCTTCCCTCCTCCTGTCCCCCCCTTTGTCTCTTCCCCCCTCCTGTACTTCCCCTGTGTCTGCTCCCCTCCTGTACCTCCCCTGTGTCTCTTCTTCCCCTCCTCTCCCTCTCCTGTCTCTCTCTTTCCCCCTCCTCTCCCTCCCCTGTGTCTCTCTCCCCCCTCCTCTCTCTCCCCTGTGTCTCTCTTCCCTCCCCTGTGTCTCTCTTCCCCTCCATTTCTACCTCCCCTGTGTCTCTCCCCTCTGTCTCTTCATCCCCATCTCCCTCCCTTGTGTCTCTTCCTCCCTCCCCCGTCTCTCTTCCCCCCTCCTGTCCCTCCCCTGTCTCTTCCCCCTGCTGTGTCTCTTCCCCCCTCCTGTCCCTCCCCTGTGTCTCTTCCCTCCTCCTGTCCCTCCCCTGTGTCTCTTCCCCCCTCCTGTCCCTCCCCTGTGTCTCCTCCCTCCTCCTGTCCCTCCCCTGTGTCTCTTCCCCCCTCCTGTACCTCCCGTGTCATTTCTTCCTCTCCTCTCCCTCCCTTGTGTCTCTTCCCTTCTCCTGTCCCTTATTTCAATGTTCTCATCTCTATTTTGTAAAGAAACAGGGTGAACAGGATCATTAATAATTATTGTGAGTTAATACTTTGATACATTGTGAAACTGAAGGGCCTCACTATCCCACTGAAGGGTTGTTAACCATCTGAGTTGTGTAATTAATTATAATTGATTAATACTATAACTAATTTTCACATTGCTCATTATTGATATAGATGTGGCCACTTGTATAGCAGCAATGGTGTGGGACTTTCAAGGACAGGTGTAGCCAAAAATATTGAGGTGAAACATAATGATATTATTTGTAATGGAGTTCTCTGATTTCTGAATCTATTTATTAATGTGCTGTCTCATTAGGAGATGTATCCATCTGTGAGAAGATATTTTCTGTTTTATTATTATAGTTCATTTATAACGCACCAACATATTCTGTAGCGCTGTACATAAATTAAGTTCAGACAAAATTCAATTGTATTAAGTCACAGGTAACAATTAAATAATTTTAGATTGCACATATGTGCCTAAAGTAATTCCTTCAACTGTGATGATTTAGCATGCATTTGTTTTGATTTCTATAGTTGTCCTGTCTCTTTAAGAGGTGCTGCAGCAGTCAGCCGTGGTTTTAACTGTGAATAGTATTTTGAGCCATTAATCATTTGTTCATTTGTTTTTCTATTACTACAGTGCCCTGATTTGCGAGTGATCCATAAATCTTTTTAGCATAGTGTTGGGTGTCAAAGTAACTCGTAATCTACAGTCAGTGTCAAAACTCAATGGAAAAGTGTGCTGTAATTTCCAACTCTGGCTTGCTGCACTGACTCATAGCGGGTTCTTTTTCAATCATTTAGGGGTGGGTGATTAACGTAGCTAGGTAGAATTTTTTGTGCCACTACGGCACTCGTAAATTTTGCAGGGATTAGCATAGGGCCCATATTCAATAACCAACGTGTTACATTAGTCATGGAAAATAGGACCAGTCCATGAAAAATGTCTGCAACATATGTAACAAAGTGAAAGCAAACACATCTTACAACAGTTTCTGTTGTACATTGTGACCTTACTGACATTTATATGAATTTTACAAATTCTTTACGAAGGCTATATAATATTTGTGTTTAACTTCACCCCTGCCTGGATCTACAATGATAGCAAAATATGTCAGAACTCTAACCTAACTTGGCAGGACTCTAACCTTACTATTTGCAACCTCATTTAATTGGAGACTCTTAAGTCCTACGTATAGCTCGTAAGGGCTGCATGCTCGAAATTAGAAGTGCTGCGAGTTACGAGCGAGAGACACAAAACCGTAAACCAGTTCTCGGCTGTCGGAGTTGCAGGCTTGAATGCAAACAATTAAGCAAGCACATAGTTGCAGGTTCAAATGGAGCCAATGGCAACAGAGATTGTCATCATTGTGTCACAAGAAAATGGAGGATGGATTTCAAAGTCTTAATAGGTTCAATAAAAGCCGCAAATATGATATTCTATCTCATGCGAGTTACAGCATATGTATTAACACATTGATTGCTTAGATCGATGTAAAACAATAAAGATACATGAAATCACCAATTTTTCTGAGCCGATTTGTGGGCTTGAGAATATTGTGCTATTAATTCTAAGACCTAACATCACTTTCCGTTTCAATATTAGTACAATAGTGTTTTTATTTGATTTACAAGTGCTACGTATTGTACTTAACCCCCCTTGCGGGTCCTCTCAAGCACACGTTGGCCTTTGGACTCCATTTGCATGTTATGTGCTTGCTCGTGAGTTACTACATCTCAATTTAATAGCTAAATTGAAAATGTAGCGGTTATGTGCTCAACGGATCAAAGGATTTACGGTCGCAAAGTTCAACGTTGCTCAACACGTACCCTATTCTTTGTGGTCCTGCGTCTTAACAAGTCCGCTGCGAGCTACGTAACAGGGCTAATTTAATACCCATAACCCGTAAATTTGGAGTTGAGGGCTACGTTTTAAAACGTAGCCCCAATTTAATGAGGCTGATGGTCAGGGCTTCTCAGGAACTTTTACAATAGTACTCACTTGGGCCCGCCTTCCTTATAAGGGCCAAACAGGATATGCTTGTATTTGGGTCAGGATTAGTAAGATCTTGTACAGTAGTACTCACCTGTGTCTGTGTACCAAATTCTGGTACAGGACCATAAGAGTCTAGTCCAGTCAGACAGAAGGTGTCTTTTATTAGATCCTACATGAGGCAGTCTTTGACATAAAAAGTTGCTTACTATCTTACCGTTGAAGCTTATAGCAATTACATATAGAGATACACTGGATACAAACAATAAGGAAATACAATTGAATATACATGATTGGCTTACATGAAATACATGAAAAAAGCTTTTGTGCAATACAGAGATATGTATGCAAAGTTTTCTGTCATTATATAAACAAAACTACAATTCAAAGAAAGGGGAGCTGGTGTAGTAGGTAGGGGAACCAGTTGGCTGCATTTTTCAGAAGCCTAAAATTAGTTAGACTGCAATACATTTCTGGGAAGTTGATCTGAAATAATGTAACCTTTTCAATGTAATCTTATAGTAGCTATATCAATCTACTAAGGTTTGACATACCTTTTTAATATAACCATTTAATACAGTGCATGAATACCAAGAAAATGTTAAAATCAAGTAAAACATACTGAAATGAAGCTGCAATTAATGTTCTTTAACTAGTTTCTAGAACCAAGGGTTTAAGATTGTAACATTGATTCTATTTATCAAATCTTCATATGACATAAAATAAGGCTAAATACATTTTACTGAGAACAGAAAACATTTCAGCATAATAGTTAATAATATGTTGGTTTGGGAATTGTAATGTATTATCAAATCGCTCTTCCCCATGGACAAAATGAGATATAAATGTACACAGTTGGTAAGACTGAAAACGTCCCTCATATTATTTCTCTGGACTGAACAATGTACATGTACCGATGGTTCGACTAAAGCTTTTCACGAAGGTAAACTGTGTTCTCTCATGTAAATGAAAATATACAGAATGTTGAAGCAAGCAGGTATACATTATTTAGGAGTGGAAATAGACTTTAGTTAAAACTAGTGGGGTCCAATAGATTTTTTCCCTAAATTACTGAAAAATAACATCTACTAATTATACATATCACTTAATATAACTGTTGCTTTTGTATAATGTATTGCACTGCAAATTTTGATATATTTAAAGGGTACCACATTTTTAGATTAATATGAATTCATATTCTGTTAGGAATGCATAATAGCTTATTTTCTTAGTCCAAATGATACCTTTTTGAAGACAGCACAATCTATATTTGCAATTGATGATAACCTTCATACAGTCCTCATATCTGCGGGTTAGAAATTTGTTACAATACCAGCTGTATTCAGTTGACTCACGTATGCAATTACAGGGCTAAAGTCTAAGGGCCTCATTATTTGCAATTGATGATAACCTTCATACAGTCCTCATATCTGCGGGTTAGAAATTTGTTACAATACCAGCTGTATTCAGTTGACTCACGTATGCAATTACAGGGCTAAAGTCTAAGGGCCTCATTCAATTGCGATTTGGCCAATTGAATAGGGCTCTATATAAGCACAGAGCATATTTTTTTGCAGAAGTTTTTATTTAGTGAACTTCTATCCAAAAGCAAGGTCTTCACAAACTAAAAAATTCTACTCTCAGATGAGATTGAATACATGCCAACAAATTAATGACTTACATAATAATAAAGGTTATTTTAAAAATAATATTTTTAGTAAATTATCTACAATTGCATCTTCAAGCTTCTGTGTCTTGAGGGTTGGTGAGGTAGTTGTACTGAGAAGCATAGTTAGGTTACAAAGTAAGGTCATGTAGGTTACAAATACATTATTTCAAGTGTATAAGCACATTCATTGTATTATTCCCACTGAAAGGAGACCTGCGGGCTCTAAGGTGCAGATGGTAACAGTTGACAAAAAGTCAAAATGATCACAAAGCTAGCTAGTAGGTATGGAGGTGACAACCAGAAGATCAACATGAGCCAAATCTTGCTTAACATGTTTAAACAATCGTTAGCCTATTACTTAGAATGTGCATAAAATGCATGTATGTCCATTGAGGCAATATCTTTTATTTAATTATAACTTAATCAATGTATTATTTTTTACTGGTTGAGTTTTAAGTATGTGTTTATTATTGTAACATACATGGAGATTTGCTGCAATAAACTGCAGAACAAGGAAATTAAATAGCAGTTCCTTCTTTGCCATTCTTCCAATTTGTGGAACATTTCACATCTTTTCCCAAATGTTTTCATGTTTACATTTATTTTGTTGCTATCAAAGTTGTTGATTTCCCCTTTAAACTCTTCTGCCATGCCATTTATTATGATATTTTTGCATAATATGATTTTTCTGAAAATGTACTGCTATTAAGAATATGATAAAATACAGCTAAGAAAACGTTATCACACATGGCAGAGTGAAGTATTAGAAAACAATCAGATTTGATTATTTTTCTAGCATTACATTAGCTTTATATTATGATGCAAATGTTTTTTTAAAACATTTATTGTACTAACAACAAAAGGTTATAAACATCAAAATCCATTTCAACATACAGTAAGTATCTGACAACCGGTTTCAACTGGTCCACTACAGGTACAGAATACCACACAAATACTTCTATAAATCAGACAGAATATATCCAATACTATCAACATATGTAAAAGCAGAGCCACAATTAAATAGTTCTATACATTTTTGTTATTATGAGTTGCTTTAGTAGGTTATCTATGGGCCTTTATGGGCCTTCACAACCATTAAGAAGGATTAGTAGACCTAGTTATTGATAAATATTTGCCCAGTTCATTCTTTGTAGCAGAAAAGTTTTGAAACTTCCTGGTAATTTGGAGAACCTGATCTGTACTTTTTGTCTAATAAAGGTTGTAAAATACATTAATATGCATTTTGTAAATTAAAAAAATATATTTTTCTTTCCAAATTTTTTTTTTTTTTTTTAGAATGAATTAATGGATAATCGAACAACTAATAAAGACTTCCACATCTTAGCATTTTCCAGTATTGAAGAAAAACAACCATTTCTTTTTCTTGTATTTTTCTTAATCTACTTAATTGGGGTTCTGGGGAATTTTGTTATAATTGGTGTAATATATATGGACTACCACTTGCATACCCCAATGTACTACTTTCTCTGCAATCTGTCTTGTGTAGATATCTGTTACACCACCATTACTCTTCCTAAACTCATGGATATTTTAATAACAGGTAACAACTCAGTTTCCTTTATTCAGTGTTTCACACAGATGTACTTTTTTATGTTCATGGCTGTAACAGAAGTAATATTGCTATCATCAATGGCTTATGATCGCTATGTTGCTATTTGTCACCCCCTGCATTACCAAATTATTATGAGCAAGAAAAAGTTTGTTCTGTTTTTGCTAGGTACATGGGTGTCTGCATGTTCCAATTCATTATTTTTAACTGTCTTAGCATCAAAAATATCCTTTTGTCGTTCTAATATGATTCAGCAATTTTACTGCAACATCAAAGCTCTGGCACAAATGGCATGCGCTGCTATGGGATTTTACATTATAATCTTTATAGATGTATTCTTATTTGGGGTCTGCACATTCTTACTTAATTTAACATCCTATATCAAAATAATCACCAGTATCTTGCAGATCCATTCCTCAAGTGGAAGAAAAAAAGCATTTTCCACCTGCACATCCCATCTTACTGTCCTTATCATTTTCTATGGGACTGTCCTGTGGATATATATGACACCACCGTCAGATCATTCAGATGAACTGGACCATGTTTTCTCTGTGTTATATGTTGCGGTGGTTCCCATGCTAAACCCATTAATATATAGTTTAAGGAATAAAGATGTTAAGATCGCTCTGATAAAAATTGTGAAGATTAAAACATAGTTTTATATCAGTATCATTTTAAATTTCATACATTAAAAGTGAAATGGAACACTTTTTAGCAAGTGAAGATTGAATGGGGAAACTAATCTTTTCTGAAGATGTCAAAGCTCCATTCAGAGTTGAAAAAGTATCACTGTAAAATATAATTAATTTATGTATATGGCACTATGTTAATCATCTCATATCATGTTTAGTATCCATACAGTTCAACAATAAAAATGTATATAATATATATATATATATATATATATATATATATATATATATATATTATTTTTTCTTAAACTTGTAAAAGTTTAAACGGCAGTGGGCTTTATTCACCAAGGTTTTCTGTGGAGGGCTGCAAAAGTCTGAGCATCAGCAGCAAATGCTAATTGCAAATGTACTGTGCAGCAAAACTTTGGTTCATGTCTATATATCATTGGCTACTGTAACTGCCTTCATCTAGTACTGCTAGAATGCTGCCACTGGGCTATTCACAAATCAAGCTTGCCCATGCCACATAATACTTACCCTGCCTAAGCTGACCCACTATGATGGACCTCATATATTTCAAGCTTTGCCTACTGACATACAAAGCTCCACATGATGAAGACCCCAGTTTCTCGCTCCTTATGTTTCAACTTGTGTTCTGAAATTTGCAGCTGGAACTTTATTAACCATCCCCAGAATCTCTTCACAGACCTCTGGGTCCTGAGTTTTTATGTATACAGCTCCCAGATTCTAGAACTCTCTAACACGCTCAATCAGACATGCCTCTAAAGTGGACATTTTTTTAAAAGAGACTGAATTCCATTAACTTTATCCAGGATTTTAAATACACTTCAGCTCTCTTTTTTACACTCTCCTTCTAAGTGCTTTGAGTCCCTTCTGAGGTAAAATGAATTATAATTATTATTATTATATTCACCATATGTCACTAAATGTGTTTTAAATGAGGTGAGAAGTGCATGGTACATACAATTAATAAATATGTACTTGTCGATGGTTTTATATTTTTCAGTAAGTCATAAATATATTTTGGTAATCACCGAAGTCATGTGTTTCTACTTTTGCTTTAAAATTCACAATTATGCACAATATCACCAAATCATTTTACAAGATTTGCTACAGTATGAATGTTGGTCAGTCAATCCTTTGTAAAAAACTAAACCACAGAAGAAATCGAGAGAAAGAAGGTTGTTAGAAAGGTCCTTTTAATATCTAAGTGATGAGAAAAGTACATAAAAATGAAAATATCATCCTATATTAAAAAAAAATGAAGCGTATAATCCGCTTACAGAAGCAAAAGGCAATTATATATGAGATCAAAAATAATATGAGTATTTAAAAATGTACTTGCCTAAAAACAATCTACCTGGTAGACACAATAATATATACTGACTAGCAACTTGACCGTCAAAAATGACGAGGCAATAAAAGAAAGTGTTGATTTGCTGTTTGCCACACAATGTGAGTGTACTGTGTGCCTCAACTATATAGACCCCTATAACACACTAATTAACGCATGTAATACCACTATAAGTGCCATGAGAGTCATCCAGGACCCTCATGACCCAAAATGTAAGCACTACACCATTTTAACCCGGTCTCTTATGGGGGTCTATACAGACCCTCATTAGCCTCTATTTAACCCCATTAGTCCCATAAGGGTATTTAAAGACCCTCATGGGACAGTTAGAAGCCTAACATTACCCCGTAAGTGCTGTGAGGGTTCTCCAGTACACTCATGACACTAAGTATAAACACTACACTGTACTATAGCCCCCCAGTAAACCATGAAATATAAACTAACCCCCCTCTACACTAACCAATTAAGACCTACACTACCTACCCCTTAACAACCCCCCACCACTCTAATTAGAGAAAATCAATCAAACTAAAGGCACCAAAAATAAAAAATCAACATTACACAAAACAACTTAAAATTACAAAAAATTATAAATCTACATTACCAAAAATAAAAAACCTAAGTCTAAAAAAAGAAGAAAAGAAACATTACAGAAAATAAAAAAATACATTACAACCCCCCCCCCCCCCGACTACAGATTTTTTTTTTTAAAAAGCTGAAAAGAAATACATACAATACATACAATACAAATAAAATGAAATAAAATACAATGCCTCCCTATCTATCTAACATACAATCAATACTATCTATCTAAAATACATCACCCAATCTAAGTAATATACAATACATCCTATCTATCTAATATACATGCCGCAATCTATGTAATATGCAATAAATACTATCTATCTAAAATACACCCCTAAATCTATGTAATATACAATACATCCAATCTATATAAATACATCACCCAATCTGTGTAATATACCATACATCCTATCTATATAAAATACATCCCCCTATCTAACATACAATAAATGCTATTTCTATATAAAATATTCTAATTCTGAGCTAAAATAAAAAAATTAAGACCACTTACCTTTGCAGATGTCCCTTCAGATCAGTAACCTAGGAAAACAAAAATTTACTACAACACATTTACAGAAAATAAGTAAACATAGTAAATATTATAAATAATCTACTCACCTTTCCAGCATGTCCCCACCCTTCTTCTTCTCCGGCGTCGCCCCTGTTGAAAAAAATATTACATTAGTACAACATACATAAACCTCAGAACAAAGTAAAATAAACAAAATATACAGTGTACTTACCTCCCCGCGAAATAAAAAAAATAAAAAATAACAGAGATCCGCACTCACGGATCTCCCCGACGCTAATGAGCCCCCTACAGAGTTTTCTTGAAGAAAATTGGCAATGGCAGCTTCTGATTGGCTGAAAATGCTGTCTATCAAATTCAGCCAATCAGAAGACGCCAATGTGTGAGCCAATGAGAAAGGGATACACCCCAAAATCCCACTCTGATTGGATAATGCACCTGTCAATCTTTATTTAAACCAACCAGAAGGCTTTATTGCCATCAGCCAATCATAATGGGATACACCCCCACGGGGTGATTGGCTGAAGATATCTGCTCCTTCTCATTGGCTGTAATACTGATTGACATTGACAACAGCCAATGAGAAGGCGCAAATGCCTTTGGCCAATCAGTATATATGGGTGTATCCCAATGTAATTGGCTATTGTCAGTGCAACCAATCAGAATGCGCAGATGCCTCCAGCCAATCCTCCTGTGGGGGGGGCATTCCATTGTGATTGGCTGAAGGCATCTGCGCCTTGTGATTGGTTTAAATGAAGATTGACAGGTGCATTATACAATCAGAGTGGGATTTTGGGGTGTATCCCTTTCTGATTGGCTCACACATTGGCACCTTCTGATTGGCTGTATTTGATAGCCAGCGTTTTTAACCAATCAGAAGGCGCCATTGCCTATTTTCTTCCGGAAAAGGCTCGGGGAGGCTCATTAGCGTCGGGGAGGTCCGAGAGTGCGGATCTCCGGAGGAGGCCGGAGACATCGCTGGGAGGTAAGTACAATGTAGATTATGTTTATTTATTTTGTTTTATGTTTATGTATTTGTACTAATGGTATGTTTTTTTTTTAACAGGGGCAGAGCCGGAGAAGAAGAAAAAAAGGACAGGGACATGCTGGAAAGGTGAGTAGAATATTTAGAATATTTATAATGTTTATTTATTTTCTGAAAAGGTGTTGCACTAATTTATTTATATTTGTTTCCCTAGGTTGCTGATCTGAAGGCACATCTGCAAAGGTAAGTGATCTTAATTATTTTATTTTAGCTTAAAATTTGAGTATTTTATATAGAGATACCATTTATTGTATGTTACATAGGGAAATGTATTTTATATACAGTGGATATAAAAAGTCTACACACCCCTGTTAAAATGTCAGGTTTCTGTGCTGTAAAAAAATGAGACAAAGATAAATCATTTCAGAACTTTTTCCATCCCACAGCAAAAACCATGGTCCACAGAGAGCTTCCAAAGCATCAGAGGGATCTCATTGTTAAAAGGTATCAGTCAGGAGAAGGGTACAAAATAATTCCCAAAGCATTAGATATACAATGGAACACAATGAAGACAGTCATCATCAAGTGGAGAAGGGAATTATGAACAGTTCCAAATACCAGTCAATATTGGCACAAAACCTTCAGGCTTCTGCTAGAAAGCTGAAACCTGAACATGAAGAGGAACTCAACGACCCAAAGCATACATCCAAATCAACAAAGGAATGGCTTCACCAGAAGAAGATTGACGTTTTGGAATGGCCCAGCCGGAGCCCAGACCTGAATCTGATTGAAAATCTGTGGGGTGATATGAAGAGGACTGTGCACAGGAGATGCCCTCACAAACTGACAGCTTTGGAGTGTTTTTGCAAAGAAGAGTGTGCAAATCTTGCCAATCATAATGTGCCATGCTGATAGACTCATACCCAAAAAGACTGAGTGCTGTAATAAAATCAAAAGGTGCTTTTACAAAGTATTAGTTTAAGGGTGGTGTGATGGAGTGCCATTAGGGGTCACAAGAGAGCTCTGTAAGACTTCTCCCTTGAGAATGAAAAGAGTTAAATTCATTCAGTTATCAGTGGCTAAATGGAAGCAGCCTAGCTGTGAACTGCCTTTAAAAGCAGCAGAGAGATGGGTGGAGGCTCTCTCACTTAGGCTTGGGCCTAACAGCCGTGAGCTGTGTGTGAAAGCCCTGGACAGCTCAGCTGCGGGGATCCTGAGAGCTGGGATTTGTGCTGGAGCAAGACAGTCAGGAAGGCTGCGGAGTTCCAGAGTTTGCGCACAGAGAAGATCTCTGTCATATTGGAGATATTCCACTGAGATAGGATTATCTGGAGACACCATCCCTAAGAAGCCGGAAGGAACAAGGGATAAAAGGTTGGTGCCAATGCATATTATTCTCATTGTATCCAGAGAAGGATTACAAAGGTCCCAGGGAGAAGAAGAGTGCATTGAGAGTGAGAGTAAGAGTTCCTCATTACAAGAGGGTGACAAGGGCCCTATGCTTCACAAACAATTGATAGAAGCTGTAGAGGAAAAGGCAAATAAGAGACTGTATGTTTCCTGGCCACAAGGTGGCGATATATCACAAATAAGAGACTGTTTGCATCCTGGCCACAAGGTGGCACTCCCTGTCACAGATAAGCTGCGCAGGATCTAGTCAGTGGCGTTCCTGCAAGTAAGTAAGCCTGTTTGAGTAGATGTTTATTTCATGCTGACCACAAGCTATGTTTATTTATATTATGACAACCACTTATTAAAGCCTGTAAAAAGCATACAAAGGCTCCAGAGTCCTCCATAAAGAGCATAAAAAGTTGCATAAACAGAGCGTTGATCCCACCAGAAGGGGGCGCTCTGCCACAGTTGGTATCAGAAGTGGGATGCTAAATTGTCTGTATTAAGAAGACAGCCCACCTTACAAGATGTCCATGGAGGAACTAGTGAAAGCCCTGGTAGATGCCACTACACGCCAGAAAGTGGGCGGAGCTTGTCAGCAAGAATGGCAAAAAGTAATTGCAGCGGACGGAGCCCATGCTGCAAAAGAGGGTAAACTAAGAGGTGCTGCTGCATGTTTTGGAGAGGTCACAGAGAAGTGGCGGCGACAAGCAGAGGAGGGAATAATCTGCATTAGAGGGGCCACAGAGAAGTGGCAACGACAAGCAGAGGAGAGAATAATCGGCATGAGAGAGGCCACAGCTGCTCAGCAAGAGTTCAATAGAAAGTGGGCTATCCAGTTAGCCCAGAGTGAAGCTATACTGGAAAAATATAGAAAAGATGCGGCCAGAGTTAGAGCCAATGAACTTCTTCTGGAGCTGACAGAGGATGATGATGTGATCATATACCTCACCATTTTTGAGAGAACAGCCATTAGGGAGGCGTGGCACAAACGGTACTGGGTCAGCCTCATTGCCCCGTATTTGACGGGCGAAGCTCAGAAAGCTTATCTGAGCTTGAATGAAGAAAAGAAAGAAAACTATGATGACCTCAAAGCTGAGATCCTTGCCAGAGTTGGAGTTACCCGGGATGTCAGAGCACAGAGAATCAGTACCCAGAATGAACAGAAGGCGTACTTTACAGCCAGCATAAAGGCGCTGGGGGTGCAACAAGCTAGCCGGAGAAGTGCTCCTATACTTCAACCACACGAGAAAGGTGCGACTGGCATGACAAGGAGAGATTTCCATCCAAATATTATGGACACCCCATTGGAGCTTGGCGTTCAGAAGTCATTTGATGATATTGTCAAAGATAGACAAGCAAGGAACTGGCGGGCTGACAGAGGAGCCGCCACAGAGACGGCAGGAGCCGCCACAGAGACGGCAGGAGCCGCCACAGAGACGGCAGGAGCCGCCACAGAGACGGCAGGAGCCGCCACAGAGACGGCAGGAGCTGCTGATGAGAATGCAGAGTGCACAAAAGAAACTGCAGAGACAGTAACAGATAGTGCTGAGAAAGCAAAAGAGCCTGCTAGTGCAGACAGAATGGCCTTAGAGGAGGAGAAACGGCATTCTTTAAGGCTCCAAGGACAATTTAAAGTCAAGCTTGAGGAGCTTCAGATGAGAGAGCAGGAGAATCTGTTATCCAGTCCAAAAACAGGAAGGTTCAAGAGTTGCACAAGCAGCTACATGAAATGGAAGCAGAGAAAAATGTCTCCATGGATAACTTCTCACGTCAGAAGAGTGAGCTGGAATACAGTTGTGAGAAAGAGGAGAGACTGATTCTGAAACTGGAGACAGCAGCACACACAGTAAAAAGACTGGAAGAAGATATTGAATCGGAAAGAGCAGCCCATCGGGAGTCTAAGGTTAACTCTGAAGTTATCCAGTTGCGGATCCTGGACCTTGAGTCTTCACTTCAAGTGGAAAAGGCCAGCTACTCGCAAAGTGCATCCGACTTAGAGATGATAAAAAACCAGTTCAGAGAAGTGGAAGCTGCTTATAACAGAGAAAAGAAACGGGCAGACCGCAATGCAGAAAAACTCAAGGAGTACACACTGTCCCAGACAGGACATATGACGCAGAGCATGGAGATGTGTCATACCAAACCAGACCAGCGAGAGGTAAAGATGATGCCAGACTATATTCCTGAATGGCGGAGGATGCCTGCATTTGAGGACTACAGAGTGTCCTACAGGAATGAGAAACTGATGCCAATTTGGGAGCAGAGGAAGAATACTCCCAAGTCTAAGCTGGAAAACATGGGGGACATCCTGAAGATGGAAGGATTGACCCAGGAAGTAGCTGAAATCACTGCTAGGTGTACAGCCCTCCAAGTACAGATCACCAAGCTAGAACAAGAGAAGAGCTCCACCAATGCAGAACTAGAAACCCAGAGAGCCCGGTTTGATTCTGAGAAACTGCAGCTAGAGGGAATAATTACCAATCTGCAGATATCCCTTTCAGAGAACACTGTACAGAAGGAGAGACAAGACCAAGCGGCTCAAACTCAAGAGGAGCAGCTGATTTGTCAAATAACCACGTTGAAACTGGAAATCTCCAAGCTGAAAACAGTATTATTGCAAAAGGACAAGGAGCTTGAGGGACTCCAATATCGGGTGGAAGATGAGAAGAGGCAGAAGGAGCAGGTGATTGAAGACATGCAAATAAATGAAGAGTCATCAAGACAAAATATAGCTGGACTCAACCACCAAGTGGACAATCTAAGCAGTATATTGAAGCAAACTGAGGACAAGCTAACAAAGTTCACCAGAAAACTGGAGAGCAAGGCCCAGCAGATGGTTCAGTTAACGGAAGAGCACAATAAGGTGATTAGTGAGAGAGAGTCAACTCTTAATGTGTTTAATGAGTACAAATCCACAAATGAACAAGAATTAAACTCTTTAAACCAAGCTGTTGAGATTCTGGAGAAAGGTCTTCAATCAAGTTTGGCCACATCCGAGGAGCTAAAAAAGGAAAAATCAGAGTTGGCAGTTAAAGTGCAAGAACTGGATGCAACCATCCTTGATCTAATTGCTAAATGCCAGAATTTATACACTGAGAATGAGGCGCAAAGTGAGACTCACGCAGCCACAATGGGGTCTCTAAAGACGCAATTAATTGAAAAGGACAACCAGTTACGGCTTTATGAACAGAGAATCCCTGGGAAGGAGGTAATGACAGAAGAAATCCTTCACCTAAAAGAACAATTGCTTGCTATGGAAGAGACAGAGAAAAAGAAAGACATTATTTCTGTCTCTAATAAAGAGAGAGCGAGTGTAGGCAAAGAAGCATCTAGTAAAGTTGAGAGTGGTGCAAAGCAAAATATGGAGTCAGCTGTGATAGATCAGACAGAAGAAAGCAGGGAAACAAAGGTTTCACCAACCATAGCGGATCAGTGTGATACAGAGCAGCAACCTGAAACATCAAGAAAAAAAGAGACAAAATCACTTGACACTGAAAAATCTTCTGAAACTGAGAAGAAAACAAGTACGTCAAAAAATAAACATAAAGATAAATTACTTCCCAACGAGAGCAAGCAGACTGACAGGGCAAACTCAGTGGTTGGTCTCAAGTTGACAATCAGGGTCTCCAACAAGAGGAAGAGAGGTGACGCATTATTTGTGGTTTCCGCAGTTGCAGAAGCTGAGGAGCCTGAAGCTGAGGAAAGCATAGGCCGGACATTAAGACGGTCGCCGAGAATTTCACGTCCCTCTGTCAAGGCCGTTCAAGTCAAAGAACGTAAACCTGAAAAGAAACCCATTGATGAGGAGGACAAACCTTCTGCCCAGAAAGCAGAAAACAAATTGGAAGAATGGAAACATAAGAGTAAGGAACTCAAGGTAAATCTTTACAAAGATTATGTAAAAGAAACCGGTTGTGAGAGAAATGATACAACCAAATCGCTCTCTGCAGAATTATCTGAACTGCAGGTCCTATTAAAAGAAATTGAAGAAAAACAAAGCAATGAAGAGAAAGTGATGTCGATGACTCCGGTCCAGAAGGATGAGCTTCTGTTGTACCAAGGAAAACCTGTTCTTCTGAAAAGAAAGAAGAGACAGAAAACTGCGTACAAAGGTCGTACAGATGACACTTGCCTAGATGAGAAGATCAGGAGGAACAGAGTTGTGTGTAAAAACCTAAAGGTGTGGTTTGGAGATACTGTCAGTATCCAACCAGGTCCAGAGGTGCCATGTGGCGAACAAGACAGTGTGTTCCCCATAGATGATGCGGTGGACGAAATCCATGGTAGTCTATTCGAGGGGTGTCTCAAGCCTTGCTTCGTCAAAGTTGATGGATCAATTGAAGAAGGGAAAGTTCTCCTGGCGCATGGAAGTACGCGTGCTGTTGAGCTCAGGAGAATAGAGCTAGACCCAAGCCCATACTGCATAGTTGCACCAGAGAATATTATGCCCTATGAAGATGAGCCCCTTTAACGAGAAGACAAGAGGAAGATAAAGTTACAAGTGAGCGTTTACGGCCTCTCGGCTCATGTAGCTCAACTACATGGTGTTGAGCTGAGGGGGAGGGTATGTGATGGAGTGCCATTAGGGGTCACAAGAGAGCTCTGTAAGACTTCTCCCTTGAGAATGAAAAGAGTTAAATTCCTTTAGTTATCAGTGGCTAAATGGAAGCAGCCTAGCTGTGAATTGCCTTTAAAAGCAGCAGAGAGATGGGTGGAGGCTCTCTCACTTAGGCTTGGGCCTAACAGCCGTGAGCTGTGTGTGAAAGCCCTGGACAGCTCAGCTGCGGGGATCCTGAGAGCTGGGATTTGTGCTGGAGCGAGACAGTCAGGAAGGCTGCGGAGTTCCAAAGTTTGCGCACAGAGAAGACCTCTGTCATATTGGAGATATTCCACTGAGATAGGATTATCTGGAGACACCATCCCTAAGAAGCCGGAAGGAACAAGGGATAAAAGGTTGGTGCCAATGCATATTATTCTCATTGTATCCAGAGAAGGATTACAAAGGTCCCAGGGAGAAGAAGAGTGCATTGAGAGTGAGAGTAAGAGTTCCTCATTACAAGAGGGTGACAAGGGCCCTATGCTTCACAAACAATTGATAGAAGCTGTAGAGGAAAAGGCAAATAAGAGACTGTATGTTTCCTGGCCACAAGGTGGCGATATATCACAAATAAGAGACTGTTTGCATCCTGGCCACAAGGTGGCACTCCCTGTCACAGATAAGCTGCGCAGGATCTAGTCAGTGGCGTTCCTGCAAGTAAGTAAGCCTGTTTGAGTAGATGTTTATTTCATGCTGACCACAAGCTATGTTTATTTATATTATGACAACCACTTATTAAAGCCTGTAAAAAGCATACAAAGGCTCCAGAGTCCTCCATAAAGAGCATAAAAAGTTGCATAAACAGAGCGTTGATCCCGCCAGAAGGGGGCGCTCTGCCACAGTGGGCATACTTATGCAACCGTATTATTTATTTTTATATTTTTTCACATTATTTCTCTCTTTTATTTTTCTTCCCTCCACCTAAAATATTTCAGTTTGTTTTTCAATTGAGTTGTACAGTTTATAGGTCACATTAAAGGTGGAAAAAGTTCTGAAATGATTTATCTTTCTCTCATTTTTTTACAGCACAGAAACCTGACATTTTAACAGGGGTGTGTAGACTTTTTTTATCCACTGTAGATATGTATTGTATATTATATAGTATTGTATATTACATTGGGGGATATATTTTATATAGATAGGATGTATTGTATATTAGATAGATTGGGGGTTGTATATTAGATAGGACGTATTGTATATTAGATAGATTGGGTGATGTATTTTAGATAGATAGGATTTATTGTATATTAGATAGATTGGGGGTATTGTATTGTATTTAATTTAATTTGTATTGTATGTATTACATGTATTTCCTTTTCAGGTGTGTAATGTTTTTTTTTCTGTAGTGGGGGGGGGGGGTGTAATGTATTTTTTTATTCTCTGTAATGTTCCTTTTTTTATTTTTTGTGAGTTAGGTTTTTTTTATTTTCTGTAATGTCGATTTTTTTATTTTTGGTGACTTGATTTTTTTTAGTGGTGGGGGGTTATTAGGGGGTAGTCAGGTAGGGTAGGTAGGTAGTGAAGGTGTTAATAGGTTAGTGTAGAGGGTGGTTAGTTTAGATGTAATGTTTTATTGGGGGGCTATAGTGCAGTGTAGTGTTTATACTTAGTGGCATTATGGTCCTTGAGGACCGTCATGGCACTTATGCGGTTAATGTTGGGTTGTAACAGCCCCATAAGGGTAATAATATACCCTTATGGGACTGATAGGGTTAAATAGAGGCTTATGAGGGTCTCTATTGACCCCCATGAGTGACAGGGTTAATTAAGTGCTTATGGGGGGCTGTATTGATCCTCATGAGTGACGGGGTTAATTAAGTGCTTATGAGGGTCTGTATTGAAACCCATGAGTGACAGGGTTAATTAAGGGTTTTATGGGGGTCTGTATTGAGCCCCATGAGTGCCAGGGTTATTTATTGGCTTATGGGGGTCTGTATTGACCCTCATGTGTGACAGGGTTAATTATAGGTTTATGGGGGTCTGTATTGACCCCCATGAGAGATGGGTTTAGTTAAGTCATTATGGGGGTCTGTATTGACTCCCATGAGTGACAGGGTTAATGATATATATTATTGAGGTCTATATTGACCCCCATGAGTGACAGGGTGTTTTAGGGGTTGATGGGGCTCTGTATAGGGCCCAATGCTTGATAGGATAAATTTTTTTGTTTCTATTACGGGTCCTTTAAAGACTTTTACGGTCCTTTATGGATCTGTAAGGCCGGTATTTTGAATTTTCATTGCAGCGGGGGTCCCCGATCGTGTGCGATCGGGGCCCCCCACTGTGAGGGTTAATGTGGGGTTAATGCGGGTTTCCAAGCTTATCTTGGATCCCGTGGGGTTAATGCAGGTTTCTGACCTTATCTCTGATCCCTTCTTGGGTAAGTTGTAGGTGTCTGGGCGTACCGGGGTTGTGGAGCCTCGTTTTCGTTTTTTTCGGCAGCCATTTTTTCTAAACTCTTGAATTTGAACTTAAAGTGAAGTGTAACTTCACTTGCAGAGGTCTTTTGTGCCCCCCCTTGCTGTATTTATGTATTGCTGTTAGTATTTATGTATTTTGTGTGTGTATTTATTGTGTTTTAATGTTAACGTTAAGGTCGTATTTTTTCCGTTAAGGTCGTATGTTTGCGTCTCGTATTTGTTTGTGTAAGACCATGGTAGTGCCGCTTGTGTGGGTGTTTGTAAGAGCGTGTAGAGCCTCCACCTCCGCAAATGCGGACCCTCGCTTCGCGAGGGTCCGCATTGGCGGGCCTAAAGTCCGCAGTTGCTGGCAAGGAGCTCCTTCGGCGCTCCTTGCCAGCCACTGCGGCCCTCGCTTCGCGAGGCCTGCAGTGGCTGCGGGCATGCTAGGTGAGCCCGCAGAGTTAGCAACAACCCGCATGCTCACAACTATATATGTGATTAGTATAAAGGACCAATGTTGTCAATTTTTTCTATATAATGTTGGGAATTACAAAATGATGCAAAATTAAAGTAAGAAAATTATCTGCAGGCTCCGATTTTCTTTACTAAACCCGAGCAGGTCTTTGTTAACCAATAAGCTTTCCATTAGAGCTAATAAGGAACTGGCAGTTGTGCATTCCATTTTCACATTAGTGCATATACAAACCTGCAGCCTTATTAAATTGCGATTTGGCAAATTTAAAAGGGCTCTATATAAGCACATAGCATATTTTTTACAGAAGTTTTTTAGTTAGTGAAGACCTTGCTTTTGGATAGAAGTTCACTAACTAAAAACTTCTGTAAAAAAATATGCTATGTGCTTAAATAGAGCCCTTTTAAATTTGCCGAATCACAATTTAATAAGGCTGCTGATGTCTAGTTTGCATTTCAGGAAGTTGATCACAGGAAATGAAAATGATAGATTCCACAGTAGCATAATTGCATATAAAAGTAATACATTAGAGACTGTATTATTTGTTTCTACATTCAAAAAAACATGTTGATTATATTCATGTTTAGTTCTTCAAAAAGGTGTATTTTCAATGTTTGAGTACAATGGAGCCTGAAACTACAAAACGATGAGAATATGTTAACAGCTTTTTGAGACAATTGACAGTAATATTAAACTCATATTTAGGTGATATCATTATGATTTATTTAATTTTCTTGAAGCTACAATAGAAGCAGTTTACAAATGCCTAAATCCTTATGTCAGTGCATTATATATATATATATATATATATATACACTACTTAAGAAACATAGGGGTATGGGCTGTTTTTCTCTTTTTGAGATCTCTTTGACATTACACAGAGGCAGTTAAGTGTTGATTCTGTATAACTTCTGCTGAAGATAAATTATTGTTTGAGTATCTATATTTTCTACTATTCACAGGTACAGTCATTGAACCTAAATTGGAGACGAACGGGAGCCCGCAACACACCTACAGTAATTGAGTTGCGGGATTGCAATTGAATGTGGCCCATAGTGAGCTGTTCAGTGAACAGTGGCATCTTTCCTGATCAACTAAGGGTAGTAACTGTCAGACCACTTCTAGGAAACCATCCTTATATCCAAACTGCATGGAAAACTATAGACCTGTTTCAAATCTTCAATTTTTAAGAAAAGTTAGTGAAAAAGTAATCACATTGCAGCGTGAAATCTATCTGCAAAAACATGACCTCTATCATTCACTGCAGCCAAGGTTCAGCAAAATACACATGACAGAAACAGCCCTGGTTCATGTTTTTAATGATTTAAAGACAGCAAGAGATAGCGGTTATTTTTTCTGCAATGCTGTTTGATGTATACATGCTACCACTGGAAGAGATCATCAAAACACAGGGCCTCAACTACCACTGTTATGCCGATGACACAAAGCTTTATCTTTCATTTGACCCAGATGCTGAATATCCAACCTTTGTACCTAATAGATGTCTAGAAGAGCTCCAAGATAGGATGATTAGAAACTGGTTTAATTCTAAAAAGACAGAGGTACTTCTGGTGGGTCCCTGTCAGATGTCAGCAGCTACTTTTAGCCAAACAACCATGGGACTTCAGTTTGGGGACTCCCAGCTGTTAAAATCTCAACAAACTTGGGATTGTTTAAGATTGTGGTCTGACACTAAAACATCAAGTGTTAGTTGTGATTAAATACTCATTTTTCCATCTAAAGAACATAACCAGTATAAAGCACTTGATATCCCCAGAAGACCTCCTTACTTTTGTTCATGCCTTCATATTGTCACAACTGGACTACTGCAACTGTCTTTAGCTAAAACTGTCAAATAAAGAGCGACATGGCTTACTCTTAGTATAGAGCACTGCAACAAGTTTACTAACAAACCAACCTCATAACTACCACATAACACCTGTACCCTTCCGTTAGGGCACTCATAAGTGCTTTTTAAAGAATTAGCACAGGGCCACTTGTTAACTGATGGCTGCAGCATTCTTAAATGCAGAGAAAAAACAAATCTTTGTGCTAATCTCTCGGTGTCGGCAGATTATGTTAATCATGGAACAGTCAGGAGTGTGTTTGTAAATAGACTTAGGACCTTAGATTTTGGTTTCTGCGCTCGCAGTTAGCGCCGAGGGTCCTCGGAGGAGCAAAAGCCTTACATTGTGTGGCAATCAGCATTGCAATGGCTTCAAATTTTAATGCTGTCATTTTTGATGGGCAAGTCGATAGTGTGTATATATATATATATATATATATATATATATATATATATATATATATATATATATATATATATATCACAACCTGCTTCTTCAATGGGGCTAGACATGAACTTAGTTCAAGTCTAGCCCCAGCAGGACCGTGTAGTACAGAAGATGGCCTCAGGATATCAGGAACACCATATAATCACTTAGAATTAGGATTAGTGCACAGAATGACACTTACATCTTGTCAATGTAAGTAGAAACCACTCTATACCTATTATTAATTGCCACATTTTATACAAGTTTCTGGCACACAGGCTGGCCAATCAGTAAGCCTCATCCCTAAATAATAGGCTGCCCTTTGTTTACTAAAAAAAAACCTGTACCTCTGATGAAATCAGATCTTTTAATCTCATCCGGGTGCTTATATTAACTTTAAACAATTGTTCTAACCACTCAGACTATCTGCTTATCTGCTCAAGGCCCCTGTGAGGCGGGGGAGTCTTCACCAGATAACAATACTGTAACATAATAGGCCTTAATCTTATTTAGGTAGGGGCTGATTTAATAGCCTGCAGAATTGCTAAAATGTTATGCAGAGCATAAACCAAGATACGTACAGTATAAAAGAGTAATCATATTTTAACCATAAGCAATAACAAAGACATAACTTTAACCATAAGCAGGATAACTTATTCCCAGAACAGGCCCAAGCCATAGTCCAAAACAGTCCAGTCAGGCCCTAGGCATGACAATATATATATATATATCCCTTTGTGCGATCTGTGTATATTGTGTATACTGTATATATGACACTGCAAAAAAAAAATGAATGAAATCACCCATCTCGTTTTACATGTATGCAACCTTTAATACATAGTTTAGGCCCTTTATATGTATGCTAGCGAATTGCCCATAAAAAAATGACGGGCAAAAAATTGTAAGCCAGGCAATGCTGTTTGCCACACAATGTGAGGCGTATCCCACGCCTTCCAAACATACCACATCGTATCATATTTCAAGCTCACCAAGATGCGTCACACTGTATCATATTCCACGCTTACCAAGTCATGTCACACCTTATCATATTTCATGCTTACCAGGCACGTCACACTGTATCATAACTTAAGATTACCAAGTCATGTCACACCGTTATGTCACACCATATCATATACCACGCTTACCAAGCCATATTGCACCGCGTCATATCTCGCTGTATACATCCCACAATCATCAAGTCATACCACGCCATATTACATCCCTCAGTTATCAAGTTATATCACACTGTTTCATATCCCACACTCATTAGTTGCGTCACACTGAACCATATTTCATGGTTACATAGTCATATCACCCCTATCATGTCTCACGGTCAACATCATACTGTATTATACTTCATGCTAACCAATTCATATATTAAGGAATCATATCCTATGTTTACCTAGTCATATCATGTTGTATCTTATGCCACGCTTACCAAGTCATATCACACCGTATAATATCCCACAACCACCAAACCATATAGCACAGCATTGCATCCCACTGTACCATATCTTGTGCTTTACCAAATCATGTCACACTGTATCAGGTTTCATGCTTACCAAGTCATAACAAACCATATCATAACCACTGCTTACTTAGTCACGTTATGCCATATGCCATCTCACGGTTACATAGTCATATCACACCATACCTTACCTCATGCTTACTAAGTTGTCTCGCACTGTACCACATCCCACATGTACCAAGTCATATCACACCGCATATTTCATGCTTACAAAGTCATATCATACTTTATCATATCTCATTACACTGTCCCATATCTCACCACTCATATTGCACTATTTCATGTACCCCACTTACCCAGTCTTATCGCACTACATAACTCGCCATGCTTACCCAGTCATGTTGCACTACATCACGTGCCACACTTACCCAGTCATATCATATGCCATGCTTACCTAGTCATATTGCACCATGCGATGTGCATGCTTACCCGGTTATATTGCACTATGCCATATGCCACACTTGACCAGTAATATCATGCACCACGTTTACCAGTCATATCACACTATATCATGTGCCATACTTACCTAGTCATATCATGTGCCACACTTATCTACTCATGTCACACTATATCATGTGCCGTGCTTACTTAGTCATATAGCACTATATCATGCGACACGCCTACATAGTCATATCATGTTCTACACTTACCTAGTCATATCGGACTATATCTTGTGCCCCCCTTAGCCAGTTATATCGTACTATATCATCAGTTACGCTTACCTAGTCATATGGCATGCTACGCTTTCCCAGCCATATCATGTGCCACGCTTACCCAGTCATATTGCATTATTCAAGTGCCTTGCTTATCCAGTCAACTAAACAGACATAAAGAAAAAAACAGAAATTACATCAAATAAGAATGTCATCTTGCCTCTGCCTTTGTTTCAAAATGTTTTGGAAGTGAGATATTGTTTGATCATTAAACAAGTCCACATTGCCTCTTGCTCAAGCTTTGTCACAGTAATACTTGTCAACAAAATTTTGCAATTCAACCAATTTATCACACATTTCTTTCGTCAGTGCAGTAGGTGCTTCCTCCCTTCCCCCCTCTGCTCTTGAAGAAATTTCCTCAACTACTAACTGTTGCTGCTCGCTTTGAAGTTCCAGCAGCTCCTCAGTGCTGAGCTCCTGCATGTGCTCCTCCACCAACTCTTCAATGTCTTCATTACTGACCTCCAGGCCCAAGTACTTGCCCAGAGACACAATGTTCTCCACTTTTGGCCTAGGTTCAGCCTACAAGTTCCTCGGAGTTACAGCTTCTGGCCACAATTTCCTCCAGTCACATTTCATGGTCACATGACAGGTCTTATTTATCAGTGTGATACAGAGAAGGATATTGACATGGTCCTTTCAGAACTCTCTCAGAGTCAACTTTGTATCCAAGGTCACCTCAAAGTACTCTGGAAGAGGGCCTTGATATACAGTTTCTTAAAATTTGAGATAACCCCCTGCTCCATGGGTTGGTTCAGAGGAGTCTTTCTTAGGGGGCAAGAATTCCACAGTTATCAAATTATAGTCCTTCAACATGTGGACATCCATGCCTCAAGGGTGAGCAGGAACATTGTCCATTATTAACAGAGCCCTCAGGAGCAGTTATTTCTCCTCCAAATATTTTTTGACAATGGGGCCACACACTTTGCTCATTTATTCAATTACGAAATTCCTGGTTACACAGGCTTTGCTGTTGGCCCTCCACATTACACTTAACTTGCTTTTTATCACTTTTAAAAACTGTGATGGACTATAAAAGGCTTAGTTTCTAAATCCCCACTAGCATTCCCACACACCAACCGAGTTAGTCCTTCATCGGCTTGTGACCTTGCTTTATTGCAGGTTAGTGCCTGGGAAATACTATCACTCACAAATTGATTTTCATTAATCCAAATGTATGACAATTTCTCCACTGTCACATCTGCTCTTTTAATAGTTCCTTATTTTTCACTATTGTTCTTCTAGGTATTTTGTACTTAGCCGCGAGATCAAACACATGGCTACCACGCTCACACATGGCTGATATCTATTTTTTCAGTTCTATGGTGTATCTTGATATTTTTCTTTTCTGCTGAGTGGTATCACTAGCCTTCGTTGAACTCATGATATAAGCACACGCTACATTTTTGTTTTTGTAAGCGCAAGTTATACTTTGGTTCTTGTAAGCACAGGCTGCACTTTGGTTCTTGAAGGCACATGCTGTACTTTGGTTCTTGTAAACACAAGATACACTTTTGTTCTTGTAAGCACAGACACAGGCTGCACGTTGGTTCTTATAGGCACATTCTACACTTTGGTCCTTATAGGCAGAGGCTGCACTTTGATTCTTATAGACACAGTCTACACTTGGGCTCTTGTAGACACAGTATGCACTTTGATTCTTGCAGGCACACACTGCTCTTGGGCTTTTGCTTATAGTAAGCAAAAGAGTAAGAGAAGCTCACCACCATACAGAGGATAGAAAATAAATAGTAAATTTTTAAGCCCATTTGAAAGTCTTTAATACAACTTATTTCTTACTCAGGCTTCCCAGAAATACAGTCACTGAACTGCACTCTGTGAGACTGGGTGGGGATATGCAAATTAAACTACAATGCATCTTATTCTTAAATCCCAAAAAACACCTTGGCCCTCATTCAATTGAGGTTTTGGGCGATGCGGTAGGCCGTAAGTGAGGTTGCAAGTTAATTTGCTATTCAATTTTTTTGCAGGCTCCAAACAGGTTACGAGTTGCAGCCTTGAAAAAATTGCGATGGTTAAACCCGTAACTTACAACCTCCTGAAGCCTTTGATCTTTCACTTTCAGAAGAGTTACGATTGCTAAAATAGCAAATCACTATTCAATTACTCAATTTCCCCAAGCTGCAAATCTTTTCACACCAGTGAATGGCAAAAGAAGGAGAAAATCCTATGAGTGCTAGAGAGGACCCACAAGTGGGTAAAACAACTGTTCATAGCACTTTAAATGCAAATAAAAAATCAATACTGCACTGTAAATAACGGGGAAAGTTATGTTAGACATTATAATTAATTGCACAACAGTCTCAAGCTCGCAAATCGGCAGGAAATTAAAATTTAGTTTAATGTTTTATTTTGGGGCTAAATCGATCTCGTGTATCAATGAGTTAATACATATCAGGCCACCCACATGGACTAGAACAGTATTGGCATTCATTTTCATATTTCTTTATTTTGAGGGTTTGAGAGTCTGATCGCAAATCGGACCCCCAAACCTAATTAATTTACACGTAACCTCCATGTTTTACTGCTGTTATAATGACAAGGCTAATTCGAAATGGGCTAATTCGAAATGGGAGGTTACGGGTTTGCTTAATTGATCATGTTGCCGCCCTGAACTGCTATGAACCAGTGCATGGTTTACGGTTTTGGTTTTGGGCAGTAACTTCCGGGCTTGTGCAATTGAATAGCATCGAGTTGCGGGCTTGGAATTAAATGTGGCTTTTTTTCTGCGAACGTTGAGCGAGAAATATGGTTTTTAAGTTATTTTTAGACTTACAATTATGCTATTTATTTTCTCTCTCTCTGTCTTCTCTAAAACTCTTGCAGCACTTTACCTTTTATTACATACTAGCGGCTTGCCCGTCAAAAATGACGGCAATAAAAAGTGAAGCCTGGCAATGCTGTTTGCCACACAATGGGAGTCTCTCCCGCTCTAATTTACTGGCCTCACGATGAGCGCCTTTAGCGTTCATCACGGGCCTAGCAATGAGCGCCTTTGGCGCTCATTGCGAGTCTCTCCCCCTCTCTACTTCTTTCCTTGTGTCTCCTCCCCCCTCCTCTCCCTCCCTTGTGTCTCCTTCCCCCACTGTGTTTTTATCCCCTCTCCCTACCATGTCTCTAAACCCCTCCCCTGTGTCTCTTTCCTCCCTTCCCCATCTGTCTCTCTCTCTCTCACCATCTGTCTCTCTCTCACCATCTGTCTCTCTCTCTCTCACCATCTGTCTCTCTCTCACCATCTCTCTCTCTCTCTCTCGCTCCCCATCTCTCTCTCTCTCTCTCCCTCACCATCTCTCTCTCTCTCTCTCGCTCACCATCTCTCTCTCTCTCTCTCGCTCACCATCTCTCTCTCTCTCTCTCGCTCACCATCTCTCTCTCTCTCTCTCGCTCACCATCTCTCTCTCTCTCGCTCCCCATCTCTCTCTCTCACGCTCCCCATCTCTCTCTCTCTCGCTCCCCATCTCTCTCTCTCTCGCTCCCCATCTCTCTCTCTCGCTCCCCATCTCTCTCTCTCTCGCTCCCCATCTCTCTCTCGCTCCCCATCTCTCTCTCTCGCTCCCCATCTCTCTCTCGCTCCCCATCTCTCTTTCTCTCCCCCCATCTCTCTCTCTCTCCCCATCTCTCTCTCTCTCCCATCTCTCTCTCTCTCCCCCATCTCTCTCTCTCTCCCCATCTCTCTCTCTCTCCCCCATCTCTCTCTCTCTCCCCCATCTCTCTCTCTCCCCCCATCTCTCTCTCTCTCTCCCCCCATCTCTCTCTCTCTCCCCCATCTCTCTCTCTCCCCCCCATCTCTCTCTCTCTCCCCCCATCTCTCTCTCTCTCCCCCCCCATCTCTCTCTCTCTCCCCATCTCTCTCTCTCTCCCCCCATCTCTCTCTCTCTCCCCCCATCTCTCTCTCTCTCCCCCATCTCTCTCTCTCTCCCCCCATCTCTCTCTCTCCCCCCATCTCTCTCTCTCCCCATCTCTCTCTCTCTCCCCATCTCTCTCTCTCCCCATCTGTCTCTCTCTCTCTCTCTCCCCATCTCTCTCTCTCTCTCTCCCCATCTCTCTCTCCCCATCTCTCTCTCATATTATTGCTATTAAGATGGCGGCTGCGGCCTCGGCTGGTTCCGGGGGCGGGGCCACTTTCCGGCAGCCGGCAAGCCGTGGGTAGGAAGGAGTGGGAGCCGAGCTTAGAAGAGCCGGATGACCTTCTATGGAGGAGGGGGGAGCCGGACCGGAGGGATCCGATCCAACCCCGATCCGGATATAGGGTCTGCGGATCAACATGAAGTGACTGTAGTGGGTCTGCGGAGGGGACAGTGACAGCATGGAGGTAAGAGCAGAGAGTGACTGGGGAAGGAGAGAGCGGGGTGTATGGAGGAGGAGAAGGCTTGCCGAGGGACAGGGATAATACAAAGGAGAGAATTAGTGTGTGGGGTTAGGAGGGAAGGACAGAGCAGTCAGCAGTGTGTATGGTGAAGGTGGCCTGGGGGGCACTGACAGCACCGAGATGAGAGAGGAGATTGTGGCTGGGAATGCAGTGTGTGTGGGGACGCCGCACGTCTTTGCCATCAGATTGTTGTCAAACTGCGATTTGTCGCAAAGCATAACGACGAATCGCAGTTTGACAATTATAATATGTGATAGCTCTTATTTCTATGCACATTTTTTTCTGAATTCTGGGTTTTCATTCATTTTGTAAACAAATTGAATGTCTTTGGTAGGGATGTGCCAGGTAATAACCTTTAATAACCTTTGTTTCATCAGAAGGGTCAATAGGGAGCAATATTATTTGTAACTAATTAGCAAGTTATTTGTCTTTGTGGACATTATTTGTAATAATTGGACAAAATATCTCATGGCTAGGGTTCTGTATAAAAACTCTCCCAGATACCATCTGTAACACAAAAGAAAACAGGAGATTAATTGCACTGTGTCAAATTTCAAAGGTGAGTTCTATTATCCTTATGAATGGACAACTATGGCACTAGGAAAGTGTAAAGTAATTTGAGAGGAGGTTAAAATGCAATATTCGTTAACGAATATGAATATAAAAGGTGATAATTAAAGATATCTCCTTACTTACTACTCTTTGTTTTGTATATAAGACATAAATTCCTGTTTCAATATTTGGTTAGGGGGTTGGCAAATTTAGCTACTGTTGTTATTATTTTATATAATAAACTTTTTTATATTCTTTCTAAATTAGCATTGGAATATTTTTATATAAATTTGTACATTTTTGTATGAAATTTTTTTACATGGTTTGCAGCTTTTAGTCCATAACAAAACTATTTGCAATTATAAGCTGAAATAACAAATATATAATTTTAGATTATACTTTTTGATACATAATCTTGGACAAAAAAAATCATTTGAAAATGATCATAATGGATTATTTTATAAATCACTGTATTTCTACTGACAGCATAAAAGAACAATTATAATGCATTTTATCAATCATTTAGATTATAAATTGGTGAGTTTTCAATCTTGCAATGTGCTTTGAAGAAAGCACTATGGACACTGGATTCTAAGATCAAAGACAAGGCTCTGCATTTTTGTGATAATATTGTTTTGCCTTGAACACAATGCATGTATAGCGCTACAGTAATATGTTGGCACATTGCAAATAAAGAATAATCATAATAATAATAATAATGCAACAAATATTTTAGTAATGACTGGTACACCTTGTTTAACATTGGGACTTATAATTTCTTCCATAGAATTTCCATTTGTTTTTTTCTTTCTTAACCTTTGTAGCTAAGATCACATATTATAGTTGTCGTAATAGCGAGTTGTTGTCACGCAATGTTAAAAATCGCGAGCCCTTCAGGACTTTAAAACAGTCTCGACATAAGCCGAGATGGCGCTCATGTCGATGGCCATGATCACCGCCAAAACCTGTTGCACTTTGCCAGTGATCACGAGGCACGCACTTTACCATTTTAACGGCCAAAATGTTTTCAACTGCGTAACTCGAAAGACGACATAAAAATGGCAAATAATTAAAATTTTTAAAAAATGACACACTCACACACAGCACAGGGGGAGAGTGAGGTTGCAAGTTAATTTGAGGCATATTTTTTTCCTCGATCAAAAATCGGCTAAGCGAGAAAAAAAATGGCAGTGGAAAAAATGTAACACAATGAAAACGAGTCTGAAGCCAGTAAAAACGAGCCCAAAGCCGGTAACACTTAGCTGAACAATGCAAGTAACGGCACTCATCGCGAGCCATGCAATACTTGAGAAGAGATACAGAGGAGAAAGACACCGGGGAGGGAGAGGGGGAGAGGGTTAGGGGGGTGTAAATGTCTTGTAGATATTTATAATAAATAATGCTATTATTTACTATGATATTTAAGTGTTGGTGGTGTATGATTTGTGCAAGCAATGACTGTATATATATATATTGAAAGCATTTGTGAGTATAGATTAACTAAACCCATCACAAAAAACCCTCACTGCTTAGATGCAATGTTCACACAGCTTATTTAGATTATGGGGATGTTATAAAGAATACTGGCCATTGTCAAAAATGTGTCTTGTGATACAAAGGGTATGGGAAACTCAACAAAACTGCTGTACTCTATCAGACAGAAACTTACACATTTTGGAGCAAAACTGTTAACTTTTTTAGATTTGATCAATAATTCAATACATATTATAGACCTTTTACATCCCCATAGGTAATACAGATGGAGGGTTAGCCACAGAGCTGCTTCATGTTGACATTCAGTAATTCATTCATGTAAATAGAGTTGTGTTGAGTCAGTCCCAATAAGAGACAATCAGCTGCATGTTCCAGCACTGAGAACTTTATTTGTGTCTCTCATCAGCTACAATAGAGTGAAGCATAGACATCCTGTCATTATTAATAACTAGCGACTTGCCCGTCAAAAAATGACGGTCAATAAAAGAAAGTGTTTAAATACTGTTTGTCACACAATGTGAGTGTACTTGGTGCCTCAACTATATAGACCCCTCTAACACACTAATGAAGGCATGTAATAACACTATAAGTGCCATTAGGGTCATCCAGGACCCTCATGACCCAAAGTGTAAGTACTACACTATTTTAACCCGGTCACTTATGGGGGTCTATCCAGACCCTCAAAAGCCTCTATTTAACCCCATCAGTCCCATAAGGGTATATTATGACCATTATGGGCCTGTTTCAACCTAACATTAAGGACCATCATGACACTAAGTATAATCACTACACTGTACTATACCCCCCAATAAAACATTAAATATCAACTAAACACCCTCTACACTAACCTATTAACACCTACACTACCTACCTACACTACACTACCTACCCCCTAATAACCCCCTCCCCACCACTGTAATTACAGAAATCAAAAAAACTAAAGTCATCAAAAATCTACATTACATAAAATAAAAAAAAACTAAATCACAAAAAATAAAAAATGTACATTACAAAAATAAAATAGATAGGATGTATATTAGATAGATAGTATTTATTGTATATTAGATAGATTGGGTGATGTAAATTAGATAGATTGGGTGATGTATATTAGACAGATTGGGGGATGTATATTAGATAGATAGGATATATATTAGATTATGGTATTTATTATATATTACATAGATTGTGTGATGCATATTATATAGATAGGATGTATATTAGATTATGGTGATTATTTAAATTGGGGAATATATATTAGATAAATAGGATGTATTGTATAGTAGATAGGGGTGTATTGTATTGTGTTTCATTTTATTTGTATTGTATGTATTTTTATTGTATGTCTTATATTTATTTCCTTTTCAGGTGTGTATTTTTTATTTTTTTTCTGTAGTGGGGGGGGGTTGTAATGTATTTTTTTATTTTCTGTAATGTCCCTTTTTTATTTTTTGTGACTTAGGTTTTTTTATTTTCTGTAATGTATATATTTTTGTTGTGATTTAGGTTTTTTATTTTCTGTAATGTAGATTTTTTTATTTTTTGTGACTATTTTTTTTTCTGTAATTACAGTGGTGGGGAGGGGGTTATTAGGCGGTAGGTAGTGTAGGTAGGTAGTGTAGGTTTTAATGGGATAGTGTAGAGGGTGTTTAGTTGATATTTAATGTTTTATTGGGGGGGTATAGTGCAGTGTAGTGTTTATACTTAATGTCATGATGGTCCTTGAGGACCGTCATGGCACTTATGTGGTTAATGTTGGGTTGTAACAGGCCCATAATGGTCTTAATATACCCTAATGGGGTTAAATAGAGGCTTATGAGGGTCATTATGGACCCCCATGAGTGACAGGGTCAATTAGGGGTTTATGGGGGTCTGTATTGACCCCCATGTGTAAGGGGATTAATTAAGGGCTTATGGGGGGCTGTATTGACCTTCCTGAGTGACAGGGTTAATTAAGGTTGCCTGGGTTATTTATGGGCTTATGTGGGTCTTTATTGATCCCCATGAGTGACAGGGTTAATTATATGTATTATGGGGGTCTGTATTGACCCCCATGAGTGAGGGTGTTAATTAAGTGCTTATGGGGTTTATATTGACCCCCATGAGTGACAGGGTTGATGAAGGGCTTACAGGGGTCTGTATTGACCCCCATGAGTGAGGGGTTTAATTAAGTGCTTATGGGGTCTGTATTGACCCCCATGAGTGACCGGGTTAATGAAAGGCTTATGTGGGTCTGTATTGACCCCATGAGTGACAGGGTTAATGAAGGGCTTATGGGGATCTATATTGACTCTCATGAGTGACAGGGTTAATGAAGGTCTTATAGGAGTCTGTATTGACCACCATGAGTGACAGAGTTAATTAAGGACTTATTCGGGTCTATATTGACGCCCATGATTGAGGGGGTTAATTAAGTGCTTTAGGGGGGTCTGTATTGACCCCTATGAGTGACAGGGTTAATGAAGGGCTTATGGGGGTCTGTATTGACCCCCATGAGTGAGGGGGTTAAGTGCTTATGGGGGTCTGTATTGACCCCCATGAGTGACAGGGTTAATGAAGGGCTTATGGGAGTCTATATTGACCCCCATGAGTGAGGGGGTTAATGAAGGGCTTATGGGGGTCTGTATTGACCCCCATGAGTGAGGGGGTTAAGTGCTTATGGGGGTCTGTATTGACCCCCAAGAGTGACAGGGTTAATGAAGGGCTTATGGGAGTCTATATTGACCCTCATAAGTGAGGGGGTTAATGAAGGGCTTATGGGGATCTATATTGACTCTCATGAGTGACAGGGTTAATGAAGGTCTTATAGGAGTCTGTATTGACCACCATGAGTGACAGAGTTAATTAAGGACTTATTCGGGTCTATATTGACGCCCATGAGTGACAGGGTTAATGAAGGGCTTATGGGAGTCTATATTGACCCCCATGAGTGAGGGGGTTAATGAAGGGCTTATGGGGGTCTGTATTGACCCCCATGAGTGAGGGGGTTAAGTGCTTATGGGGGTCTGTATTGACCCCCAAGAGTGACAGGGTTAATGAAGGGCTTATGGGAGTCTATATTGACCCTCATGAGTGAGGGGGTTAATGAAGGGCTTATGGGGGTCTGTATTGACCCCCATGAGTGACAGGGTTAATGAAGGGCTTATAGGGGTCTATATTGACCCCCATGAGTGAGGGGGTTAATTAAATGCTTATGGGGGTCTGTATTGACCCCCATGAGTGACAGGGTTAATGAAGGGCTTATGGGGGTCTATACTGACCCAACATGAGTAAGGGGGTTAATGAAGTGCTTATAGGGTCTGTATTGACCCCCATGAGTGACAGGGTTAATAAAGGGCTTATGGGGGTCTATGTTGACCCCCATGAGTAAGGGGGTTAATGAAGTTCTTATGGGGGTCTGTATTGACCCCCATGAGAGACACAGTTAATTAGGGGTTAATGGGGGTCTTTATTTACCCCAATGAGTGAGGGGGTTAAGTGCTTATGGGGGTCTGTATTGACCCCCATGAGTGACAGGGTTAATGAAGGGCTTATGGGGGTCTATATTGACCCCCATGAGTGAGGGGGTTAATGAAGTGCTTATGGGGGTCTGTATTGACCCCCATGAGTGACACAGTTAATGAAGGGCTTATGGGGGTCTTTATTGACCCCCATGAGTGACAGGGTTAATGAAGGGCTTATGGGGGTTTATATTGACCCCCATGAGTGAGGGGGTTAATGAAGTTCTTATGGGGGTCTGTATTGACCCGCATAAGTGACACAGGTAATGAAGTGCTTATGGGGGTCTGTATTGATCCCCATGAGTGACAGGGTTAATGAAGGGCTTATAGGGGTCTATATTGACCCCCATGAGTGAGGGGGTTAATTAAATGCTTATGGGGGTCTGTATTGACCCCCATGAGTGACAGGGTTAATAAAGGGCTTATGGGGGTCTATGTTGACCCCCATGAGTAAGGGGGTTAATGAAGTTCTTATGGGGGTCTGTATTGACCCCCATGAGAGACACAGTTAATTAGGGGTTAATGGGGGTCTTTATTTACCCCAATGAGTGAGGGGGTTAAGTGCTTATGGGGGTCTGTATTGACCCCCATGAGTGACAGGGTTAATGAAGGGCTTATGGGGGTCTATATTGACCCCCATGAGTGAGGGGGTTAATGAAGGGCTTATGGGGGTCTATATTGACCCTCATGAATTAGTGTTAATGAAGGTCTTATGGGGGTGTATATTGAACCCCATGAGAGAGGGGGTTAATGAAGTGCTTATGGGGTCTGTATTGACCCCCATGAGACACAGGGTTAATTAAGGGCTTACGGGGGTCTATATTGACCCCCAATCAGTGAGGGGGTTAATGAAGTGCTTATGGGGGTCTGTATTGACACACATGAGTGACACAGTTAATGAAGGGCTTATGGGGGTCTGTATTGCCCCCATGAGTGACAGGGTTAATGAAGGGCATATGGGGGTCTATATGGACCCCCATGAGTGAAGGGGTTAATGAAGTGCTTATGGGGGTCTGTATTGACCCCCATGAGTGACAGGGTAATGAAGGGCTTATGGAGGTCTATACTGATCCCCCATGAGTAAGGGGGATAATGAAGTGCTTATGGGGGTCTGTATTGACCCCCATGAGTGACACAGTTAATGAAGGGCTAATAAGGGTCTGTATTGACCCCATGAGTGACAGGGTTAATAAAGGGCATTTTGGGGGTCTATATTGACCCCCATGAGTGAGGGGGTTAATTAAATGCTTATGGGGGTCTGTATTGACCCCCATGAGTGACAGGGTTAATGAAGGGCTTATGGGGGTCCATATTGACCCCCATGAGTGACAGGGTTAATTATGGGTTAATGAGGGTCTGTATTGACCCCCATGAGTGAGGGGGTTAAGTGCTTATGGGGGTGTATATTGACCCCCATGAGAAAGGGGGTTAATGAAGTGCTTATGGGGTCTGTATTGACCCCCATGAGTGACAGGGTTAATTATGGGCTTACAGGGGTCTATATGGACCCCCATGAGTGAAGGGGTTAATGAAGTGCTTATGGGGGTCTGTATTGACCCCCATGAGTGACAGGGTAATGAAGGGCTTATGGAGGTCTATACTGATCCCCCATGAGTGAGGGGGTTAATGAAGTGCTTATGGGGTCTGTATTGACCCCCATGAGTGACACAGTTAATGAAGGGCTAATAAGGGTCTGTATTGACCCCATGAGTGACAGGGTTAATAAAGGGCCTTTTGGGGGTCTATATTGACCCCCATGAGTGAGGGGGTTAATTAATTGCTTATGGGGGTCTGTATTGACCCCCATGAGTGACAGGGTTAACGAAGGGCTTATGGGGGTCCATATTGACCCCCATGAGTGACAGGGTTAATTATGGGTTAATGGGGGTCTGTATTGACCCCCATGAGTGAGGGGGTTAAGTGCTTATGGGGGTCTTTATTGACCCCCATGAGTGACAGGGTGAATGAAGGGTTTATAGGGGTCTATAATGACCCCCATGAGTGAGGGGGTTAATGAAGTGCTTATGGGGGTCTGTATTGACCCCCATGAGTGACACAGTTAATGAAGGGCTTATGGGGGTCTTTATTGACCCCCATGAGTGACAGGGTTAATGAAGGGCTTATGGGGGTTTATATTGACCCCCATGAGTGAGGGGGTTAATGAAGTTCTTATGGGGGTCTGTATTGACCCGCATAAGTGACACAGGTAATGAAGTGCTTATGGGGGTCTGTATTGATCCCCATGAGTGACAGGGTTAATGAAGGGCTTATGGTGGTCTATATTGACCCCCATGAATGACAAGGTTAATTAGGGGTTTATGGGGGTCTGTCTTGACCCCCATGAGTGATTTGGTTAATTAAGTGCTTATGGGTGTCTGTATTGACCCCCATGAGTGAAAGAACTAATGAAGGCCTTATGGAGGTCTATATTGACCCCCATGAGTAAGGGGGTTAATGAAGTGCTTATCGGGGTCTTTATTGACCCCCATGAGTGACACAGTTAATGAAGGGCTTATGAGGGTCTGTATTGACCCCCATGAGTGACAAGGTTAATTAATTGTTGATACGCGATAGTATATATATATTTTTTTATAACGGCTCCTTTAAGGACCTTTACGGTCCTTTAAGGACCTGTAACGCAGGAATTTTTTATTTTCATTGCAGCGGGGGTCCCTGATCGCGTATGATCTGGACCCCCACTGCGATGGTTAATGTGGGGTTAATGTGGGTCTCCAAGCTTATCTTGGATCCCATGGGGTTAATGCGGGTTACGGGCATATCTCGGATCCCTTCATGGCTAAGTTGTACGTGGCTGGGCAGTCCTGGAAGCCACGTTTTCGTTTTTTTCAGCTGCCATTTTTTCTCTTGCTTAGGCGATTTTCGCGTTTTTGAACTCGAGAATTGGGACATAAATGGAGGTGTAACTTCACTTTCAGAGGTCCTGGGTGCCCCCCCCTCCTTGCTATGGGTAAGCTTTATATTTATTTTTTGTGGGTATTTATTGTGTTTTGACTGTTTTTAGGTGCGCGCGGTACAGCCGTTATGGTCTTTTCGGCTGCCATTTTTTCTCTCGCTTAGGGGATTTTTGTGTGTCTGATCTCTGGAATTTGGACTTAAATGGAGGTGTAACTTCACTGTCAGAGGTTCTGGGTGCCCCCCCTTGCTGTGGGGAAGCTTTTTATTGGGTATTTATTGTGTTTTGACTTTAGGTGAGCGCAGTTTGCGAGGTTGTAATGGTGCCGTTTGTGTGGGTGTTTGTAACCGCGTGTGAGGCGCCTTTGAGCCTCCACCTCTGCAAATGCGGCCCCTCACTTTGCGAGGGTCCGCATTTGCGGCCTGCAATGAGCCTTTGGAGCCGACGTTGGAGCCTTCAGCCTCTGCAAATGCGTCCCCTCGCTTTGCGAGGGGCAGCATTTGCGGACCAAACTGCATCCCTCGCCTCGCGTGACGACGATTCGTAGTTTGACAACTATTATATGTGATGTGCCAGCTCACAGGGTTAAAGTGATGAAATGTGTTATAGAAAGTGGTGGGAAGAGTAATGCTCTGAAAAACGTTTAATAGTTGAATGAAGGTACTGTCGATGTTCTGCAGAATCACATCTTAAAGTTGAA